>OZ012739.1:473673212-474076867 GCA_963859935.3 Lathyrus sativus
AATCTACCTAAGAAGACACGAACCTCCTTCTCGGTCTTTGGCGCTGGCATTTCTTGAATTTCCTTGATCTTCACAGGATCGACCTCAATACCTTTCTCACTGACAACGAACCCCAACAGCTTTCCTGACCATACGCCGAAAGTACACTTATTCGGGTTCAACCTCAATTTGAACTTTCTCAACCTCTCAAACAACTTTAGAAGATTCACCAGGTGCTCCTCCTCCGTTTGGGATTTCGCAATCATATCATCGACATAGACCTCAATCTCATGATGAATCATATCATGAAAGAGAGTGACCATTGCTCGCTGATAAGTTGCCCCTGCATTCTTCAACCCAAAAGGCATTACTTTATAACAAAACGCCCCCCAAGGCGTGATAAAAGTCGTTTTCTCCATGTCCTCCGGTGCCATCTTGATTTGGTTATATCCGGAGAAACCATCCATGAAAGAAAACACTGAGTATTGTGCGGTGTTATCAACGAGAACGTCAATATGGGGGAGCGGGAAATCATCTTTTGGGCTCGCTCTATTCAGGTCCCTATAGTCAACACACATCCTGACTTTGCCGTCTTTCTTAGGTACGGGCACGATGTTAGCGACCCAAGGAGGGTAGTTGGTCACAACAAGAAACCCAGCATCTAGTTGCTTCTGGACTTCTTCCTTGATCTTCACTGCCATATCTGGCCTGGTTCTTCTCAGTTTCTGTTTGATAGGGGGACACTCTTCATGCAAAGGTAGGCGATGAACTACAATATCTGTGTCGAGTCCAGGCATATCTTCGTATGACCAAGCAAAGACATCCTTATACTCTTGGAGTAACTCAATCAATCTGTGCTTGATATCATTCTGCAGCGCAACCCCTACTGTGACCTCCTTTTTATCCTGTTCTGTTCCCAGGTTGACGACTTCAACTTCCTCCTGATGAGGCAGGATGACCTTCTCCTCTTGTTTTAACAATCTGGCGAGCTCTTCATGCAGGTCTTCGTTTTCGTCAATCTCTCCTTCCGCTTGAAAGATCGGATTGTCAAAGTCACACCGAGTCATAGACGAGTCTGAATCGGTGGTATCTGAAATGTGCAACCTGTAATGACGATGGTTTTATGCTTAAATGATATGCAAACAAATAAACACAAACCACATTGCCATTTTATTGTTGTAAATAAAAATAAGAAAAACAAGGATCACAAAGTTTTGAATGAAAAGACGCTTTTTGATTGATAATGATAAAAGGGTTGCTCACACACATAAAAGATAAGGCCCAACAAATAAAGACCATTATGCCCCGGGCAGAGCACATGGCCATACATTAATCAAAACAAAACAATTACTCTTCATAAGTCGCAGTGACAACTTCTTCCATGGTCCAATTCTTCAAGCCTTGGCCGGGGACGCATGGCTGGATCCATGCATCCATGTCACAGTCACTATCTCCTTCTTCGTCAGATACGGCGTTGATCTCTTCGAACACCATCCCAGCACTGGTGAATTGAACAGGTCCTTTGTAGCGAGGAGCGCTTGAAGAAGATGTGTATGGGTTGTACCCTAATCCGAACTTATCTTGTTTGTTGGGGATGTTTATCACCTCCCCCCATCCTTTCGCTGATCCAGACTTCACCACAACTTGGGCTTCCTTGTAGGATGACATAGCAACTTCTGGCGCCTTGGCTTCAACTGTTGCTTTCTCTTTGATTTGGACGGTCTCAAAGGCTTGGCACAGGGTTTCGTGAATTTCACCATCGACCTCCACATACTTGAATGAGGACAGATGGCTTACCATGATGTCTTCCTCTCCACAAACAATCACAATGTTATCACCCACCATATACTTCAGCTTTTGGTGTAGGGTTGACGTCACTGTGTCGCTACTGCGAAAATCGGCGCCGGCTGAACAGAAGAGTCGCCACCGTGCGTTATTTATCCCGACGGAGGGAAAGGAAACGCTCAGAGTAAACCTACCACAAAGACGGGAAAGGAATGGTCATTGCAACCAAATCCTGGATTCGGGAGTCGGTTACGCAAGGGGAAGGTATTAGCACCCCTCACGTCCGTCGTACTCGACGGGATCCACGCTTGTTTTCGGGTATGGATTGTTATTTCTATCTACTCTATAGGTCTGGGGTTAAAAAGAAAATAAAATGACTCGGCAAAGTATCGCACTTTATGCCTACGTATTCCCGTTTGGAACGAGAAATCAGAGTCAACGTAGTTCGCCTACCTACGGGAAAGGAGGGGAAGGTTGCTCGCTAGGATATCGCATCCTATGCCTACGTACTTTCATACAGCATGAAAGATCAGAGCAAACGTAGTTCGGGCCACGTACGACACAAGTTTGTCTTGATTGTTTTTATTCCTTCTGAAAAAGGGTTTTTCTGATTACTGGTCCAAGCGGACAAAAATGACGTCTTGATGAGTTCACATTCTTTTACGGAAGAAGTCCTTTTTATTGTGTTTGAAGTCTTATTGTGTTTTTCTGTTTGTTTTGAGAAAGAAGAGACAGAACTCTAACCTACGGTTGCGAAGGGAATCAAACTAACCTAGTGTTATCATGCATGGGTTAAGACCTAGTGTCTATCATGCTTCTCTCTTGCACAGAGAGAAATAGAGATCCTAAGGGAACAGACGGAAACAGAAATAATAGCATATATATACAGTAAAGCAGTAAAATATGCATGAATGCAACAATACAAGCGAGGCAAGGGAGTCCCACTCAACCTCGAACCTAGAAAACAATAGGCAAAAGTGAACAAGGTTCACTTTCAACCCACAGGTTAAACAGCAAACAATACAGTCAGGGAAATTCAATCAATACATCAAGAATTAAACAGCAAAAAGAAACAGCAAGCAACAGCAGTTATGCATCAACATCTGCCTTCAAGTCATCATCAAACAGCTACAGGCTTCAGGCAAGCCTCAGTCTTCATCTCCACAGCCTTCAAGCAAGGTCTTTGTCATCAGTCTTCCATCTGCAATGGCTTTTCTTCAAGTCTCAATCTCCAAGCTGAGGAATCAATCATAAGAATAAACTGGGTGTTAAGCAATTAGTTGACCACCAAAGGTGGCAAACATACTGCTATCAACACATAGGATATTTTCTCTCAAGAGTTCTATCTCTTAGACACTATCACCAAGCCTTCCAAAGGAAGGGGGTGAATGTCTTAGAGAGACTATGCATCACAGAGAGGAATGGAGGCAATCAAGACCTTCCATGTTTATGAATCAAGTTCTCTACTCTAGAGCTCTGCCTAGCTCCTAAATCCTATACTCCTCAACAGCTGCCAGCAAAGGATACTCCTCATCAACTCTGGAAGTTGGTCTTCAATCTCTTGATCTCCAATGGACTTCATCATCTCAGGTCTTCAGCTCTCACAATCCCCAAGCAAACCCAATACCCCACACAGACAAATAATAATCCCCAAAGAGGGCACACCACACCAGTCAAGCAAATATAAGTAGTATACTAATAGCAGTAGGGGAATCCTAATATTTTCTAAGGGATCTATTAACTACCCATAATCCCTATAGTCCCATACCCCAAAGATTCAAACTACAACTCCTAAGGGAAATGATTTAATTCTCCTATGTTATCTCCTAAACCCTAGTTTTGATCATGCTAATCACACCTAAACAAAACACCTAAAATTAAGTCCTAAAAATATGAACTAAATTTTATATACAAGCTAACATTCTATACTAATCAACCTAAAAAGAATGGATCAAAAATATAAAAGCATTTAATCAAACTAAAATCACCAAATTCATGCATCAAACTAAACATTATTTAATCCTATTTAAAAGAAAAATATGCTAAAAATATAAAAACAAAATGAAATTGGAATTTTTTTGAATGATAATTTTCTTAACAAAATTATGAACAATATGCAAAAAGAACCAATTAAAATCATGCATTTTCCAATTTTTTTATGATTTTTTGAAAAAATGAAATGAATTAAGAAAATAATGTGAATTAAATTGAGATGAGGGGTGCAACAAGCAATTAAATGCAGTTAAAACAACCAGATGGGCCCAGACTGAGGGCGCGCATAGCAAGCGCGTCTGGGCCCAATGCATTCAGAAAACATGACAAAAAATAAAAAAACTAGAAGCGGTGCATTAAGTAAGATTTCCAGTTCATTATTGGTTTGGGCCTGAGGATAGGGGTGTGCATAGCAACTGATTAATGAGCCCAGTCAGAAAAATAAATGAAACGGTGCGTTTAGCACCCAGGGTCTCCCTCCCAATCTCATTTTAAATGTGAGCCATACGATCAGATTCTTGGTCCAAGTCAAAATGCTCATCCAACGGCCTGGGGTCATCGTCTACCTCCAGAAACCCTAGACTCAGAAAAAACTTCACCATGCACGAATTTTCAACCATTCTGTTCTCCTTCAAACTTCCATGGATTCACACGATTCAAAGACCAAAAGTGATCTACTTCTTCCCCTCTACACAACCATGCCATTATCTTCTTCTAACACTCAACCAACAATTGAACCCGATGAGTATAAAGCACTGATTCCACCATTTTCACCTGTCATCAACCACTTCAATTATTTCCAAATCTTATCCTAACCTAATCTATACTTCACACTGATCATTTTAAGCCATATATGCAAGATTGTAGTGCCATATTCTTGATGTTATAAGCTCTAACAGTTTTGATACACCATTAACAACCTCCATGAAACTTCTCCAAACTTTGTGAAATCCATCATCTAACCTATCTTAACCGTTCTATGCTAACAAATCACTATGATTCTAACTAAAACAGACAATTCGAAGAGGAAACTTACCTGGTGTAAATGGTGAAAACAGCTATGGAAATCCTTGGATTTGATGCTTGCAATGATTGGAACTTGATCCACACACTCAATTCTTGATTCTGTATGCAGAAATTCTGGCTCAAACCTCTTGGATCTTGTAATTGAAACTTTCTTGCTTCTTGGATGATTAACTTGTATGGCACGAGTTCTCTTCAATTCAACCAAATGCTTGTGTGGATTGTGATCTATGAATGATGTTGATGATGATCAAATCAAGAAAAATGGAAATTGATAGAGATTTTGTGGAGTTTGAGATGCTTTTGCAAATTGGAAGAATGGTGTGAAACTTGATATTATGAGCATAATGAATCACCAACCATGGCATGAAGCTCTTCAATTCAATATATAGATGGAATTAGAAAGTCCTAGAACCTTGGAGAAACTTCCCATGCACACTTTCCCTTGGATTTGGATTATGTAACTTCCTTTGTAAGTAACCAAGCATAACTCTCAAATCTTGAACCAAACTCACAAATACACTTTTGCCAATGTTCTTAAAACATTTTTTCCAATCAAAATGACCTATAATTTCACCCCATTTGGCCAAATTATGAAAAATCTCAAATTTAGGTCATTTTTTATTCATTAAATTCACCAATTTTGAAACCTTGAGCTATGAGCCTTTCCAATCTTTCATGGTCACTTTTATAGACTCAAAATGTCATTTGGAGCAAATTTGATGTTGTGAAGTTTTTCATTTGAAGCTTCCTTGTATGAGTTTTGGGCATAGGTTTGAAATGACCTGTAATTCTCAGATGACCAAAATACCCTTTGCTTGCCAAGACCATAAGTAGAGTTCCACAAATCATATGAAGTCATACCATACCATTATAGAAAGCTAAGACAATGAGGAACAACTCTTATGTTGACCAGAAATTCATTTGAAATCTCCTTGAGGGGTAAACGTTGCTTGGAAGACAAGTAACTTTCACAGACAAAATTTCAGATACCTCAGATGACCTGTAACTTGCAAGGACCATAACTTGAGTTATATAAATCTCCTTGATGTATTCCACCACTCAAATTAAAGGTCTTGAGATCCTATACAAGTTTCATGTTGGCCAAGGATCCATTTGAAGCTTGCATTTTGACTTATCTTGCTTGGAAATTTGACCTAAACTAGGGGATTTTACATAGAAACCCTAATTTAGAAACTCCTCTTCTCCTTGATTTCTCTTGATTTCTTCTTGGAACATAACCATATCCTTATCTACATGTCAAATGATGAACCCCACATCTCTCCAATAGACCTTAATGCCTTCCAATCAATCCTTTGACCTAGAGTTGACCCAGGGTTGACCCAGATGAAACCCTAGTTGACTGTCCTCAACTGCAACTCTTGTGATCATATCAATGACTTGCCTCCTTCTCCAAATGACTTTCTAGGTCTCCCATGATGTCTCCATACTCTCCATGCTTAATCCACAGCTCCCAACCTCTTTGATGATCCTCAGATACCCTCAGATAGGAGATAGGTGCACTGCTTGATCCACTGACTTCTTAGCTTTCAAATTCTTTCTGATGACTTGAATGAGATTGAATTAGAGTAAGAACCTCTTGATAGGCCCCTAGGGATGAGAATAGTACTTGGTCCCTTGTTGGATGACTTGCTATGTTATGTTATGCAGATGGTTAGACTATGTATGTGACTCTATATGCAAATGCTAATGCAATTGAAACATAAACCAAGTGAAAATAGGTTGAGCAAATTTTAGGGTGCAACAGCTGCCCCTATTCAAGCGACTTGGACCCGATTGGGTGAAGAGCGAACGGCCTTCAAACATTCGAGGTACGAGACGGTTGAATACTAAGAACCCGGAAATTTGCCAACCGCAGAAATAAACTGCACCACTGCTTGGGGAACGACATTCATCAACTGAATCTAGCTATTACAGCCACCAACTGATCCATTAGCGACCGTGCTGGGGATTATTTTCATCAGCCTGAAAAAGATTCGATCATCGCGAGATAGAACTTTGTCCACGTTAGGACGCCTGTGTCGTCAACACAAAGAAACCTCAACTAAAACTCGTCCACGTTAGGACTCACATGCCGTCAACCCGGAAAAATCTCGGCAACTTCGTTGGGGATAATTCATCTGCATTTCATCAGAAATAAATCGCTCACGTTAGGAATGAACTCTTCCACGTTAGGAATAACACCGTCCACATTAGGACTAAGACTTCGTCTGGATCTGTCCGCGTCAGGACTAAACTGCTCCACGTAAGGAATACATCTCTTTCCACGTAAGGAATAAACTTCTTCTCATCTTATGAATAACATCTTTCCACGTAAGGAATCATCTCTCCGTCCACGTCAGGCATACATCGTCCACGTCAGGACCCACCTTTCCTCGTAAGGAATATATCGTTTTTCCACGTCAGGAATCAATCTTTCCACGTGAGGAAACAATCTTTCTTGATTTGTCCACGTAAGGACTCCAATCTTTCCACGTAAGGAATAACTTCTTTCCACGTAAGGAATACCATCTTTTTTCCACGTAAGGAACTGAAACTTCTCTTTCCACGTAAGGAAACCATCTTTCCACGTAAGGAATGCATCTTTCCACGTAAGGAATACAATCTTCTTTCCACGTAAGGAATATATCGCTTTTCCACGTAAGGAATCAATCTATCTTGATTTGTCCACGTCAGGACTCACCTCTTGACTTGCTGAGGAAATAAAACTTTGTCCACGTCAGGACTCCTGCACCTTCGACTCGCTGGGGAAATAGGACTTGTCCACGTCAGGACTCACATCTCGACCTGCTCTCGACCTGCTGAAGAAAAAACTTGTCCACGTCAGGACTTGCGCGTCTTCGACTTGCTGGGGAAATAAAGCTCGTCCCCGTCAGGGCACACACTTCGCCAACAACACGAAGAAGGGTAAATTTGTCCACGTCAGGACTCTCGTATCTTGTCATCACGAAGAACTATAAACTTGTCCACGTCAGGACGCACATTTCACCATTACGAATAAAGATATCTGCTGGAAATAAATTGTCCACGTCAGGACACCAACACAAAGAGTAACCAATTTTGTCAACGTCATGACTTCACCTTCAATCAATACTGAGAAACCGAATCCGTCCACGTTAGGACTAACACTTCTTATCAACCCGGGGAAAAACTATCCACGTTGGGACACCCCTTTCTATAGCACAAAGAAATCCCGTCAATATAGGAATAAATTGTCCATGTCAGGACTCATTTCTCCATTGGTTCCAAACCACAAACTTCTTAACACTAACATGACAGCGACCTTGAGGCGGACTCTACTGGGGATATTTGGAAACCAAACTACCGGACACCTGTTCTGATAATCGGCGGCAGCCTCTGAAATTTTGATTCCTGAAACCCTTTGACGACAAATAACTCTGCTTGTGGACAAGGAGAGATTTTGCCTACTAACTCTGGCGGGGAAAACAAAAGAAATTTACACAAATAACTTTGTTAGGAAACAAAGAGAACTTCATCATGACAACTCTGTGGGGAAAAATGCCGAGACGAACACTTTCGTTGAATGTCTCACGTCGAGATCTTGAAGGTTAGGTAGTTCATTTGAACGGGAGTTCCTTCAACTTGAACACAAACGGTTAGCCAACCTGGTTTATGTTTCAGAATGCATATGCTTGACAATGACGCAATGCTCCGTTCGACATGGAAATGTTGTGCGCTTTTATTTGGCGGATGCAAATATAACACTATATGCCGATGCAAATGCAGACTCGAACTGCTGGAATATAGAAACCGCTTCAGCAAAATAAATTTTGAAGACAATGCCGATTCCGCTGGGGATAGCCAGGTGCTATAGAATTATTCCAGCAAAATAAATGCTGGAAGAGTGAAGTCGACTCAGCTGGGAAATTGGGAACTTAAACCAAGCACCTCATTGAAGTAACACCCTGCTGGGGAATATAACTCCGCTGGAGAATAGCAGATGCGCCTGGTATGATTGGACTTCTGCTGGAGAGTGAACGGATATCACACGGTATTCTGGCAAAATAAATGCCAGGGCGCCCAACCAACTCTGCCGGGGCGAGTCTTAATCTTCGAGTTCCACTGAGAGGAATGAAAATACTTGCTGAAAAGAGAACTCCACTGGGGATGGGACGATTCTCTTGGGGAAAATCAACTGACTCCGCTGGGGGAGAGTAAATGACCCTGCGGGGAAGGGTAAACTGCCTGAATACAGCTCACCCATTGGGAATATTAATCTTCTGAGGCTAAACCACTCTGCTTGAGATAGCGGAATCCTTCTAGGGGACACCACACTGTCTGAGTACAGCCTACAATCTTGGAATCATCAAACTCTGCTGAGTATAAATGACTTGGCTGGAGAATGTCCTTTGGATAAGCTACGACTAGCTGAGAAATTTGATCTTTCTTCAGTGAGGAACATTTCTATCTCGAAAGCACGACCTGCGCGGGGAGCGAGTCTTTCGTTACTGCAATCTTTTGATTGTCTTCTTCATACGGCTATGAACCCTGCAACAACGCAAACAAGACAAGACAAGCATATGCAACCAAATCTATTCAGGTTAGCGTTAGTGACATCGTTTTCAGTTAATTCAAAGTTTTAGCAATTATTTGCAAGGGCCAGCGGCGTTATGCACATGCTAGTTTCATCAAACCTAGGCGTTTTATCATGCACAAAACAGTAAAGAACCAGCATCAAATACTGAATAACATATTTTATTGATTGGGCCCCTGAATGGGCGGAGTTTTGTACACGGGATGTAACTCCTGAAAAGAGGAAGTCACGCGCAACGAATATACAAGTATGCACAAGAAGCATAAATATATTGACAAATTAAATTTGTACACATGTCGGCAACGGGATGCAGATGAACATCACGAACTAATCCTCCTATGACTCGGCCGACTCCAATGCTTTTCCTGGTATTCACACTTCCGAAGAGATTGTATCTGATAATCGACCCCTCAGGTATATTCTCCCGCACCAACGCTCACTGCAATATCAAATTTGGACCGCAGTCATTTGCTTTTCAAATCCCTAACTTTTGCGTGAACCGCCCTTTACGGGTTTTCAGTTCACCGGGATACCCTTTTTTGCCGAAGCCGCCCAGTGTAGGTTTTCGACTTCGCGGGTGTACATTTTTTCATTTTATCCCTAACTTTTGCCCGAACCTTTCATTCTGTTTTTGGTTCGCCAGGATGCCTCATTTTTGCCTGGACTCTCTCTTTTTTTGTCCAGCGGGTCAATTTCAAGCAAAGTATTTTTTAACTGTGTCTGAATTCACAGGCGACGTGAAGTCTTCACCGTCCATGGTGGACAACAACAACGCTCCTCCTGAAAAGACTTTTCTGACAACGTATGGCCCTTCGTAGTTGGGGGTCCACTTGCCCCTGTGATCTGCCTGCGGCGGGAGAATCCTTTTCAGCACAAGGTCGCCCGTCTGAAAGCTCCGCGGATGTATCTTCTTATCATATGCTTTTTTCATTCGGCTCTGGTACAGACGACCGTATGCTAGAGAAGCTAGCCTCTTCTCATCCATTAAACTTAGTTGGTTCAACCTGTCTTTCACCCATTCTGCCTCATCTAGTTGGACATCTCGCAATACCCTCAGAGAAGGAATCTCGACTTCCAGTGGTAGCACTGCTTCCATTCCATATACCAACGAGAACGGGGTTGCCCCGGTTGATGTGCGTACCGTCGTACGATAACCGTGCAAAGCAAAAGGTAGCATCTCATGCCAATCCTTATAGGTCACCACCATCTTTTGAACGATCTTCTTGATATTCTTGTTGGCCGCTTCGACAGCGCCATTCATCTTGGGTCGGTAAGGGGAGGAGTTGTGATGTTCGATCTTGAAATTCTGACAGAGCTCCTTCATCATTTTGTTATTCAGATTTGAACCGTTGTCCGTGATTATCCGTTCAGGGATCCCATATCTACAAATGATATCTCTCTTGATGAATCTGGCCACCACCTGCTTAGTCACATTTGCATAAGACGCCGCTTCCACCCACTTGGTGAAATAATCGATTGCCACTAGAATGAACCGGTGCCCATTAGAAGCTGCCGGCTCGATCTTTCCAATCATATCGATTCCCCACATCGAGAATGGCCATGGCGATGACATCACCTTCAGAGGACTCGGAGGCACATGGATCTTATCAGCATAGATTTGGCACTTGTGGCATTTCCTCGCAAACTTGAAACAATCAGTTTCCATAGTCAGCCAAAAATAACCTGCCCGCAGCACCTTCCTTGTCATAGCATGCCCACCAGCATGCGTACCAAATGTACCCTCGTGTATTTCCTCCATGAGCAGCTTTGCCTCTTTTCCATCTACACAACGCAGCAGCACCAAATCGTGGTTTCTTCTGTATAAGACACCATCCGGATTCAAATAGAAATTACCCGCTAATTTCCTGAGAGTCTTCTGATCTTGACTGGATGCCCCAGCCGGATACTCTTTATTCTTCAGGAAATTAAGGATATCAAAATACCATGGTTTATCGTCTGATGCTTCATCAATAGCAAACACGAAGGCTGGCTTGTCAAGCCGAGAGATAATAATTCTGGGAGCCTCGTTCCAGAAGTTGACTTTGTACATGGAAGACAAAGTGGCCAGGGCGTCAGCCATCTGATTTTCTGCCCTCGGTACATGATGCAATTCCACCTTGTCGAAGAAAGGCAACAACCTCCTTGCATAATTCATGTAATGTATTAAATTGGGCTGACGTGTCTCCCATTCCCCTTTTATCTGATTCACCACCAGAGCTAAGTCTCCGTATACATCCAGATTTTTGATTCGCAAATCAATGGCTTCTTCAAGCCCCATGATACAAGCTTCATATTCGGCTTCGTTATTGGTAACTGCAAAGGTCAATCGGGCAGTAAACGGGATATGCGACCCGTGTGGAGTAGTAATGATTGCCCCTATTCCGCTACCGTAAGCGTTCACAGCTCCGTCAAATATCATCTTCCATTTGGACCCCAATTCTGGTCCTTCGTATGGCAACGACTCTTCGCAATCTTTCATCTTTAGGTACATGATATCCTCGTCAGGAAAATCAAACCTCATCATTTGGTAATCCTCAATAGGCTGCTCCGCCAAGTACTCAGACAGTACACTCCCCTTTATAGCCTTTTGCGAGACATACTGGATGTCATATTCAGTCAAGACCATCTGCCAACGGGCAATTCTCCCTGATAGCGCCTGCTTTTCGAATACATATTTGATAGGATCCATCTTCGAGATGAGCATGGTTGTATGATTCAGCAAGTATTGCCTCAAACGCTTGGCGGCCCAGGCTAACGCGCAACAAGTTTTCTCAAGCATCGAATATCGAGATTCACATTCAGTAAATTTCTTGCTCAAGTAATAAATCGCATGCTCTTTTCTTCCTGTCTCGTCGTGTTGACCGAGAACACAACCCATGCTTCCCTCAAGAACTGTCAAATACATAATCAAGGGTCTCCCTGCCACTGGAGGTATCAAAATAGGAGGCTCCTGCAAATACTGCTTTATTTTATCGAACGCCTTTTGACAATTTTCATTCCATGTTACTGCCTGATCTTTCTTCAACAGCTTGAATAATGGTTCACACGTAGCAGTTAGGTGAGATATGAACCGAGCGATGTAGTTCAACCTCCCTAAAAACCCGCGCACCTCTTTCTCTGTTTTAGGCGTCGGCATCTCTTGAATTGCTTTTATTTTTGCAGGATCAACCTCTATTCCTTTTTCACTCACGATAAACCCCAGCAGTTTACCCAATCTCACCCCGAAGGTGCATTTGTTAGGGTTCAGTCTCAGCCTGAACTTCCTAAGCCTTTTGAATAACTTCAGCAGATTCACCAAATGCTCTTCCTCCGTCTGGGATTTGGCAATCATATCGTCCACATAAACTTCGATCTCTTTATGCATCATATCATGAAAAAGAGTCGTCATTGCACGCTGATACGTTGCCCCAGCATTCTTCAATCCGAAGGGCATCACTTTATAACAAAATGTTCCCCAAGGCGTTATGAAAGTAGTCTTCTCCATGTCCTCTGGCGCCATTTTAATCTGATTATAGCCTGAGAAGCCATCCATGAAGGAGAATACGGAGTATTGAGCAGTGTTGTCAATTAGCACATCGATATGAGGAAGTGGAAAATCGTCTTTCGGGCTCGCTTTGTTCAAGTCACGGTAATCGACGCACATTCTCACTTTACCGTCTTTCTTGGGCACTGGTACAATGTTAGAGACCCATGAGGGATATTTTGTCACAGCCAGGAAACCAGCATCCCACTGTTTTTGAACCTCTTCTTTAATCTTCACTGCCATATCGGGTCTAGTTCTGCGAAGCTTTTGCTTGACCGGCGGGCATTCTTCTTTCAACGGCAGACGGTGCACAACCATATCTGTATCGAGCCCTGGCATGTCTTCATACGACCAAGCGAACACATCATTATACTCTCTGAGCATTTCGACCAATCTTCGCTTGATGTCGCTCTGCAGCGCGGCTCCTATGCGGATATTCTTCTCAACCCCTTCCGACCCCAGATTAATAATTTCGATGATCTCTTCGTGAGGCAGAATGACTCGCTCTTCTTGCTTCACCAACCAAGACAATTCTTCGGGAACGTCGCCATCTTCAACAATCTCTTCTTCGGCCTGGAATACCGGGTGCTCAAAGTCGGGACGAGTCATAGGTGGTTCATGGATGTCATCTGAAAATGTTATCCTGCAAAAGGAATGGTTAAATGCTTCAAAATGCGTATAAAGCGAATAACCACGTTGCCATTTTATTGAAAAATACAAAACAGGAAAAACAGAGATCGCAATATTTGCACATGGAAAAACGCCTTTTATTTAATGATAAACACGCAATGTTTATAACAGCACAGCCCTAAGCAAATCATGATGCCCCGGGCAAGACATCAGATTGTTCAACAATTAATAAAACAAAGCATTACTGTTTAAGAGTCACAGGAACAAACTCCTGAATAGACCAGTTGCACAAGCCCTGTCCTGGCGCGCTCGGCTGAATCCAGGCGTCCATATCGCAATCGATGTCTCCTTCGTCAGACTCTGAAGCAGCGTTGATGGTATCATGACATACTCCACTAGCAGTGATGGTTATTGGTCCTCTGAAACGGGGTGCACCCACAGCAGGTGTTGATGACGACGGTTGGTATCCCAGCCCAAATCGATCCGTCTTCACAGGAATATCCAGCACTTTGCCCCAGCCCTTTGTCTCACCTGTCTCCACTAAAGCTTGAGCTTCTTTATATGATGAGACGGCTATCTCCTACGCTTTGCTCGGCCCGGGACCTTTGTCCTTGATGCGCAACCCTTCAAATGCCTGGCAGGGTGTTTCGTGAATCTCTCCATCGACCTCCACATATTTAAATGACGACAGATGGCTGACCAGGATGTCTTCTTCTCCACACACAGTGACCACGCTGTCTCCCACCATATATTTCAACTTTTGATGCAAGGTGGACGTGACTGCCCCAGCCCCATGAATCCAAGGTCTTCCGAGCAGGCATCTATATGCAAGCTGGATGTCCATGATATAAAATTCAGTTGCGAACACCTCCGGCCCCACCTGTAGAGGTAATGTTATCGATCCAAAAACTGTTCTTCGCGTGCCATCAAATGCCCTGACTACCAAGTCACTGGGCGTACACAAGATTCCTCTGACATCTAGTTTCATCATCGCTTTCTTGGGCAGCACATTTAAGGATGACCCGGTGCCGACCAATACATGCGACATGACTGATCCTCTACATTCCATAGAGACGTGCAACGCCATATTATGCTCTCTCCCCTTAGGGGTCAAGTCGAAGTCGGTAAAGCCCAAGCTATGGCCTGCATTCACATGTGCTAACACTCCCTCCAGCTGATTCACGGAAACATCTTGGGGTACGAAGGAAGTATCCAGGACCTTCAACAGTGCATTTCTGTGAGCTTCAGAACACAATAGCAATGATAGTATAGATATCTTTGACGGCGTCTGTTGCAAATGCTCAACAATCTTATAATCACTTTTACGGATCAAGCGCATGAACTCCTCCACATCTTTCGATGCTGCTTCTTTTTCATTCCCCTGCATTGGGACATTCTCAACCATCTTCCCCTTTCCTTTCGCCAGTCTTTCGGCTTCTACCTCAGGCGAGATGAAGATTCTTCCACTCCTTGTCATACCTCCTGTGCCAACAACATTGTCTACGGTTTCAGCTGGCTGCTTATTAGCATCAATCTTTACTCCGTCACAATACACTTCCAACCCGTAGGACCATGGGACTGCCTTTGTGCTCTCGTACGGGATTGGTCCGGCCTTAGTGATAGTGATCGGTGGTCGCTGGACCGGGGCCGTTATGGTGATCGTCTTCCTGGGGATCGTCACAGTAGCCACATCACTTTGCTTATCTGGTAATACCCCTGCAGGTTCTTCAATTGCTGCTCGGTCAAACTGCAATGTGCCGCCATCTATTAAAGCCTGAATACCCTTCTTTAAATCATCACACCCCCCAGCTAGGGTCCAGCATTCTAAGCAATACTCGTCACATCCTGGATAGACGCCCCCTTGCAATAATCGGCTCTTTATTTCACACAACAGTGTCTTTAGATCATCCACATTCATAATCAGATTCAAACCCTCCTCAGTTAAAATGGCGTTTGCCCCATGGTTGGGCATGGGCTTCTGCACTATATTCGGACCCGCTGTTCCAAAATTGATAGCCTTACTATCCAATAGATCCTGCACAACATGCTTAAACGCGTGGCAACCCTCTACATCGTGGCCCGGGGCCCCAGAGTGGAATTCACAGTGCCTGCTTGCATCATAACCATACGGAGGAGTGCCTGTTATTGGTGCCAGAGTTCTCTTCTCTACCAAGTTAAGCCCTAGTAACGTCTGTAACAAATCAGCATACATCGAAGGAGGCTTCTCAAACACTCTCCTTGGTTTACCCCCCTGGAATCTACGTTGGGCGGGCTGTGCCCCCTGCTGTGGCTGCTGCTGCTGCTGTTGCTGTTGTTGTTGCTGAAATGGTTGTTGCTGGAACGGAATAGTAACGCTTGCCACCTGCTGCGGCTGATTATACTGGTTTCGACCTCGGCCTCGGCCTCCAAACACTGCGCTTGCATCGCCCTGACGGCGCCCACCAAAAGCCTTTCGGTTACTGCCCGATGCAGTAGATTCCTCAGCTTGGAATCTTCCCTGCTTAATGTTACTCTCAATCTTTTCTCCCATCAGGATTAAGTCTGAGAAACTGGCCAGAGATGTGTGAAACAACTTGTCATAAAACATGCCGGTGAATGTTCCTATGAACATGTCATTCATTTCCTTGTCCTCTAGAGGAGGATGGACCCTAGCAGCCATGTCGCGTCATCTCTGCGCATACTCTTTAAAGCTCTCACCCTTCTTTTGAGATAACCCTTGCAATTGGACCCGGTTGGGTGCCAAGCCGCTGTTATACTTATAGTGAGCTACAAATGGCTCTGCCAGCTGCTTCCATGTCTTTATATGCGTTGGTTCCAATCCCATATACCACTCTAGGGAAGGACCTGACAAGCTATCTTGAAATAAATGCATTAGCATCCTCTCATCAGTTGAATACGCCGACATCCTTCTGTAATATGACCGCACGTGCACTTTCGGACAGGTGTCCCCTTTATACTTATCAAATGTGGGAGCTTTGAATTTGATTGGCACCCTCAGGCCAGGCACCAGACCCATTGTTGACATGTCTAAGCCCACAGCACTTTGGTTCACGACCCCCCTCATCTGCTCTTCTAGCATTCTGATCCTCTGGGAGTCATCTATAGGTCCCTCGAAACCTCCACCGGAGAAAGCGTCCTCTTGCTGGTCCTCCTGCCAGTTACCATTCCCAGCTCCATACCCATCGTATCCATTGTTACGACCAGCTCTAATCTGATTCATTATCGGGCCTCGCCCTCTGTTGCCGTACCCCGGAGCAACTCCAGCTGGTCCAAAGGCCATTAACCCAGCGCCGTTTCCATTTCCGAAACCTCCGTAACCCTGATTGGTCATACCATATCCGTCCTGCCCAAAGCCTTGAGCATTGAAACCATATTTCCCAGCATTATCGAATCCCTGGTCATTGAACCCGAATCCAGCATTACCGAAGCCGTTGCCTCCCATATTATCACCCAAGTTAACATCTCCAAGCCCAATGTTATGGACAGCAGTCTCGTTCCCAATTCCAACGTTACCGTTCACAGCAGCAGTACCGTTGTTGACATTAACAGCAGGTATGTTGACTACAGGCGGAGCCACTGGTGTGGGAGTACCATCCCCATGAACAGTGTCGACTCGCACAGACTGATGATCCTCATTTCCATGCCCAGAATTCCTTGTCAACAGAGGCTGCACCATAGCTTGCAAATTCTCCTGACCTTTTGCAATAGTCTCCATGGTCTGCATGAAGAGCGCTAGCTTCTCGCGCATATCTTGCATCTCATTCTGCATTTGATCTATGATTCTTTGACAATTAGTGCGAGTGGAGTAGCGGTGTGGACGCTGATCTTCAATCCTGAAAAGACCTGGTACAGTGCAAGAAATAAGATACCATCCAATAATTACCTGTAATGCGATATGAACATGAATGCAATGCAATGTGTGTGTCTGTGCATTAGGGAAATTCATTCCCCGATTCTAGTGCGAAGGTGCCAGTGCAGTGGCAGTGCTAGACATACGGAGATCGGAGCTGAATCATGGAAAGCCTCATATATTGCAGAGAAATCCAATAAGCCAAGAATACAATATCACTGAGTACAATAAGAAGGCATGACCTCAACCAACAATCCTGGTGATGGTCAGCACTATGCAAATAAAGCATACAAGTTAATACATGAAATGATCAAGTACTTCCATAAGCCCGGTACTCTTCTATTAACTTCTTGGTCTCTGGATGACCTGGTCGGGTAAGCAGCCCTTCAACAAGTTGGTTTCTTCGTTTGAGCACACGTCGCACGTCTCCAGCAGTTTCCTCCCATGCCCCTTCTCCGAAGCGATCCTCTAACTTCCGCTTCTGAGACACGGCTTCGTTCCTGCCCTCGATGGCCTTGTTCAATGCATTCTGGAGACTATACCGGGTCATCACTTCTTCTTCATACTTCTTGATGCTAGCCTTCAACTGCTCTTCGAGGTCGGAAATTTGCTGCTTCAACTTATCTTCTCTCTTTTTATTGTTGGTTAGCGTAGCATTCCAAGTCTTATTACAAGAAGAGATCTCTCGGTGTGTTGCGTCGAGTGCTTTCTTTTTGGATTCCAACATGGCATGGGAGCTTCGGAACTCTTGCCCCAGACGTTCGCGCTTCTTTTTCTCCGCAGTCAACTCAGCCCCTAGCCTGTTTACTAGCTCGATCTGCTGTTGGAAAGCATGCACGGCCTTGTTTTTCTCACTGCGTATCTGAGCTAGCTCTTGCTCTAGCCCTTCATTGATCTTCATCAAGGCTTCTTTTTCTTTAACCACTTGCTCGTAGGCCTCCATAGTAACAGTAGTTGGCTCTTCTACTGGAATATGAACAGGGACTGGTGCAGCTGGAAATGGCATCAGCAACTGGCTTGCTCTCTCCTGGATCTAAACTCTGTAGGGTGTGTAAGCCTGACAATCATTCTTCCCTAACAGTGGTTTCCCTTTTCTGTTAATATGCATCCAGGCATGCCGAAGCTTGGCTAGTAACTCTCCACTCAAATCACCGGTGAAGTACAGAGATTCCTGTACTTCCTCCTCCTTTGGTGGGTTCTTCAGCGCGTATCCGAACTGGCGCATGAACAGAGATGGGTTGT
This sequence comes from Lathyrus sativus, assembly GCA_963859935.3. NCBI lineage: Eukaryota > Viridiplantae > Streptophyta > Magnoliopsida > Fabales > Fabaceae > Lathyrus > Lathyrus sativus. The sequence goes on from OZ012739.1 coordinate 473,691,813, forward strand.
AATTGATACACCCTTTTCTTCCTATTAACGGAACATTAGGATATCCAGAACAACTGAAGATGAGCTCAGACCCCAGCAAGTCTCGATCAAACCACTCAATGTCTTCGGAAGATAGCCTCATCAAGCGCTCTGGCCAGCTAGCAGTAGTTGCACTATCCACAAAAGGTCCCTTCAGAGGAAGATGGCTCTTAAACCACATGGACAGCAAAGGCACGCAACAAGAGACATTCTTGCCTCTCCTGTTCTCATTTTTGTAGTGCAACGAATGATAGAAGTCCCCGATCAGTGTAGGCACCGGGTTGCCAGCAGCAAACAGATGAAATGCATCCATGTCCACGAAGTTTGGGAAATTGGGAAACAACACTATCCCATAAATGCATCGGGCCAAAATAGCGTTAAAGACCACCCAACACCCATTCTTGGCATACTCTTGAGCCTTACCAGCCAGAAACTGGAGAGAGAAACCTGGAACCCCTCGCCAAGAAGTCATCAACAGTTCAGAAGCATTCATGTGCAAGGCCTTAGCTAAATCCTCCAACTTGGGCTCGGCGGCAGAGTGAATAAAAGGAACTGCATTCTGTACCGGCAGCTCAGTAAACTCTACATACTCCTCCATGGTAGGCCCCAAGATAAAATCAGCAAACGTGAAACATCTCAAAGCAGGGTCGTAGAATTGCATTAAGTTGTACAGCCCATTCAATTCATCATTAGTGGATTTGCGAACCAAACCCAACAGCCGCCCGTAACTCTGCCTGAAGCTTCTACGGACATCCTCATCTGCCAGAGAAATCAAACCCAGGAGTGGAGTAATATCAGGAATAGGTAGCTTGTATGCAACTGTCATCCTCAAACCAGCCATGATCAATACTCAGAAGTCCAGACACTAGAACCGGGGGATATGCAAATGTACCTGCAGCACAGACACACGTTAATGGGATGCAATGATAATGATTATGCAAATAATGCAATGCAAGCAACATGCAACAGGGACCAAGTGCTATAGCTGAGAAGCCTGAACCATATCAACAAGTCTCAGATAGACCCTCTAGAATTCCTCAAACCCTGGTCTCAGATAGACCCAACATGAATCTCTAACACTGGTATCTGATAGACCTCATAACATAACTCCAACTGGTCTCTGACAGACCTCAAACCATAACTCTGACTGGTCTTTGATAGACCTTTTCACTGTCCATAAATACCCAGGATCTCAGATCAAGAAATAACCGGTATCTGAAGGTCTAGTTACCTGCATAACCCCAAACCCTCTCACAGGTAGATGTCCTAGTAACTGACAATGGTATGGCATCCTATGTGGTCGTCGGCGTCACAGACTTTCAGGGTTGATGATACGATTCCCAGAAGGAGTGGCATCATCATATCCTGAAGAGGCCTCACTTAGCCAACTTCCAAATGATCGGTTCCCAGAGTCGACAATCCAACTAACCAGCAACCCGAGCCACCCAAAGGGCAGGACAGGAGGCCAACCAGAAGAACCTCGTCTGAGTGTAGATTTCGCGGGACACTAGGACATGCAAAGCACGTGCGCGCCCACTAATCTCTACTCTAAGTCTAGGTGCACTCAAGCCCAGGTCCGGCTTATCTCTCAATCATAGAACACCCGTCACACCCCACAATACAGCAATAATAATAATAACAATAAAATGCTGAAATGTAAATACAGAAATGGTAAATCCATACAAAATCCTCGACGGGAAAATAAGCGCTAGGATTGACTCGCTTAAGGGACGTTGGATCCCAAATGCATAAGGAACTATTGCAGTCCTTAGCAGCCAGGGGACGTTGGATCCCCAGCAGAGTCGCCAGTTGTCGCTACTGCGAAAATCGGCGCTGGCTGAACAAAAGAGTCGCCACCGTGCGTTATTTATCCCGACGGAGGGAAAGGAAACGCTCAGAGTAAACCTACCGCAAATACGGGAAAGGAATGGTCATTGCAACCAAATCCTGGATTCGGGAGTCGGTTACGCAAGGGGAAGGTATTAGCACCCCTCACGTCCGTCGTACTCGACGGGATCCACGCTTGTTTTCGGGTATGGATTGTTATTTCTATCTACTCTATAGGTCTGGGGTTAAAAAGAAAATAAAATGACTCGGCAAAGTATCGCACTTTATGCCTACGTATTCCCGTCTGGAACGAGAAATCAGAGTCAACGTAGTTCGCCTACCTACAGGAAAGGAGGGGAAGGTTGCTCGCTAGGATATTGCATCCTATGCCTACGTACTTTCATACAGCATGAAAGATCAGAGCAAACGTAGTTCGGGCCACGTACGACACAAGTCTGTCTTGATTGTTTTTATTCCTTCTGAAAAAGGGTTTTTCTGATTACTGGTCCAAGCGGACAAAAATGACGTCTTGATGAGTTCACATTCTTTTACGGAAGAAGTGCTTTTTATTGTGTTTGAAGTCTTATTGTGTTTTTCTGTTTGTTTTGAGAAAGAAGAGACAGAACTCTAACCTACGGTTGCAAAGGGAATCAAACTAACCTAGTGTTATCATGCATGGGTTAAGACCTAGTGTCTATCATGCTCCTCTCTTGCACAGAGAGAAACAGAGATCCTAAGGGAACAGACGGAAACAGAAATAATAGCATATATATACAGTAAAGCAGTAAAATATGCATGAATGCAACAATACAAGCGAGGCAAGGGAGTCCCACTCAACCTCGAACCTAGAAAACAATAGGCAAAAGTGAACAAGGTTCACTTTCAACCCACAGGTTAAACAGCAAACAATACAGTCAGGGAAATTCAATCAATACATCAAGAATTAAACAGCAAAAAGAAACAGCAAGCAACAACAACTATGCATCAACATCTGCCTTCAAGTCATCATCAAACAGCTACAGGCTTCAGGCAAGCCTCAGTCTTCATCTCCACAGCCTTCAAGCAAGGTCTTTGTCATCAGTCTTCCATCTGCAATGGCTTTTCTTCAAGTCTCAATCTCCAAGCTGAGGAATCAATCATAAGAATAAACTGGGTGTTAAGCAATTAGTTGACCACCAAAGGTGGCAAACATACTGCTATCAACACATAGGATATTTTCTCTCAAGAGTTCTATCTCTTAGACACTATCACCAAGCCTTCCAAAGGAAGAGGGTGAATGTCTTAGAGAGACTATGCATCACAGAGAGGAATGGAGGCAATCAAGACCTTCCATGTTTATGAATCAAGTTCTCTACTCTAGAGCTCTGCCTAGCTCCTAAATCCTATACTCCTCAACAACTGCCAGCAAAGGATACTCCTCATCAACTCTGGAAGCTGGTCTTCAATCTCTTGATCTCCAATGGACTTCATCATCTCAGGTCTTCAGCTCTCACAATCCCCAAGCAAACCCAATACCCCACACCGACAAATAATAATCCCCAGAGAGGGCACACCACACCAGTCAAGCAAATATAAGTAGTATACTAATAGCAGTAGGGGAATCCTAATATTTTCTAAGGGATCTATTAACTACCCATAATCCCTATAGTCCCATACCCCAAAGATTCAAACTACAACTCCTAAGGGAAATGATTTAATTCTCCTATGTTATCTCCTAAACCCTAGTTTTGATCATGCTAATCACACCTAAACAAAACACCTAAAATTAAGTCCTAAAAATATGAACTAAATTTTATATACAAGCTAACATTCTATACTAATCAACCTAAAAAGAATGGATCAAAAATATAAAAGCATTTAATCAAACTAAAATCACCAAATTCATGCATCAAACTAAACATTATTTAATCCTATTTAAAAGAAAAATATGCTAAAAATATAAAAACAAAATGAAATTGGAATTTTTTTGAATGATAATTTTCTTAACAAAATTATGAACAATATGCAAAAAGAACCAATTAAAATCATGCATTTTCCAATTTTTTATGATTTTTTGAAAAAATGAAATGAATTAAGAAAATAATGTGAATTAAATTGAGATGAGGGGTGCAACAAGCAATTAAATGCAGTTAAAACAACCAGATGGGCCCAGACTGGGGGCGCGCATAGCAAGCGCGTCTGGGCCCAATGCATTCAGAAAACATGACAAAAAATAAAAAAACTAGAAGCGGTGCATTAAGTAAGATTTCCAGTTCATTATTGGTTTGGGCCTGAGGATAAGGGTGTGCATAGCAACTGATTAATGAGCCCAGTCAGAAAAATAAATGAAACGGTGCGTTTAGCACCCAGGGTCTCCCTCCCAATCTCATTTTAAACATGAGCCATACGATCAGATTCTTGGTCCAAGTCAAAATGCTCATCCAACGGCCTGGGGTCATCGTCTACCTCCAGAAACCCTAGACTCAGAAAAAACTTCACCATGCACGAATTTTCAACCATTCTGTTCTCCTTCAAACTTCCATGGATTCACACGATTCAAAGACCAAAAGTGATTTACTTCTTCCCCTCTACACAACCATGCCATTATCTTCTTCTAACACTCAACCAACAATTGAACCCGATGAGTATAAAGCACTGATTCCACCATTTTTACCTGTCATCAACCACTTCAATTCTTTCCAAATCTTATCCTAACCTAATCTATACTTCACACTGATCATTTTAAGCCATATATGCAAGATTGTAGTGCCATATTCTTGATGTTATAAGCTCTAACAGTTTTGATACACCATTAACAACCTCCATGAAACTTCTCCAAACTTTGTGAAATCCATCATCTAACCTATCTTAACCGTTCTATGCTAACAAATCACTATGATTCTAACTAAAACAGTCAATTCGAAGAGGAAACTTACCTGGTGTAAATGGTGAAAACAACTATGGAAATCCTTGGATCTGATGCTTGCAATGATTGGAACTTGATCCACACACTCAATTCTTGATTCTGTATGCAGAAATTCTGGCTCAAACCTCTTGGATCTTGTAATTGAAACTTTCTTGCTTCTTGGATGATTAACTTGTATGGCACGAGTTCTCTTCAATTCAACCAAATGCTTGTGTGGATTGTGATCTATGAATGATGTTGATGATGATCAAATCAAGAAAAATGGAAATTGATAGAGATTTTGTGGAGTTTGAGATGCTTTTGCAAATTGGAAGAATGGTGTGAAACTTGATATTATGAGCACAATGAATCACCAACCATGGCATGAAGCTCTTCAATTCAATATATAGATGGAATTAGAAAGTCCTAGAACCTTGGAGAAACTTCCCATGCACACTTTCCCTTGGATTTGGATTATGTAACTTCCTTTGTAAGTAACCAAGCATAACTCTCAAATCTTGAACCAAACTCACAAATCCACTTTTGCCAATGTTCTTAAAACATTTTTTCGAATCAAAATGACCTATAATTTCACCCCATTTGGCCAAATTATGAAAAATCTCAAATTTAGGTCATTTTTTATTCATTAAATTCACCAATTTTGAAACCTTGAGCTATGAGCCTTTCCAATCTTTCATGGTCACTTTTCTAGACTCAAAATGTCATTTGGAGCAAATTTGATGTTGTGAAGTTTTTCATTTGAAGCTTCCTTGTATGAGTTTTGGGCATAGGTTTGAAATGACCTATAATTCTCAGATGACCAAAATACCCTTTGCTTGCCAAGACCATAAGTAGAGTTCCACAAATCATATGAAGTCATACCATACCATTATAGAAAGCTAAGACAATGAGGAACAACTCTTATGTTGACCAGAAATTCATTTGAAATCTCCTTGAGGGGTAAACGTTGCTTGGAAGACAAGTAACTTTCACAGACAAAATTTCAGATACCTCAGATGACCTGTAACTTGCAAGGACCATAACTTGAGTTATATAAATCTCCTTGATGTATTCCACCACTCAAATTAAAGGTCTTGAGATCCTCTACAAGTTTCATGTTGGCCAAGGATCCATTTGAAGCTTGCATTTTGACTTATCTTGCTTGGAAATTTGACCTAAATTAGGGGATTTTACATAGAAACCCTAATTTAGAAACTCCTCTTCTCCTTGATTTCTCTTGATTTCTTATTGGCACATAACCATATCCTTCTCTACATGTCAAATGATGAACCCCACATCTCTCCAATAGACCTTAATGCCTTCCAATCAATCCTTTGACCTAGAGTTGACCCAGGGTTGACCCAGATGAAACCCTAGTTGACTGTCCTCAACTGCAACTCTTGTGATCATATCAATGACTTGCCTCCTTCTCCAAATGACTTTCTAGGTCTCCCATGATGTCTCCATACTCTCCATGCTTAATCCACAGCTCCCAACCTCTTTGATGATCCTCAGATACCCTCAGATAGGAGATAGGTGCACTGCTTGATCCACTGACTTCTTAGCTTTCAAATTCTTTCTGATGACTTGAATGAGATTGAATTAGAGTAAGAACCTCTTGATAGGCCCCTAGGGATGAGAATAGTACTTGGTCCCTTGTTGGATGACTTGCTATGTTATGCTATGCAGATGGTTAGACTATGTATGTGACTCTATATGCAAATGCTAATGCAATTAAAACATAAACCGAGTGAAAATAGGTTGAGCAAATTTTAGGGTGCAACAGCTGCCCCTATTCAAGCGACTTGGACCCGATTGGGTGAAGAGCGAACGGCCTTCAAACATTCGAGGTACGAGACGGTTGAATACTAAGAACCCGGAAATTTGCCAACCGCAGAAATAAACTGCACCACTGCTTGGGGAACGACATTCATCAACTGAATCTAGCTATTACAGCCACCAACTGATCCATTAGCGACCGTGCTGGGGATTATTTTCATCAGCCTGAAAAAGATTCGATCATCGCGAGATAGAACTTTGTCCATGTTAGGACGCCTGTGTCGTCAACACAAAGAAACCTCAACTAAAACTCGTCCACGTTAGGACTCACATGCCGTCAACCCGGAAAAATCTCGGCAACTTCGCTGGGGATAATTCATCTGCATTTCATCAGAAATAAATCGCCCACGTTAGGAATGAACTCTTCCACGTTAGGAATAACACCGTCCACGTTAGGACTAAGACTTCGTCTGGATCTGTCCGCGTCAGGACTAAACTGCTCCACGTAAGGAATACATCTCTTTCCACGTAAGGAATAAACTTCTTCTCATCTTATGAATAACATCTTTCCACGTAAGGAATCATCTCTCCGTCCACGTCAGGCATACATCGTCCACGTCAGGACCCACCTTTCCTCGTAAGGAATATATCGTTTTTCCACGTCAGGAATCAATCTTTCCACGTGAGGAAACAATCTTTCTTGATTTGTCCACGTAAGGACTCCAATCTTTCCACGTAAGGAATAACTTCTTTCCACGTAAGGAATACCATCTTTTTTCCACGTAAGGAACTGAAAATTCTCTTTCCACGTAAGGAAACCATCTTTCCACGTAAGGAATGCATCTTTCCACGTAAGGAATACAATCTTCTTTCCACGTAAGGAATATATCGCTTTTCCACGTAAGGAATCAATCTATCTTGATTTGTCCACGTCAGGACTCACCTCTTGACTTGCTGAGGAAATAAAACTTTGTCCACGTCAGGACTCCTGCACCTTCGACCCGCTGGGGAAATAGGACTTGTCCACGTCAGGACTCACATCTCGACCTGCTCTCGACCTGCTGAAGAAAAAACTTGTCCACGTCAGGACTTGCGCGTCTTCGACTTGCTGGGGAAATAAAGCTCGTCCCCGTCAGGGCACACACTTCGCCAACAACACGAAGAAGGGTAAATTTGTCCACGTCAGGACTCTCGTATCTTGTCATCACGAAGAACTATAAACTTGTCCACGTCAGGACGCACATTTCACCATTACGAATAAAGATATCTGCTGGAAATAAATTGTCCACGTCAGGACACCAACACGAAGAGTAATCAATTTTGTCAACGTCATGACTTCACCTTCAATCAATACTGAGAAACCGAATCCGTCCACGTTAGGACTAACACTTCTTATCAACCCGGGGAAAAACTATCCACGTTGGGACACCCCTTTCTATAGCACAAAGAAATCCCGTCAATATAGGAATAAATTGTCCACGTCAGGACTCATTTCTCCATTGGTTCCAAACCACAAACTTCTTAACACTAACATGACAGCGACCTTGAGGCGGACTCTACTGGGGATATTTGGAAACCAAACTACCGGACACCTGTTCTGATAATCGGCGGCAGCCTCTGAAATTCTGATTCCTGAAACCCTTTGACGACAAATAACTCTGCTTGTGGACAAGGAGAGATTTTGCCTACTAACTCTGGCGGGGAAAACAAAAGAAATTTACACAAATAACTTTGTTAGGAAACAAAGAGAACTTCATCATGACAACTCTGTGGGGAAAAATGCCGAGACGGACACTTTCGTTGAATGTCTCACGTCGAGATCTTGATGGTTAGGTAGTTCATTTGAACGGGAGTTCCTTCAACTTGAACACAAACGGTTAGCCAACCTGGTTTATGTTTCAGAATGCATATGCTTGACAATGACGCAATGCTCCGTTCGACATGGAAATGCTGTGCGCTTTTATTTGGCGGATGCAAATATGACACTATATGCCGATGCAAATGCAGACTCGAACTGCTGGAATATAGAAACCGCTTCAGCAAAATAAATTTTGAAGACAATGCCGATTCCGCTGGGGATAGCCAGGTGCTACAGAATTATTCCAGCAAAATAAATGCTGGAAGAGTGAAGTCGACTCAGCTGGGAAATTGGGAACTTAAACCAAGCACCTCATTGAAGTAACACCCTGCTGGGGAATATAACTCCGCTGGAGAATAGCAGATGCGCCTGGTATGAATGGACTTCTGCTGGAGAGTGAACGGATATCACACGGTATTCTGGCAAAATAAATGCCAGGGCACCCAACCAACTCTGCCGGGGCGAGTCTTAATCTTCGAGTTCCACTGAGAGGAATGAAAATACTTGCTGAAAAGAGAACTCCACTGGGGATGGGACGATTCTCTTGGGGAAAATCAACTGACTCCGCTGGGGGAGAGTAAATGACCCTGCGGGGAAGGGTAAACTGCCTGAATACAGCTCACCCATTGGGAATATTAATCTTCTGAGGCTAAACCACTCTGCTTGAGATAGCGGAATCCTTCTGGGGGACACCACACTGTCTGAGTACAGCCTACAATCTTGGAATCATCAAACTCTGCTGAGTATAAATGACTTGGCTGGAGAATGTCCTTTGGATAAGCTACGACTAGCTGAGAAATTTGATCTTTCTTCAGTGAGGAACATTGCTATCTCGGAAGCACGACCTGCGCGGGGAGCGAGTCTTTCGTTACTGCAATCTTTTGATTGTCTTCTTCATACGGCTATGAACCCTGCAACAACGCAAACAAGACAAGACAAGCATATGCAACCAAATCTATTGAGGTTAGCGTTAGTGACATTGTTTTCAGTTAATTCAAAGTTTTAGCAATTATTGGCAAGGGCCAGCGGCGTTATGCACATGCTAGTTTCATCAAACCTAGGCGTTTTATCATGCACAAAACAGTAAAGAACCAGCATCAAATACTGAATAACATATTTTATTGATTGGGCCCCTGAATGGGCGGAGTTTTGTACACGGGATGTAACTCCTGAAAAGAGGAAGTCACGCGCAACGAATATACAAGTATGCACAAGAAGCATAAATATATTGACAAATTAAATTTGTACACATGTCGGCAACGGGATGCAGATGAACATCACGAACTAATCCTCCTATGACTCGCCCGACTCCAATGCTTTTCCTGGTATTCACACTTCCGAAGAGATTGTATCTGATAATCGACCCCTCAGGTATATTCTCCCGCACCAACGCTCACTGCAATATCAAATTCGGACCGCAGTCATTTGCTTTTCAAATCCCTAACTTTTGCGTGAACCGCCCTTTACGGGTTTTCAGTTCACCGGGATACCCTTTTTTGCCGAAGCCGCCCAGTGTAGGTTTTCGACTTCGCGGGTGTACATTTTTTCATTTTATCCCTAACTTTTGCCCGAACCTTTCATTCTGTTTTTGGTTCGCCAGGATGCCCCATTTTTGCCTGGACTCTCTCTTTTTTTGTCCAGCGGGTCAATTTCAAGCAAAGTATTTTTTAACTGTGTCTGAATTCACAGGCGACGTGAAGTCTTCACCGTCCATGGTGGACAACAACAACGCTCCTCCTGAAAAGACTTTTCTGACAACGTATGGCCCTTCGTAGTTGGGGGTCCACTTGCCCCTGTGATCTGCCTGCGGCGGGAGAATCCTTTTCAGCACAAGGTCGCCCGTCTGAAAGCTCCGCGGATGTATCTTCTTATCATATGCTTTTTTCATTCGGCTCTGGTACAGACGACCGTATGCTAGAGAAGCTAGCCTCTTCTCATCCATTAAACTTAGTTGGTTCAACCTGTCTTTCACCCATTCTGCCTCATCTAGTTGGACATCTCGCAATACCCTCAGAGAAGGAATCTCGACTTCCAGTGGTAGCACTGCTTCCATTCCATATACCAACGAGAACGGGGTTGCCCCGGTTGATGTGCGTACCGTCGTACGATAACCGTGCAAAGCAAAAGGTAGCATCTCATGCCAATCCTTATAGGTCACCACCATCTTTTGAACGATCTTCTTGATATTCTTGTTGGCCGCTTCGACAGCGCCATTCATCTTGGGTCGGTAAGGGGAGGAGTTGTGATGTTCGATCTTGAAATTCTGACAGAGCTCCTTCATCATTTTGTTATTCAGATTTGAACCGTTGTCCGTGATTATCCATTCAGGGATCCCATATCTGCAAATGATATCTCTCTTGATGAATCTGGTCACCACCTGCTTAGTCACATTTGCATAAGACGCCGCTTCCACCCACTTGGTGAAATAATCGATTGCCACTAGAATGAACCGGTGCCCATTAGAAGCTGTCGGCTCGATCTTTCCAATCATATCGATTCCCCACATCGAGAATGGCCATGGCGATGACATCACCTTCAGAGGACTCGGAGGCACATGGATCTTATCAGCATAGATTTGGCACTTGTGGCATTTCCTCGCAAACTTGAAACAATCAGTTTCCATAGTCAGCCAAAAATAACCTGCCCGCAACAGCTTCCTTGTCATAGCATGCCCACCAGCATGCGTACCAAATGTACCCTCGTGTATTTCCTCCATGAGCAGCTTTGCCTCTTTTCCATCTACACAACGCAGCAGCACCAAATCGTGGTTTCTTCTGTATAAGACACCATCCGGATTCAAATAGAAATTACCCGTTAATTTCCTGAGAGTCTTCTGATCTTGACTGGATGCCCCAGCCGGATACTCTTTATTCTTCAGGAAATTAAGGATATCAAAATACCATGGTTTATCGTCTGATGCTTCATCAATAGCAAACACGAAGGCTGGCCTGTCAAGCCGAGAGATAATAATTCTGGGAGCCTCGTTCCAGAAGTTGACTTTGTACATGGAAGACAAAGTGGCCAGGGCGTCAGCCATCTGATTTTCTACCCTCGGTACATGATGCAATTCCACCTTGTCGAAGAAAGGCAACAACCTCCTTGCATAATTCATGTAATGTATTAAATTGGGCTGACGTGTCTCCCATTCCCCTTTTATCTGATTCACCACCAGAGCTGAGTCTCCGTATACATCCAGATTTTTGATTCGCAAATCAATGGCTTCTTCAAGCCCCATGATACAAGCTTCATATTCGGCTTCGTTATTGGTAACTACAAAGGTCAATCGGGCAGTAAACGGGATATGCGACCCGTGTGGAGTAGTAATGATTGCCCCTATTCCGCTACCGTAAGCGTTCACAGCTCCGTCAAATATCATCTTCCATTTGGACCCCAATTCTGGTCCTTCGTCTGGCAACGACTCTTCGTAATCTTTCATCTTTAGGTACATGATATCCTCGTCAGGAAAATCAAACCTCATCATTTGGTAATCCTCAATAGGCTGCTCCGCCAAGTACTCAGACAGTACACTCCCCTTTATAGCCTTTTGCGAGACATACTGGATGTCATATTCAGTCAAGACCATCTGCCAACGGGCAATTCTCCCTGATAGCGCCTGCTTTTCGAATACATATTTGATAGGATCCATCTTCGAGATGAGCATGGTTGTATGATTCAGCATGTATTGCCTCAAACGCTTGGTGGCCCAGGCTAACGCGCAACAAGTTTTCTCAAGCATCGAATATCGAGATTCACATTCAGTAAATTTCTTGCTCAAGTAATAAATCGCATGCTCTTTTCTTCCTGTCTCGTCGTGTTGACCGAGAACACAACCCATGCTTCCCTCAAGAACTGTCAAATACATAATCAAGGGTCTCCCTGCCACTGGAGGTATCAAAATAGGAGGCTCCTGCAAATACTGCTTTATTTTATCGAACGCCTTTTGACAATTTTCATTCCACGTTACTGCCTGATCTTTCTTCAACAGCTTGAATAATGGTTCACACGTAGCAGTTAGGTGAGATATGAACCGAGCGATGTAGTTCAACCTCCCTAAAAACCCGCGCACCTCTTTCTCTGTTTTAGGCGTCGGCATCTCTTGAATTGCTTTTATTTTTGCAGGATCAACCTCTATTCCTTTTTCACTCACGATAAACCCCAGCAGTTTACCCAATCTCACCCCGAAGGTGCATTTGTTAGGGTTCAGTCTTAGCCTGAACTTCCTAAGCCTTTTGAATAACTTCAGCAGATTCACCAAATGCTCTTCCTCCGTCTGGGATTTGGCAATCATATCGTCCACATAAACTTCGATCTCTTTATGCATCATATCATGAAAAAGAGTCGTCATTGCACGCTGATACGTTGCCCCAGCATTCTTCAATCCGAAGGGCATCACTTTATAACAAAATGTTCCCCAAGGCGTTATGAAAGTAGTCTTCTCCATGTCCTCTGGCGCCATTTTAATCTGATTATAGCCTGAGAAGCCATCCATGAAGGAGAATACGGAGTATTGAGCAGTGTTGTCAATTAGCACATCGATATGAGGAAGTGGAAAATCGTCTTTCGGGCTCGCTTTGTTCAAGTCACGGTAATCGACGCACATTCTCACTTTACCGTCTTTCTTGGGCACTGGTACAATGTTAGCGACCCATGAGGGATATTTTGTCACAGCCAGGAAACCAGCATCCCACTGTTTTTGAACCTCTTCTTTAATCTTCACTGCCATATCGGGTCTAGTTCTGCGAAGCTTTTGCTTGACCGGCGGGCATTCTTCTTTCAACGGCAGACGGTGCACAACCATATCTGTATCGAGCCCTGGCATGTCTTCATACGACCAAGCGAACACATCATTATACTCTCTGAGCATTTCGACCAATCTTCGCTTGATGTCGCTCTGCAGCGCGGCTCCTATGCGGATATTCTTCTCAACCCCTTCCGACCCCAGATTAATAATTTCGATGATCTCTTCGTGAGGCAGAATGACTCGCTCTTCTTGCTTCACCAACCAAGACAATTCTTCGGGAACGTCACCATCTTCAACAATCTCTTCTTCGGCCTGGAATACCGGGTGCTCAAAGTCGGGACGAGTCATAGGTGGTTCATGGATGTCATCTGAAAATGTTATCCTGCAAAAGGAATGGTTAAATGCTTCAAAATGTGTATAAAGCGAATAACCATGTTGCCATTTTATTGAAAAATACAAAACAGGAAAAACAGAGATCGCAATATTTGCACATGGAAAAACGCCTTTTATTTAATGATAAACACGCAATGTTTATAACAGCACAGCCCTAAGCAAATCATGATGCCCCGGGCAAGACATCAGATTGTTCAACAATTAATAAAACAAAGCATTACTGTTTAAGAGTCACAGGAACAAACTCCTGAATAGACCAGTTGCACAAGCCCTGTCCTGGCGCGCTCGGCTGAATCCAGGCGTCCATATCGCAATCGATGTCTCCTTCGTCAGACTCTGAAGCAGCGTTGATGGTATCATGACATACTCCACTAGCAGTGATGGTTATTGGTCCTCTGAAACGGGGTGCACCCACAGCAGATGTTGATGACGACGGTTGGTATCCCAACCCAAATCGATCCGTCTTCACAGGAATATCCAGCACTTTGCCCCAGCCCTTTGTCTCACCTGTCTCCACTAAAGCTTGAGCTTCTTTATATGATGAGACGGCTATCTCCGACGCTTTGCTCGGCCCGGGACCTTTGTCCTTGATGTGCAACCCTTCAAATGCCTGGCAGGGTGTTTCGTGAATCTCTTCATCGACCTCCACATATTTAAATGACGACAAATGGCTGACCAGGATGTCTTCTTCTCCACACACAGTGACCACGCTGTCTCCCACCATATATTTCAACTTTTGATGCAAGGTGGACGTGACTGCCTCAGCCCCATGAATCCAAGGTCTTCCGAGCAGGCATCTATATGCAGGCTGGATGTCCATGATATAAAATTCAGTTGCGAACACCTCCGGCCCCACCTGTAGAGGTAATGTTATCGATCCAAAAACTGTTCTTCGCGTGCCATCAAATGCCCTGACTACCAAGTCACTGGGCGTACACAAGATTCCTCTGACATCTAGTTTCATCATCGCTTTCTTGGGCAGCACATTTAAGGATGACCCGGTGTCGACCAATACATGCGACATGACTGATCCTCTACATTCCATAGAGACGTGCAACGCCATATTATGCTCTCTCCCCTTAGGGGTCAAGTCGAAGTCGGTAAAGCCCAAGCTATGGTCTGCATTCACATGTGCTAACACTCCCTCCAGCTGATTCACGGAAACATCTTGGGGTACGAAGGAAGTATCCAGGACCTTCAACAGTGCATTTCTGTGAGCTTCAGAACACAATAGCAATGATAGTATAGATATCTTTGACGGCGTCTGTTGCAGATGCTCAACAATCTTATAATCACTTTTACGGATCAAGCGCATGAACTCCTCCACATCTTTCGATGCTGCTTCTTTTTCATTCCCCTGCATTGGGACATTCTCAACCATCTTCCCCTTTCCTTTCGCCAGTCTTTCGGCTTCTACCTCAGGCGAGATGAAGATTCTTCCACTCCTTGTCATACCTCCTGTGCCAACAACATTGTCTACGGTTTCAGCTGGCTGCTTATTAGCATCAATCTTTACTCCGTCACAATACACTTCCAACCCGTAGGACCATGGGACTGCCTTTGTGCTCTCGTACGGGATTGGTCCGGCCTTAGTGATAGTGATCGGTGGTCGCTGGACCGGGGCCGTTATGGTGATCGTCTTCCTGGGGATCGTCACAGTAGCCACATCACTTTGCTTGTCTGGTAATACCCCTGCAGGTTCTTCAATTGCTGCTCGGTCAAACTGCAATGTGCCGCCATCTATTAAAGCCTGAATACCCTTCTTTAAATCATCACACCCCCCAGCTAGGGTCCAGCATTCTAAGCAATACTCGTCACATCCTGGATAGACGCCCCCTTGCAATAATCGGCTCTTTATTTCACACAACAGTGTCTTTAGATCATCCACATTCATAATCAGATTCAAACCCTCCTCAGTTAAAATGGCGTTTGCCCCATGGTTGGGCATGGGCTTCTGCACTATATTCGGACCCGTTGTTCCAAAATTGATAGCCTTACTATCCAATAGATCCTGCACAACATGCTTAAACGCGTGGCAACCCTCTACATTGTGGCCCGGGGCCCCAGAGTGGAATTCACAGTGCCTGCTTGCATCATAACCATACGGAGGAGTGCCTGTTATTGGTGCCAGAGTTCTCTTCTCTACCAAGTTAAGCCCTAGTAACGTCTGTAACAAATCAGCATACATCGAAGGAGGCTTCTCAAACACTCTCCTTGGTTTACCCCCCTGGAATCTACGCTGGGCGGGCTGTGCCCCCTGCTGTGGCTGCTGCTGCTGCTGTTGCTGTTGTTGTTGCTGAAATGGTTGTTGTTGGAACGGAATAGTAACGCTTGCCACCTGCTGCGGCTGATTATACTGGTTTCGACCTCTGCCCCGGCCTCGGCCTCGGCCTCCAAACACTGCGCTTGCATCGCCCTGACGGCGCCCACCAAAAGCCTTACGGTTACTGCCCGATGCAGTAGATTCCTCAGCTTGGAATCTTCCCTGCTTAATGTTACTCTCAATCTTTTCTCCCATCAGGATTAAGTCTGAGAAACTGGCCAGAGATGTGTGAAACAACTTGTCATAAAACATGCCGGTGAATGTTCCTATGAACATGTCATTCATTTCCTTGTCCTCTAGAGGAGGATGGACCCTAGCAGCCATGTCGCGCCATCTCTGCGCATACTCTTTAAAGCTCTCACCCTTCTTTTGAGATAACCCTTGCAATTGGACCCGGTTGGGTGCCAAGCCGCTGTTATACTTATAGTGAGCTACAAATGGCTCTGCCAGCTGCTTCCATGTCTTTATATGCGTTGGTTCCAATCCCATATACCACTCTAGGGAAGGACCTGACAAGTTATCTTGAAATAAATGCATTAGCATCCTCTCATCAGTTGAATACGCCGACATCCTTCTGTAATATAACCGCACGTGCACTTTCGGACAGGTGTCCCCTTTATACTTATCAAATGTGGGAGCTTTGAATTTGATTGGCACCCTCAGGCCAGGCACCAGACCCATTGTTGACATGTCTAAGCCCACAGCACTTTGGTTCACGACCCCCCTCATCTGCTCTTCTAGCATTCTGATCCTCTGGGAGTCATCTATAGGTCCCTCGAAACCTCCACCGGAGAAAGCGTCCTCTTGCTGGTCCTCCTGCCAGTTACCATTCCCAGCTCCATACCCATCGTATCCATTGTTACGACCAGCTCTAATCTGATTCATTATCGGGCCTCGCCCTCTGTTGCCGTACCCCGGAGCAACTCCAGCTGGTCCAAAGGCCATTAACCCAGCGCCGTTTCCATTTCCGAAACCTCCGTAACCCTGATTGGTCATACCATATCCGTCCTGCCCAAAGCCTTGAGCATTGAAACCATATTTCCCAGCATTATCGAATCCCTGGTCATTGAACCCGAATCCAGCATTACCGAAGCCGTTGCCTCCCATATTATCACCCAAGTTAACATCTCCAAGCCCAATGTTATGGACAGCAGTCTCGTTCCCAATTCCAACGTTACCGTTCACAGCAGCAGTACCGTTGTTGACATTAACAGCAGGTATGTTGACTACAGGCGGAGCCACTGGTGTGGGAGTACCATCCCCATGAACAGTGTCGACTCGCACAGACTGATGATCCTCATTTCCATGCCCAGAATTCCTTGTCAACAGAGGCTGCACCATAGCTTGCAAATTCTCCTGACCTTTTGCAATAGTCTCCATGGTCTGCACTTCTCGCGCATATCTTGCATCTCATTCTGCATTTGATCTATGATTCTTTGACAATTAGTGCGAGTGGAGTAGCGGTGTGGGCGCTGATCTTCAATCCTGAAAAGACCTGGTACAGTGCAAGAAATAAGATACCATCCAATAATTACCTGTAATGCGATATGAACATGAATGCAATGCAATGTGTGTGTCTGTGCATTATCACTGAGTACAATAAGAAGGCATGACCTCAACCAACAATCCTGGTGATGGTCAGCACTATGCAAATAAAGTATACAAGTTAATACATGAAATGATCAAGTACTTCCATAAGCCCTGTACTCTTCTATTAACTTCTTAGTCTCTGGATGACCTGGTCGGGTAAGCAGCCCTTCAACAAGTTGGTTTCTTCGTTTGAGCACACGTATCTGACCTGGATGACCTGCTGTTGGAAAGCATGCACGGCCTTGTTTTTCTCACTGCGTATCTGAGCTAGCTCTTGCTCTAGCCCTTCATTGATCTTCATCAAGGCTTCTTTTTCTTTCACCACTTGCTCGTAGGCCTCCATAGTAACAGTAGTTGGCTCTTCTACTGGAATATGAACAGGGACTGGTGCAGCTGGAAATGGCATCAGCAACTGGCTTGCTCTCTCCTGGATCTAAACTCTGTAGGGTGTGTAAGCCTGACAATCATTCTTCCCTAACAGTGGTTTCCCTTTTCTGTTAATATGCATCCAGGCATGCCGAAGCTTGGCTAGTAACTCTCCACTCAAATCACCGGTGAAGTACAGAGATTCCTGTACTTCCTCCTCCTTTGGTGGGTTCTTCAGCACGTATCCGAACTGGCGCATGAACAGAGATGGGTTGTAATTGATACACCCTTTTCTTCCTATCAACGGAACATTAGGATACCCAGAACAACTGAAGATGAGCTCAGACCCCAGCAAGTCTCGATCAAACCACTCAATGTCTTCGGAAGATAGCCTCATCAAGCGCTCTGGCCAGCTAGCAGTAGTTGCACTATCCACAAAAGGTCCCTTCAGAGGAAGATGGCTCTTAAACCACATGGACAGCAAAGGCACGCAACAAGAGACATTCTTGCCTCTCCTGTTCTCATTTTTGTAGTGCAACGAATGATAGAAGTCCCCGATCAGTGTAGGCACCGGGTTGCCAGCAGCAAACAGATGAAATGCATCCATGTCCACGAAGTTTGGGAAATTGGGAAACAACACTATCCCATAAATGCATAGGGCCAAAATAGCGTTAAAGACCACCCAACACCCATTCTTGGCATACTCTTGAGCCTTACCAGCCAGAAACTGGAGAGAGAAACCTGGAACCCCTCGCCAAGAAGTCATCAACAGTTCAGAAGCATTCATGTGCAAGGCCTTAGCTAAATCCTCCAACTTGGGCTCGGCGGCAGAGTGAATAAAAGGAACTGCATTCTGTACCGGCAGCTCAGTAAACTCTACATACTCCTCCATGGTAGGCCCCAAGATAAAATCAGCAAACGTGAAACATCTCAAAGCAGGGTCGTAGAATTGCATTAAGTTGTACAGCCCATTCAATTCATCATTAGTGGATTTGCGAACCAAACCCAACAGCCGCCCGTAACTCTGCCTGAAGCTTCTACGGACAACCTCATCTGCCAGAGAAATCAAACCCAGGAGTGGAGTAATATCAGGAATAGGTAGCTTGTAAGCAACTGTCATCCTCAAACCAGCCATGATCAATACTCAGAAGTCCAGACACTAGAACCGGGGGATATGCAAATGTACCTGCAGCACAGACACACGTTAATGGGATGCAATGATAATGATTATGCAAATAATGCAATGCAAGCAACATGCAACAGGGACCAAGTGCTATAGCTGAGAAGCCTGAACCATATCAACAAGTCTCAGATAGACCCTCTAGAATTCCTCAAACCCTGGTCTCAGATAGACCCAACATGAATCTCTAACACTAGTCTCTGATAGACCTCATAACATAACTCCAACTGGTCTCTGACAGACCTCAAACCATAACTCTGACTGGTCTTTGATAGACCTTTTCACTGTCCATAAATACCCAGGATCTCAGATCAAGAAATAACCGGTATCTGAAGGTCTAGTTACCTGCATAACCCCAAACCCTCTCACAGGTAGATGTCCTAGTAACTGACAATGGTATGGCATCCTATGCGGTCGTCGGCGTCACAGACTTTCAGGGTTGATGATACGATTCCCAGAAGGAGTGGCATCATCATATCCTGAAGAGGCCTCACTTAGCCAACTTCCAAATGATCGGTTCCCAGAGTCGACAATCCAACTAACCAGCAACCCGAGCCACCCAAAGGGCAGGACAGGAGGCCAACCAGAAGAACCTCGTCTGAGTGTAGATTTCGCGGGACACTAGGACATGCAAAGCACGTGCGCGCGCACTAATCTCTACTCTAAGTCTAGGTGCACTCAAGCCCAGGTCCGGCTTATCTCTCAATCATAGAACACCCGTCACACCCCACAATACAGCAATAATAATAATAATAAAATGCTGAAATGTAAATACAGAAATGGTAAATCCATACAAAATCCTCGACGGGAAAACAAGCGCTAGGATTGACTCGCTTAAGGGACGTTGGATCCCAAATGCATAAGGAACTATCGCAAACCTTAGCAGCCAGGGGACGTTGGATCCCCAGCAGAGTCGCCAGTTGTCGCTACTGCGAAAATCGGCGCCGGCTGAACAGAAGAGTCGCCACCGTGCGTTATTTATCCCGACGGAGGGAAAGGAAACGCTCAGAGTAAACCTACCGCAAAGACGGGAAAGGAATGGTCATTGCAACCAAATCCTGGATTCGGGAGTCGGTTACGCAAGGGGAAGGTATTAGCACCCCTCACGTCCGTCGTACTCGACGGGATCCACGCTTGTTTTCGGGTATGGATTGTTATTTCTATCTACTCTATAGGTCTGGGGTTAAAAAGAAAATAAAATGACTCGGCAAAGTATCGCACTTTATGCCTACGTATTCCCGTCTGGAACGAGAAATCAGAGTCAATGTAGTTCGCCTACCTACGGGAAAGGAGGGGAAGGTTGCTCGCTAGGATATCGCATCCTATGCCTACGTACTTTCATACAGCATGAAAGATCAGAGCAAACGTAGTTCGGGCCACGTACGACACAAGTCTGTCTTGATTGTTTTTATTCCTTCTGAAAAAGGGTTTTTCTGATTACTGGTCCAAGCGGACAAAAATGACGTCTTGATGAGTTCACATTCTTTTACGGAAGAAGTGCTTTTTATTGTGTTTGAAGTCTTATTGTGTTTTTCTGTTTGTTTTGAGAAAGAAGAGACAGAACTCTAACCTACGGTTGCAAAGGGAATCAAACTAACCTAGTGTTATCATGCATGGGTTAAGACCTAGTGTCTATCATGCTCCTCTCTTGCACAGAGAGAAACAGAGATCCTAAGGGAACAGACGGAAACAGAAATAATAGCATATATATACAGTAAAGCAGTAAAATATGCATGAATGCAACAATACAAGCGAGGCAAGGGAGTCCCACTCAACCTCGAACCTAGAAAACAATAGGCAAAAGTGAACAAGGTTCACTTTCAACCCACAGGTTAAACAGCAAACAATACAGTCAGGGAAATTCAATCAATACATCAAGAATTAAACAGCAAAAAGAAACAGCAAGCAACAACAACTATGCATCAACATCTGCCTTCAAGTCATCATCAAACAGCTACAGGCTTCAGGCAAGCCTCAGTCTTCATCTCCACAGCCTTCAAGCAAGGTCTTTGTCATCAGTCTTCCATCTGCAATGGCTTTTCTTCAAGTCTCAATCTCCAAGTTGAGGAATCAATCATAAGAATAAACTGGGTGTTAAGCAATTAGTTGACCACCAAAGGTGGCAAACATACTGCTATCAACACATAGGATATTTTCTCTCAAGAGTTCTATCTCTTAGACACTATCACCAAGCCTTCCAAAGGAAGGGGGTGAATGTCTTAGAGAGACTATGCATCACAGAGAGGAATGGAGGCAATCAAGACCTTCCATGTTTATGAATCAAGTTCTCTACTCTAGAGCTCTGCCTAGCTCCTAAATCCTATACTCCTCAACAGCTGCCAGCAAAGGATACTCCTCATTAACTCTGGAAGTTGGTCTTCAATCTCTTGATCTCCAATGGACTTCATCATCTCAGGTCTTCAGCTCTCACAATCCCCAAGCAAACCCAATACCCCACACAGACAAATAATAATCCCCAGAGAGGGCACACCACACCAGTCAAGCAAATATAAGTAGTATACTAATAGCAGTAGGGGAATCCTAATATTTTCTAAGGGATCTATTAACTACCCATAATCCCTATAGTCCCATACCCCAAAGATTCAAACTACAACTCCTAAGGGAAATGATTTAATTCTCCTATGTTATCTCCTAAACCCTAGTTTTGATCATGCTAATCACACCTAAACAAAACACCTAAAATTAAGTCCTAAAAATATGAACTAAATTTTATATACAAGCTAACATTCTATACTAATCAACCTAAAAAGAATGGATCAAAAATATAAAAGCATTTAATCAAACTAAAATCACCAAATTTATGCATCAAACTAAACATTATTTAATCCTATTTAAAAGAAAAATATGCTAAAAATATAAAAACAAAATGAAATTGGAATTTTTTTGAATGATAATTTTCTTAACAAAATTATGAACAATATGCAAAAAGAACCAATTAAAATCATGCATTTTCCAATTTTTTATGATTTTTTGAAAAAATGAAATGAATTAAGAAAATAATGTGAATTAAATTGAGATGAGGGGTGCAGCAAGCAATTAAATGCAGTTAAAACAACCAGATGGGCCCAGGCTGGGGGCGCGCATAGCAAGCGCGTCTGGGCCCAATGCATTCAGAAAACATGACAAAAAATAAAAAAACTAGAAGCGGTGCATTAAGTAAGATTTCCAGTTCATTATTGGTTTGGGCCTAAGGATAGGGGTGTGCATAGCAACTGATTAATGAGCCCAGTCAGAAAAATAAATGAAACGGTGCGTTTAGCACCCAGGGTCTCCCTCCCAATCTCATTTTAAACGTGAGCCATACGATCAGATTCTTGGTCCAAGTCAAAATGCTCATCCAACGGCCTGGGGTCATCGTCTACCTCCAGAAACCCTAGACTCAGAAAAAACTTCACCATGCACGAATTTTCAACCATTCTGTTCTCCTTCAAACTTCCATGGATTCACACGATTCAAAGACCAAAAGTGATTTACTTCTTCCCCTCTACACAACCATGCCATTATCTTCTTCTAACACTCAACCAACAATTGAACCCGATGAGTATAAAGCACTGATTCCACCATTTTTACCTGTCATCAACCACTTCAATTCTTTCCAAATCTTATCCTAACCTAATCTATACTTCACACTGATCATTTTAAGCCATATATGCAAGATTGTAGTGCCATATTCTTGATGTTATAAGCTCTAACAGTTTTGATACACCATTAACAACCTCCATGAAACTTCTCCAAACTTTGTGAAATCCATCATCTAACCTATCTTAACCGTTCTATGCTAACAAATCACTATGATTCTAACTAAAACAGTCAATTCGAAGAGGAAACTTACCTGGTGTAAATGGTGAAAACAGCTATGGAAATCCTTGGATCTGATGCTTGCAATGATTGGAACTTGATCCACACACTCAATTCTTGATTCTGTATGCAGAAATTCTGGCTCAAACCTCTTGGATCTTGTAATTGAAACTTTCTTGCTTCTTGGATGATTAACTTGTATGGCACGAGTTCTCTTCAATTCAACCAAATGCTTGTGTGGATTGTGATCTATGAATGATGTTGATGATGATCAAATCAAGAAAAATGGAAATTGATAGAGATTTTGTGGAGTTTGAGATGCTTTTGCAAATTGGAAGAATGGTGTGAAACTTGATATTATGAGCACAATGAATCACCAACCATGGCATGAAGCTCTTCAATTCAATATATAGATGGAATTAGAAAGTCCTAGAACCTTGGAGAAACTTCCCATGCACACTTTCCCTTGGATTTGGATTATGTAACTTCCTTTGTAAGTAACCAAGCATAACTCTCAAATCTTGAACCAAACTCACAAATCCACGTTTGCCAATGTTCTTAAAACATTTTTCCAATCAAAATGACCTATAATTTCACCCCATTTGGCCAAATTATGAAAAATCTCAAATTTAGGTCATTTTTTATTCATTAAATTCACCAATTTTGAAACCTTGAGCTATGAGCCTTTCCAATCTTTCATGGTCACTTTTCTAGACTCAAAATGTCATTTGGAGCAAATTTGATGTTGTGAAGTTTTTCATTTGAAGCTTCCTTGTATGAGTTTTGGGCATAGGTTTGAAATGACCTGTAATTCTCAGATGACCAAAATACCCTTTGCTTGCCAAGACCATAAGTAGAGTTCCACAAATCATATGAAGGCATACCATACCATTATAGAAAGCTAAGACAATTAGGAACAACTCTTATGTTGACCAGAAATTCATTTGAAATCTCCTTGAGGGGTAAAAGTTGCTTGGAAGACAAGTAACTTTCACAGACAAAATTTCAGATACCTCAGATGACCTGTAACTTGCAAGGACCATAACTTGAGTTATATAAATCTCCTTGATGTCTTCCACCACTCAAATTAAAGGTCTTGAGATCCTCTACAAGTTTCATGTTGGCCAAGGATCCATTTGAAGCTTGCATTTTGACTTATCTTGCTTGGAAAGTTGACCTAAACTAGGGGATTTTACATAGAAACCCTAATTTAGAAACTCCTCTTCTCCTTGATTTCTCTTGATTTCTTCTTGGCACATAACCATATCCTTCTCTACATGTCAAATGATGAACCCCACATCTCTCCAATAGACCTTAATGCCTTCCAATCAATCCTTTGACCTAGAGTTGACCCAGGGTTGACCCAGATGAAACCCTAGTTGACTGTCCTCAACTGCAACTCTTGTGATCATATCAATGACTTGCCTCCTTCTCCAAATGACTTTCTAGGTCTCCCATGATGTCTCCATACTCTCCATGCTTAATCCACAGCTCCCAACCTCTTTGATGATCCTCAAATACCCTCAGATAGGAGATAGGTGCACTGCTTGATCCACTGACTTCTTAGCTTTCAAATTCTTTCTGATGACTTGAATGAGATTGAATTAGAGTAAGAACCTATTGATAGGCCCCTAGGGATGAGAATAGTACTTGGTCCCTTGTTGGATGACTTGCTATGTTATGCTATGCAGATGGTTAGACTATGTATGTGACTCTATATGCAAATGCTAATGCAATTGAAACATAAACCAAGTGAAAATAGGTTGAGCAAATTTTAGGGTGCAACACACTGCTCCTGCTAAGTGTATCCAAGGCCGACCCAAGAGATAGCTATATGCCGGCTGGATATCCATTATATAGAAAACCGCATCAAAAACCTCAGGACCGACTTGAATTGGCAAGGTTAGCTCTCCAAACACGGACCTTCTTGTCCCATCAAAAGCTCTGACCACCATATCGCTTGGCGTACATATTATCCCTCGAGTGTCTAGCTTCATGAGGGCTTTCTTGGGTAGTACATTTAATGACGACCCAGTGTCTACCAATACATGAGACAAAACGACACCTCTACATTCCATAGAGATATGCAGAGCCAAGTTATGATTCCTTCCTTTCAGTGTCAAATCACAGTCAGTGAATCCCAAACCATTCCCTGCATTGACATGGGCCACTACTCCTTCCAACTGATTGACGGATATTTCTTATGGCACATAAGCATTATCCAAGACTCTGAGCAAAGTGTTCCTATGAGCCTCGGAACATAACAACAACGACAAGATAGAAATTTTTGAAGGCGTCTGTTGTAGATGATCCACGATCTTATAGTCGCTCTTTCTTATTAGGCGCATGAACTCTTCTGCGTCTTTCAACACGACTTCTTTTTCTCCAGCCTGAGAGCTTTCCTCCGCTACTACCTTCCCTTTACCTTTATCAGCTCTTTCTGCACTTACTTCGGGAGGTGCGAATATCCTTCCACTTCGAGTCATTCCCCTGGTTCCCACCAAGTTGTCAACTGAGTCCAATGGCAAGCTTTTTAATTCCTGCTTCTGTCCATTGCACTAGACTTCCGCTCCATAGTTCCAAGGGATCGCCTTGGAGTTTTCATAAGGTATAGGTCCTGCCTTCGTAAAGATGATGGTAGGTCGCGCTGGCGGCGCAGAAATAGTGATTGTTTTGTAAGGGATAGAGATGGTGGCCACCTCATCCTCTTTCTTACTGACTATCTTGTCATTCTTTTTCTCACAGATCTTGTCAAACTGCAGAACACCTTCGTTTATCATACACTGTATATAACTCTTCAAACTCTCACACCCTTCAGGATGGGCGGCACAATTTTCACAATCCTTTTCACACCCGGGAAACACCCCACCTTCTAACAACTTGCATTTTACAAAACTTAAAGGAGTCTTCAATTCTTCAACGTCACATACCAGATCTAAACCTTCCCCTTCAACAACAACATTTACTCTACCTGCTCCATGATTTGGCATAGGGTTCTGATCAACATTCGACGCATCATGGTTGAAATTAATGGCCCTACTATCAACAAGGTCTTGTACCTTGTTCTTGAAGGCTTTACAATTATCAATATGATGGCCGGGAGCGCCAGAGTGGAAGTCACACCTAGCATTGGCGTCATACCCGGGTGGTGGTGAGCCATTTAGATGGCCCATCGTCCTTTTCTGGACCAACTGCAACTGCAATTGCAATAAGTGTTGTAGTAGCTGAGAGTAAGGCATTGGTGGTGCGTCAAAGTGCCTATCTACCATCCTTCTTCGGTCTTGATATGGTCTTGGCGCGTAATTCTGTTGTTGTGGTTGTTGTCGTTGTTGTTGACATGGTTGTTGCTGAGGCTGTATTGCCGGGATGGCAATACTAGCTACTTGTGGTTGTTGTTGATAGTACGGTCGTGGGCGATACTGATTCTGATTCTGGTTCCAATTTTGATTCTTAAAACCTGATATTGCATTTGTCTCATTCTCCTTTCTTTTAATACCGAAGTTCTTTCTTCCACCTCCAGATGAGGTCCCTTCTCCTGCTTGTATTTTACCCAATTTAATCCCATTTTCTACTCTCTCGCCTGTGATGATCAGATCTGAGAAACTTCCAGACATGTTGCTTATCAATTTCTCATAATACACACCAGGTAGTGTAGCTACAAACAAGTCGATGAGTTCTCTCTCCACCATTGGAGGTTGAACCCTCGCAGCCAACTCGCGCCATCTCTGGGCGTACTCCTTGAATCCTTCGTTGTTCCTTTGCGATAGGTTCTGTAACTGTACACGATTCGGTGCTAGGTCACTGTTATACTGGTAGTGTTTGACAAAAGCTTCTGCCAAATCCTTCCAACTTCTGATATGGACCGACTCCAGTCCCATATACCATTCTAAAGATGGACCTGACAAGCTATCTTGAAAGAAGTGCATCAGCAACTTCTCATCATCGGAGTATGCAGACATTCTTCGGAAATAGGAGCGAAGATGCACCCTTGGACATGTTGTTCCTTTGTATTTATCGAAATCTGGCACTTTGAACTTTGGAGGAATCCTAAGTCCCGGAATCAATCCCAGATTGGACATGTCAAGACCCATAGCATTCTGGCCTTCAAGAATGCTCCTCATCTTTTCTTCGATTGCATCGAACCTTCTATTAGCGTCAGATCGTAATCCTGCCCCAAGGTCTCTCATGGAGAAGACGTCATCTTGCTCATCTTGGTTCCACTGAGGACCATTGTTAACAGGCACGGCGCCTGCCGCAACTGGGATGGGAATTCCATCTTGGTTTTCTCCACCCGGAATATTGACTACAGTTGGACCACCATTGGCCTGCGAAGTGCTACCATTAGCCGGAGGAGGAACAACAGTAGTTCCTCCATGCAAAACACCACTGCCATCCACTCGAGCTATCAATGGTTGAACCAGAGTTCTCATTTGTTCCTGCCCATTGGCTACCCTTTGCATTGTTTCCATGAATTGCGTCATCTTTTCCCTGAACTCCTGCAACTCTTGTTGTACTTGATCCATGACTCTTCGTTGGTTCCCTCTTGTGTTGTATGAACGTTGAGAAGTCAGTTTGCTCTTTCTCTTTCTTTTCTTCTGAAATGGCAAGCGGTATGAGGTCGGGTTTCAGGGAATGCAAAAATGATGCGTGGGTATATGCAATGCTCGAATGATGTTCAAGAGACTTTCTAGATTTATGATTATCAATGGTATTATGAAACTATAAATGAATAGTAAAGAATGCACAATTTAAGCCAAAAAGCAAACTTTCATTAATTTTGAGGGAAGATTCAATACAATTGATTGTTCGACAAGCTGCAAAATAAAAACTCATGCTACAAGAAAATACTGAATGAACTAAAAATCTTTCTTCCGAAGACGTTCTTCAAGCTTTTTTGTCTCGGACATGAATCTTCTAACCATTTGGTCGCAGAGCCGGATAAAGTGATGGATGGAAGGAGGAACATCATTTCCTTCCAAGTCTTGAATTGCACTTTCCAACCTCCATGGGATATCACGGATCATAAGGTTGCAATGCTCCACTAGGTTGTTATACCTAGCGCGACACATGTTTAGGGTCGGCTGGTAATAACGAAGAGAATCCTCATACGTATCCAAAAGTTCATTAAGTTGAGCTTCCTTCTTCAACCATAGTGAACTATTCCTTTGCAGGGCCTCGAAACGGTCTTTCCACAAGGTGGTTGTTTCCTGAGCGGTCTTCAATTCTGAGCATTTGTTGTGCCATACATCAGAGGTGATATATGAAGCTCTCAATGCTTCTTCTTTGAGTTGTCGCTCGCTTTCGGCTATAATTAAAGCACCCCTCAACTCCTTTTCAAGGACATCAATATCGGCCTCAAGTTCCTCCCTTGTCTTCTTTTTTTCAGCAGAGGTTATCTCGAAGAATCTCCATGCTTTATCACAAGAGGCCTTGGTTTCCTTTAGGCGTTGCCGGAGGGCTTTTACCGATGCATCAGCTCCTTCAAAACCTTCTTGATACCTGACCCTCAAATCTGCTTCTAGCTTCAGCTTCTTGCTACTCTCAGCCGCTTGGTCTTGTTCGAACTCCACTTTCCTCTTATATTGGCCATTCTCCACTCTTGCTTGGTGAACCTCAGTCTGAAGGTCTTGATTTTCCTTTGTCAACCTTTCTATCACTAGCTTTAGCTTCTCATACTCCTCCATGGATACATGAGTAGGAGCAGGAAGTTCTTCTCCCATGGATGGTTCGGAGGGAAATGGAAGCAACCTTTCGGCCACTCTAGCTTGCAACCATCGGTTGTAGGGCTCCTTAGCCACACAGTTCTTCGCCTTTAACTTTTTCCTCCCCTTTGTATGAACCTTGGCCCATGCTTTAACAATATTCCTGATAAACGCAGGATCGTCTGTTGTGGCTAGCAAAAAGAAACTCTGAACCTTCTCTGCTTCGGGCTCATCCTCCATAGCATAGCCCAACTGACGCAACGCCATGATGGGGTTGTAGTTGATGCACCCAGCCCTACTGATTAGAGGTACATTACCGAAATTCCCACAACTAAAGATGATCTCCACGTCGTAATACTCATGAGAGTACCAAGCAATATCACTAGCCTCTAGAGACATAATGCGTTGAGACCATTTCAGTTTCTTCTTGTTTTCCACAAACGGCCCTTTCTTCGGCAGGTGGGAAGCATACCATTTGAACAGTAGATGAGAACAGCATTGGACCATTCCTGTCTTCTTTTCACTTCTCCAATGAATGGAGTGGTAAACGTCAGCGAGGAGGGTAGGGATAGGATTCTTTTGCATGAAGAGAATGATAGCAGTGATGTCTATGAAGTTGTCCACATTTGGAAAGAGGACAATCCCATAAATCATTAGAGCAACGACAATACCAAAACCTTCCCAATCCCCATTGGTCTTGTACTGCTCGGCTTTATCTAGCAAAAACCTCAAAGGAAAGCCTTGAGTACCTCCCTTATTGGTTAGACCATCTTTAACCTCTTCCTCGGTCATACAGAGAGCGAGAGCAATGACAGAAGACTTTGGCTCTTCTTCTAGGCTGGTATAAATAGGTTGATCCTTGATCTTGATATTCAAAAGGTGAGAATATTCTTCAAGAGTAGGAGCCAACTGATAATCTTGAAAGGTGAAGCATCTGAGAGGCGCATCATAAAATTGAACCATAGCGAACAAAGCCCATGTATCGACCCCAGAATGGATAAGGTCAAGCAATTTCCCATATTTCCCTTGAAAGTTAATTTTGACAGCTTTTGGCACATCAATCAAAAGATCTTGGATTGGTCCCAACTTCGGTTCTCTGAACTTTAAGGAATTTGTACTTCTTTTCCTTTGATCATTCATCTTGTTCTTCAATACTTATGATAATCACAGTCTCTTAAGTCCCTTGATATGCAACAATGTTATGAAATGCAATGCTTTATGGATGCATATGAGAATGGAAACACATGGATCAAAGTCACAGATCCTGCAGGGTATTGTAACAAAATATCTCTCACCACGGGTGGGCAATCTATTGGTTTATAAGAGGGTATCCCAAAAGGCTTTTAAACAAAGTCCCATGCACTAACCCTCAAAAGTTTTCCATCATAACGACTACTCGCAAGACGGTAATCCCTTTAAAAGGATGAACACAGAGTTATGTTTTAGTAACCTTTTGGAATAAGGTTCTACAAGAGGTCCTCAGAATCACGGAATCCCACGTTGGAAATAAAAACTCCATTACGACTACAAATAATACATAATCATTCCAACGGGGTCTCATTTGAGCGATGGAATTCGATCCAACTCAACGAGTCCTACGTCTCGCAAATCAGAAAGAAACCATCTCCTAATCTTAGTGTATACTCGAAAGCTCGGGTAGAAAGCTTTATCCTCACAAACCATCCCAATAAACCCAACAGGTTAGAAAGAAACACAATAATAAAATAAAATAAAACATAAAAGAAAATAAAGCACAAATGCAACAAACAAACTAGGTTTGGCTTGCTAGGATTCCCCAGTAGAGTCGCCAGTTGTCGCTACTCGAAAAATACGCGCAACGACGGGGAAGGCGAAAAGGAAAAGGACAAAAGAGTCGCCACCGAACTTTATTTATCCCATGAGGGGAAAGGGAAATATCGAGAAAACCTTAAGAAAAGAAAGGATAAGATGGTCTCGCAACCAAGAACGGGTTCGGAAGCCGGTTATGCGAGGGGAAGGTATTAACACCCCTCGCATCCATCGTACTTGATGGGAACCATTTGTTTGTCGAATGTGATTTATTTGCTTAAAAGTTATGCTATAAAAGAGTGTTCCAAAAGATAGAGGAAAAAGTTAGAAATGGGGAAAGAAAGGTATCACGAGGAAGAAGGGAAAGAGCGGACTCGGTAGGACTTCGTGGTCCTAGGCCTACGTATTCTCGATAAACATGAGAAAATCAGAGTCGACGTAGTTCGGGGAACTACAGATATGGGGGGAACGTGCTCGGCAAGGATTGTGGCCCTTGTGCCTACATATCTTTACTTGAACAAAGTAAAGAATCAGAGCAGTCGTAGTTCGGCCTACGATTCGTTGATGTTTTTATGGATGATGCTATCGTACGCATTCTAGCAGTTAGGTGTATTGTTGCTCGCTCGTTTAAGCATTACCTGTTTGCGGTAGAACGGACGTATCATATCCTTTTCGAAAGATAAGTTTTCGCCATGCGAGGCAAGATGTCACATTTGATTTGTTGAATTGTTTTTTTTTTAAGGGGAGAGATAGGTCCTCGGATAGTAACCCCTACGGGTAGTACCCAATTCTTTATCTCAAAGTTTTTGTTATGAAAGGGTGTGGCGATCATAGCGCCTTCGTATTGAAAGACGAGTATCAAAACCACACACACTACAGTGAGCGTCTTGACACTCGGAGAGGAAGAAGTCTACACTTAATCCTCTTTTTTCAGTTCAATACAAAGAGAACTTCATTCTCTTATTAAAGTGTTTTTGGTTTTGAATGGTAAGTGCTTTTGCGACAGAGAACCCTACGGTAAACGTCAGCACTCGGGATAGGAGAAGGCCTACGCCTAACCACTCCACGACCATTCAAGTTTTTTGTTACGAAAAGAGTTTGAAAATGCACTCGGTACGGGACCGAGGTTTTTAGGTGACAAAGGTTGCGGAAAGAAGTTGTAGAGGGAGATAGGTGGCGGATAAAGTCACGTCTTCGTATTGAAAGACGAGTATCGAGACCACCCACACTACAGTGAATATCCCAACACTCGGAGAGGAAGAAGTCTACACTCAATCCTCTCTCTTTAGTTTAATACCAAGAGAATCGATTTATTTATTGTAAGTGTTTTGAAAATGCACTCGGTACGGGGCCGAGGTTTTTTAGGAGAAAAAGGGGCGAATGAAAACATCTTTGTATTGAAAGACGAGTGTCAAAACCATCCACACTACAGTGAGCATCTCAACACTCGGAGAGGAAGAAGTCTACACTCAATCCTCTCTCTTTAGTTCAATACAAAGTGAACTTTATCGTTTTGTTAAATATGGTGAGTTGGTTTAACCATTACTTGAGAAAATTCGCTTGACGTTGGGTCAAGGATTTAATTGTTTTAAAAAAAGGTTTGAGGTGAAGCGAGCAAGGCCGATGGCGGACGCACAAGGCGGCCGACTTACAAGGGTTAAAAATGGCTCGATAAAATCGAGAGTTTGCTTTTGAAAATGGTTTTTAGAACCAAAGGTCAAAAATGACCAACAAGGAACATGCACAAGAAACAAACAATCACAACGGGTTGAACGGCTTAAAAAAAACGAAACACAAAAAAGGCGAACTCCTTGAGAAAAATTTTTTTGAGGTAAAAAAGTCGAGAAAACGTGAAAAACAGGGGTCTGACACGGGCGGCCGTGTTGTGTGACACGGCCCGTGTCACAGTTCCAGGAGACTTAGGGTTTTGGGTCAAAAAGTGGTGTGACACGGCCGTGTTGTGTGACACGGCCCGTGTCACAAGGTCTGGGCCAAAAACAAGTTAAAATCTCAAACAGAGGTACAACACGGGTGCCCGTGTTGTGTGACACGGCCCGTGTTGTGAGCCCAGGGTATTTTTCATTTTGAAAAGCCACGCAGAGATGCAAGACGGCCGGCCGTGTCGTGTGACACGGCCCGTGTTGGGCTACCAGATGAAAAAATCCAAATTTTCTCTTGTTTCTTGCTTATTTTTGTGGTTCTTTTAAAGGGTTTCTTGGTCCCTATTAGGATCTTACATGTTATACTCAATACAACAACACTCAAACCAAGAGAACAAATGATAAATGCGCAATATAAAAGAAGAGAAGAGTTTAAAGAGATGGATAGCCAAGAGTTGTTACCCTCCTTGCAAAGCCTCCACTGATTTTGGCTAGGTGTTCACTCCTCTTCACTCTATGCTTTGATGACTCTCCTCAATGGCTGCCTTGTGTTTACTCTCTTCACTTTTTGCTGGTTTTTTGCTCCCTCTATTTTTCTGGTTTTCTCTCTTACTCTTTACTCTCAATATCTCTCTCTCAATCTGTTGTGAATGATAGTGTATGATAGTGAATCCAATCCTTTTGTTGACAGCCCTCCTTCCCTTCTCATCTCACTTTTCTGTCACCTTTTTCTGCTGTACCAAAGCAATAGCTCTTGCACAAGCTCCAACTTTCAGAATTTCCATTCTTGGCAACAATTATGGCCACTTTCTTGGTGCAGCCCTGCTTTTTCCACTTCTAGTATGCTGCTTTTGCTGTATTTCTTCTGTAGCACTCTATGTTGCTTTCCAACCTTGTACCCATTGGTTGGTTGATTTGTTTTGGACATACCCATGTAGTCCATACAAGACCTTTTGGACACCATTTTCAAATTCTGATTTTTGATGTGTAGATGTATCAACATAAGCTTATAGCCTTGGTTTTGTGACATAAAATGATTTTGTAATATGATACACATTGCCACTTCTTGCATGTGGCTGTTTTGGACCATATTCAAATTGCCCATGAATGTATGCATAACCTTGATCTTGGGATATTCCAACATTGAATTAGCTTTTAAATATTTCCTTGCATATTTGTAAGCACAAAGAGGACCATGTGGACTTGATGAGGCATGGGGGATACCATGGCATGAAGTTATTTTTAGAAACTTGAATTAAGACTAGAAATAGCTTAATTTCCTAAGCATTACCA
Organism: Lathyrus sativus; assembly: GCA_963859935.3. Taxonomy (NCBI): domain Eukaryota; kingdom Viridiplantae; phylum Streptophyta; class Magnoliopsida; order Fabales; family Fabaceae; genus Lathyrus; species Lathyrus sativus. The sequence continues at coordinate 473,725,254 of OZ012739.1, forward strand.
AGAGTTTGGATTTTGTAACAAATGTGACATTCTTGCAAATGTCATGAAATTTCTCTTTGTAATATTCTTGAATCTAGCCTTGAATTCATGAACCTTGAATTTGGAATGATGGGCCTCCCTTATGTCATTGAACTTGAAAGAAATGAAGAAATGAGTCAAGTCTTGAAAGAGGGCAAATTTTGGGGTGCAACATATAAATTTTAGGATGCATTTAACTATTTTTTAGTTAAAACTGGAGTATCTAAGGGTGGCAAAACGGGCCCGACCTGTTGGACATGTCCGTTTTACCCACACTTTATTGCGGGGTGGGTCAAGGGTTTAGGTCCTCACCCTCTAATGTGTCCACCCCATTTTCTTTACGGGCATAAACTTTTACATAAAATTTTGTGTTTTTAGACTTAAAAAGTGCAGTGCCTACGGACTTTCCCAGCCCTACTATCACCTTTTTGCGAGGTGGGCCTAGGTTTTAAACCGCATCCTCAACTATGATCGCTCTGCCCCGCCCTGTTTTTTGTGGGCATTTATGGGGCGGGCATGACCGGTTACCATCCCTAGGTATATCATAGCAAATCTCTATGGGGTTTGCTATAATGCACCCACTTGTTTTTATGAATGTGTGTTTTAATAGTATGCACCTTAAGGTGCATTTAATAATTTTTTAGTTGAAACTTGCTAAAATAGACCTTCATAAAAACAAGTGGATCTATGTTAGCAAACTATATATATATATATATATATATATATATATATATATATATATATATATATATATATATATATATATATATATATATATATATATATATATATATATATATATATATATATATATATATATATATATATATATATATATATATATATATATATATATATATATATATATATATATATATATATATATATATATATATATATATATATATATATATATATATATATATATATATATATATATATATATATATATATATATATATATATATATATATATATATATATATATATAATTTTAATTATAAAAAAAGAGTATCTTTAATTTGTGCTCCAAAGGCACATTTTAAAAAATCAATAAATAGAAACTTTATGTTAAATGTAAAAAATTTGTGTTAGAAAATTGTGCATGATTAAAAGTATGTAATTAATTTTTTTTATTTATCTTTTTAATACACGTTTTTTTCTTATGGTTTCTTAACATGTGCTCTTAGGATTATACAAAATTATGAATCTTTCAACATAATTTTTTTTCATTGTTTTCATTTCACTCTCCTCCATTTTATTCCCTCGTCTATTTCAACCTCGATCTCTATTGCCACTCACTCATATTCTATCATTTGTTATCTAATGATAAAATTTTCATATATGAATTGAATATATTTTGTTATCATGTGTTTGCCTTGGGTCAACCAGTTCGTTTTAGCCCATTTATTTTGAGGTTAGTCTATGTTCAAGTTCATACTTGGCCTAACCACACCATGTCGGGGTTCGTACCCGACCCATAAAGATATTGGAATCTGCAAAATCTCTCAAGCATGAGACTCAAAGGGACAAAGTGATTTAGGGGGGAGATCGAAATGTACATAGTTCCTCAACCATTAGGCACAAAGAGTAATAGCTAGAAAATTTTGACTAGGGGAAAATAAGTGAATCAAAGGGGGGAAATTTGCATCACAAACATAGAAGTGTCGAAATGGGCTGACGTCACTGAAAAGGTTTGACGGGCAAGGAAGGAAAGGGGACATAGGGATCCAGTCGAAGTAAGCTCGACGGACAACCATTCAGTGAAGTCAAAACGACCTCGACGAATAACCATTCAGATTGAAGTCAAAGCCAGCCTAAAACGGGCAGGTTTTACAACTGATGAGAACGTGGGGAAGTTACAAACAAAGTGGGGGTGCATGGATGGACGTGTGGCAAGCTGTGAATAGTCGACAGCAAAGCAACAGTTATTTTTTATGCCTATTTAAGTAGAATTTAGTTTCAGTTCAAAAGGTCGCATTTTGTAACATTGTAAAGAAAACACTTAAAGTACCAGCGTCTAAGAGAAACGAGTCATTTCTATACAATTGTATGCATGTGTCCAACTTATTTTTAAGCAATTTACATTATAAGTTTTAGTTTCAATTCACTTTCCTTTCTAGTTTTTGTCTTGCTTTTCTCATTTATTTACCGTAGTTGCACGAACGCAAATTCGCCCAATTCCTCGTCCACAATTTCAAACCCAAAACACCTAAATTACCATTACATACTTAACACTAAGTATTGGATCTTGTAGTCAATCCTGCAAGTAACCTGTAATAAGAGGCTAGAGATTGTTCGCCAGAAATCTGGTCGAACAAATTAGCACGCCTAGTGGGACGTGTTGTGTTAAGTAGATGCAATTGTGTAGTGGTAAGAAAATGATAGATCCACGAAATACCAGTTCAAACGAGGAGCAATCCTCGTGAGGAAATACAGTTGTGTCACAAACAACTGATGTTGGTTCTAACATTATGGCTACGGTTTCGAGTGCCCACAGTGGACCAATGTTCTCACCGCGTCGGCCTGAAACTCCAAGATCGACGGGGGCTGGAACTTCAGGGTCATATATGCCCAGTTTCACAATGCCCATGTATGATAGGAATCAAAGATTTAGAATGCCAACCAAATTGATGGCAGATATACATGGTAGCAGTTCGACGTTTGGCAAAAATTCATCCTCGGCGTTCTCGCCTTACCATGGATTAGGACCTATTGGAAACCAATTTGGTCGAACCACGGGGCTAGGGTTTTCATCTCAGGCAATCCCAACTTTCACCTCAAGTTCAGTCGTGGTTATGAGGCAACAAATGGATGAAAATAATCACAAAATGGTCCATATGCTAACTCAGCAAATGGGAACCATACTTAGCCCATTAATTAAAGATTCGACTCAGAGTTACCAACAACTGGCAACTCAGATGACTTGAAAAGGTGATTTCTTAGGTGCTACTATGGCATATGTTTGACAGATGACCCCACCTCAACCAGAGGTACCAGTCCGACACGAAGAGAGGTTCAACGAAACAATTGACCAAGAACCCCAGGTGGTCGAACCAATACCTAGGGTGGCCCAACGTCCTCCCATTGTGTTAGTTAGTAGCAACCAAGATCCTGACCACATGGTCAGGCAAGTTCGACAAGATGCAATGGCTGGAAAACAAAACCTAGAAATTATTGTCGAGCAAATCATGGTCCAAAATGGTGTGAACCCTGACCTTCAAAGGCCAACGTATTCATCCTCATTACCAGATTTCGTCTTGCAAACAGAATTGTCTAGGAGATGGAAGGTTCCAAAGTTTACCAAGTTCAGTGGGGACACCGAAGAGTCCACTATAGAACATGTTGTCAGGTATCAAACTAAAGCTGGGGACATAGCAAATAATATGGATTTAAAAATGAAATGCTTCCCAAGTTCCCTCACAAAAAACGTGTTCACTTGGTTTACAACACTACCTTCATAGTCCTTCCATACATGAACACATTTGGAGAGATTGTTCCATAAACAATTCTACATGGGACAATCGAAGATACGTTTGAAAGAGTTGGCCAACATCAAACGAAAGGTCGTTGAGTCAGTCGATCAATACCTCAATAGGTTTATACTTTTGAAAGAAAGATGTTTTACTTAAGTCCATGAACACGAGTTATTCGAGATAACTGCAGACAGGTTAGATTATTCTATCAGAAAAAAGTTAGACACTCAATATCCTAGAGATATGGCACAACTGGCTAATAGAGTTCGACAAATCAAACGATTGAAAGCTGAAAAATCCAGAACTAGTAAATACCATAAGAAAGAAAAAGTGTCTTATGCAGCAGCAGGGGCATACTCTTTTGACGATGAAGAGCTCGTTGACGAAAGCGAGGTCAGCATGGCTGAGCTCAAGCCAGGACCTCCTACGCTTGTAAATTGTTGAAACCATCAAACGGGAAAAATCCCGTCAAAACTAAAAAAACAGATAAATTTGTTGCAAAAAATTATACTTTTGATATATATAAACGTGACGAAATATTTGATTTGTTAGTCAATGATGGTAAAATTATTGTGCCTCAAGGCTTGAAAATCTCCCATTAGAGCAAAGGAAAAAAGGGGGATTTTGTAAGTTTCATAATTTTCTTGATCATAAAACATCTCAATGTGTTCTTTTCAGGGATTTGGTGCAAAAGGCTTTAAAAGAAGGCATACTTTAATTTGGCGAAAAGCCAAAGATAAAAGTGGATATGAATCCTTTGAAGGTTGAAGAGGCTTTGTATGCTGAACCTTTTGAGTGCATGATGGTTAAAACTACTGATGGTTTCAACGAAGCCCTGTATGCTGAACCCTTTGAGTGTATGATGGTCGAAACTACTGATGGTTTCGACATGGAAACTGAAGATGAGTTGAGGGCAGTTTATCCTCAAGTTGGAGAAGATTTGACTGATTAGGAAAATGCAGAGTGAGAGGGTCAAAGGTTGTGATATGTCCAAGATGCAATGTTGTCTTTGGTGAAAAAGTTATGGAAAAGTATGAAGCAAACAAGGAGAAGGCGCCTGAAGGGGAAAAACCTCTCATTTCAAGATTTGTGTTTGACAAAATGGGGCCCTCGACGAAATGAAGAGTTCAGAAGGAAATTCCAGCAGCATCGGTCAAAGACCTGTCACCCTCCGTCGGACACCCCGCAAGAAAAGTGGGTGGAACCAGTGAACCAAAAAGGGGGCAAGAGGCCAAAATGGAGAGTATTTAATCTGGATATAGAAGCGAGGAATACATAGAGAAGAATTAGACCTAAAGGTTATGTGGTTTCTTCTAATTACAAAGGGAAAAACCTCATGACAAGAACGCAATAGAGGCGTTATCAAAGGAACAAGAAAGCTGAGAGAGAGGTTTCAACATCACAGCTAAAAACTGTTGAAACTCCTGGGAAGAAAAGGAACTATCCAAAAGGAAGGCTTGTCGAGAGGGAAAAAATTATGGTGAATCAGATGCTGGCCATTAGTGTTGACACGTCGGGAGAAAAGGAGGTAGTATCAACCCAGATCACAGAGTACACTTCCTTGATCGAGGAGGAAGAACCTGAATACACACCCTAGTCGGATGAGGAAGAACCTGAGTACACTCCCCAGTTGATGAAGAAGAGCCTGAGTATACTCTTTCACCAGAAGATGAGATGGTCGACGATAATTATGGTGAAGACTTTATCATCAACTGTGGTTTCGTGTCGGTGTTACATGCTAAATATGACAGAGTACCATAAGTTTCTGAAGCTGATGAAGACTATGTGCCAGACAAAACTATTGAAGACAAACCATTATGTTACTATGTTATGAACAGTGGTGTGGTGGAGGAGCAAACGGCTATGTTTGAGAAGCCTAGTCCAGAAATGATGTATCATCTGAAACCATTATTCATAAGGGCAAAGGTATATGGAATGCCAGTAAACAAAGTGTTTGTCGATGGAGGGGAAGTTGTCAATTTAATGCCTCATACCATGTTTAAAAAGATGGGAAAGTGTGATGCCGATCTTCGACAACATAATATGGTTTTATCCATTTATGAAGGAAAAACCAGTAACATACTAGGAGTGATCCAAGTCGAATTGGCTGTTGGTACAACTACCCGATCAATGTTGTTCATGGTGATAAACTCCAAAGCAAACTTAAATTTGCTGTTAGGATGCGAATGGATCCACGGAATAAGGGCAGAGCCATCAACCTTACACCAAATCTTAATTATCTGAAGAAAATATGGCATTGTAGAGAATATTGAAGCTTATTAGAGGTACTACATAATCGATGAAACGAAAGGTTATAAAGAAATACTTCAACCAACATTCAGTAAATATAGCACCTTGTGATGGCGAATCAGAATTTCACACCTTTGTCGAAAATACAAACAGTTTTCTGAGTCTGGATCCCAACTATGGGTTTATCTAGGATACTGAAGAGGCAATAGAGCCTAAAGAGGTGAATCCACATATGGGGTGGGCTGAGGTCGATGAAAATTACCACTGAGTCAGAAAGTCTAGCTCGAATTTCGGCCTATTTGGCTTAAAACAAAAGAAAATCGACACTAGAAGCCAAGAAACTACAAAATCTGGCTGTCGAAGCCAAAGTCGAAGAACTTGAATATGGCCAACAAGGCCAAACAACAGCTTCAGAAAAGTCGAAGGCTAGATTGTATCTACGACAATGAGCCTTTGGGGTTTGAGAAAGACCCATTGAATGAATTGCAAAAAATGAAAGCACATGATCCACTCGAAGAAATAGATCTGGGAGATGGAGTCACAAAAAGACCAACTTATATAAGCACTAAAGTTGGGTCGAAAATGAAAGTGAAGATGATCAAATTATTGAAAGAATACAAATATTTCTTTGCCTGGGATTATGGCGAGATGCCTGGTTTGAGTCAAAGCATGGTGGAGCATCGCTTACTTATTCAACCATGGAAAAGGCCAGTGAAGCAACATCCTCGAAGGTTTGCTCCAAAAATCACAATGAAGATTAAGCAAGAAATCAAAAGACTGCTCAAGAGTCAGTTCATTAGAACTACAAGGTATGTCGAATGGTTAGCTAATATTGTACCTGTCATTAAGAAAAATGGAACGCTTCGAGTTTTGTAGATTTCAGAGACTTGAACAAGGCAACTCCAAAAGATGAGTATTCAATGTCAGTGGTAGAAATATTAGTCAATTCATCCGCATCTTTCGAATATCTCAGTCTCCTTGATGGATGTTCTAGTTATAACCAGATTTTCATAGCAGAAGATGATGTACTAAAAACGGCGGTTCGATGCCCAGGGGCTTTGGGAACATATAAATGGGTTGTGATGTTGTTTGGTTTAAAAAACTCTAGAGAAACCTATCAGAGAGCTATGAATGTTATGTACCATAATTTCATAGAAAAGTTTATGCATGTGTACATTGATGACATTGTGATAAAATCCTCATCCGAAAACGGTCATTTGGACCATCTTCGACGTTCCTTCTAGAGAATGAGAAAATATGGATTAAAAATGAATCCACTAAAATGTATTCTCTATGTACATGCATGAGACTTTCTAGGTTACATAATGCATAAAAAAGGCATCGAGATCAACCAAAACAAAACAAAGGCAATTTTGGATTTCCAGCCTTCTTCGACAAAGAAGCAGCTACAACCTTTGTTGGGGAAAATAAATTTCTTAAGAAGATTCATATCGAATAAGTGGCAGAACAAATGTTTTCTCGCCATTACTCAAAATCAAGAAAGAAAGTGATTTTCACTAGGGACGAGAGCAACAGAAGGGTAGGAATAAAGTCTGGCAAGGGGCGAGTAGCCAAAGTACAGTAGATGTCTGATCCCGGCCATACACCTGGAGGCACATCCTCTTCCCCCCAAGGCATCCAATCTTCAACCTCACTGGGGATTCCTAAAAGACAGCGGGTCGGTAAACCCGAGACCATTGACCTTGCCGCGAGTGCATCCGAGGAGAAGTTTGTGATCCCCCTGCTACTTGCAGCCTGATTTCTTCTGCGGGGCAAATTCCCCGATCGTGAGTGTTGCTGAGTCCAAGGCCATCTTAGGCGTTAATCGGACAGCAAGGATAAAATCCTTATTGAAGGATATGGTCGTGGTAATGCGGGTTTTCAAAACGGATTTGGTCCTCAACGACGAGACCCGCCCATCGGCTGACCTGACCTAGCTGCAAAATGACCTTGTAGCCGCCGAGGCTAAGAGAAACAAACTGGCGACTAACCTTAACGAGTGAAAGGAAAGGAGTTCCGCTCATCTCAAGCTTTAGGACAAAATGGAGAATTAGGTGAAGGCCACTGGTGAGGAGAGGACGAAGCTTTTGGCGAGGATTGTAACACCCCACTTTCCCGTATTAAATAAAATATAAATATTATAATAATAATCAGAGTTTTCACCAAAAGTGGGATATCACATCTCCAAATTTTATAAAAATACTTTATTCATTCTTTTCAAATTAATACAGCGGAATTTGTTTAATAAAATAAAATACATCAAATTCATGATACGTCACAGGATTACAATAAGTTTGACATAAAACGGTTAAAACACCCACATCCCGTGTTACGTATCAGAGCATCCTACGACTCGACGGTCACACCACTATCCAAGTTAGCTAAGCACCTGGATTATCTGTACTTCCGAAGAAGCACAGACCACAACAACAACAAAGGGGTGAGAAATAATGATCAGAATATAATGGTAATGTAATACATGTAAACAAGGTAGTAAAACACACCACCACGCCAATATTCACCCCAACAACTCCATATAACGAACCTACTGTTCAAATTACAATATAACATATTATAATGCAAATATGCAACTCAACACCATGCATGCGGTACCGACTCATTGGTTCATTCAATCGAACCCACCATTCTCCACAAAGGAGTACGGGTGAATCACTTACGCTCCATCCGAGACATGATTCAACCCCACCATTCTCCACAAAGGAGTACGGACAGATCACTTACGCTCCATCCGAGACATGATTCAACCCCACCATTCTCCACAAAGGAGTACGGACAGATCACTTACGCTCCATCCGAGACATGATCCATCCCACCAAGACACCATGATATGCACACACCAATGCATAACTATTATGTTCAGGCACACTAAGTGCACACGATCCACCTGATCGTATCATTATACATCACATATATATACATAGATATAACATGCACCAACACCGTATAAATCAATCAGTCAGTAAACAAGTTCATATTCTGTCACCAAGATACAAACACATCCCACTACTCGGGGATACACGATCCTACTGATCACTACATACATATACATCAACTAATTGTCCACCAGTCATTATTACGGGAAACATGCACTATCACCAAGTACACAAGTTAGTTCCCACACTCATCATTCTTACAGTGCATCAAGGTCAAACTGTACCTATCATCTCAACTCAGATCCTCAGTCTATTCTAATACCAATCTTGCACATTACCGTAACCAATAGGCTTCTAATTCCTATTCCCAAAATCATCACCTACACACTTTATCGATACCTCAAAAGCCATACAGAATTTTCCCTAAGAACTGTAAAACACCCTATATGCCCTATATGCCAAATCATCCCAAAACACCAATTCATTAACGATTACTATATAATTAACAACAATCATCATCAATCATAACATAACAATATATATTATACTTACCAATTATCCTATACTTCCTACTCTAGAACCAACATTACGGTACATTACCGACACTTCAGAGTCACTCTGAATCTCACCAAGGTCCTAACCATAGTCATTAACGACACTATAGGGAAACAACACATAATTTTCCCCAAAGCTATAATCATGGTCATTACCCACACTACAGTAACAACACAGAATCTCACCAAAACTCTATTTATATTTACTATCAACACTACAGTAACAACACAGAATCTCACCAAAACCCTATTTATATTTACTATCAACACTACAGTAACAACATAGAATCTCACCAAAACTCTATTTATATTTACTATCAACACTGCAGTAACAACCCATAATCTCACTAACATCACCATAATATATATATATATACACCAAATTCACCAATACCAATCAACAATTCATCAATGTCAAACATCAATTTATCATTAGCAACAATAATAACAAGCACGCCAATATAAAACTTCATAGATCGGAATTTTACTACGGGGTTAAGGAATCCCCTCTACCCTATACATGTATATACCATCCCAAATCAAGTTTCTCCCCCCTTACCTTGTTAATCAGTTGATCGATGAAAGAATCCTCCAAGGTTTGGCCAATTCTGATTTTCCCCCGTATCCTTCGTTCTTCGCTCCCTTTTCCGTTCCCTTTTCCGTTCTCTCCTTTCTATCGTTCTTTTTCCACTTTCTCTAACTTCTCCCAATGTATCGTAAAACTACTAACCCCTCTCATTCTCTATTTTAATTCTCTAATCCCAATAATAATAATAACTTAATAATAATAATAATAATAATAATAACTTAATAAAATAATAATAATAACTTAATAAAATAATAATAATAATAATAATAATAATAATAATAATAATATTATTATTATCTCACCAAAATAATAATAATATTAATAACAATAGTAACTATAATAAATATAATAATAATATATTCCCACCAATATTAATATTATACACTATATTATTATATTCATCAAAACACCACCAATAATCCTCCCACATTAGGGACACCCACCAATAATAATATTCATACTGATGATAATAATAATAATAATAATAATAATAATAATAATAATAATAATAATAATAATAATAATAATAATAATAATAATAATAATACCACCAATATTACTATTAACTATTATATTATTATCTCCACACCACCAATGATCCTTATATATCAAGGATACTCACCAATCACATGCCAACACACCCCACCTAAGGGCACACCAACATAAAATAATTAAATTAACACCAAAATGACTAAATAAATAAAATGGGTGTTACAACTCTCCCCCACTTTAAGTATTTTCGTCCTCGAAAATTACCTGATGGAACACTTCCGGATACGCTTTCCGCATCCTTTATTCCAACTAACAGGTCACACTGCCTTCTGCAGCACCTCTCCAAGTTACTTTCACCAAAGATATCTCCTCCCTTCGGAGTTGTTTCTCGCTCGTCCAAACGAAATAGCAATGCCTCAACGATCAAATTATTTTCACTTGTACATCATCCACCTGGTTCAATGTACTTTCTCAACTACGACACATGAAACATATCATGCCAATTCGTAGCGACAGCGGGAAAAACGGTCTAACATGTTACTCCTCCCATACCTCTGTTGCACCACTCTGATACAAACCACAGAACACAGTGCGAACTTCTGAGACTTCGAAGCTCGACCAACATCAGTCACCGGCGTGACTCTTCAAACACATCTTTCCTTGGATCCTCTTGATCTTTTCAGCCATCTCAACATAACTTTCAGGTCTGAGCACAATACTCTCACTCGACCCATTCCAACACAGTAGAGTCATACACTCCCTATTTCACCAAGCCACATATAGTGTCATTCCGACACTAGGATGGTAACCGTTATTATAGGTAACCCAATCAACGGTAATTAATCATCCCACAATCCACCTCGATCCAACACCCAAGCTCTCACCAATTCTCTACAGACTCAATAGTCCTCTCTGACTGACCATCAGTTTGCGGATGGTAAGTCAAACTCAACTTCAACTTAGTACCCGATGCTTCCTGTAAGCCCCTCCAAAATCTCAATATAAACCTCAAATTCCCATCTGACACAATATTCGTCAGTATCTCCTCTAACTTCGCCACTTACCCAATATGCATCTCATATATCCTCAACGTAGAATAGTTAATCCACTAACAATAATCCAAATTAAAATTATATCTTCCCAATTCTTTGGAAATCTCAACACCAACTCCATGAAAATACTACCCGATTCCCACTCTGGAATATTCACGGCTGCATCAGACTCAACAGTCTCTGATGTTCACTCTTCGAATTTCGACAATTCTAACCAGCATATTCAACCTCAACCACTTCTCTCCTTATCTATGGTCACCAAAACAATCTACTCAAATTCGGTTACTTCTTCATAGCACTGAGGTGGATACTCCATCTACCCCAATGTATTTCTTCACGAGTACTTCTACTCCCCTCAACAACATCTGGTACACATACTCTATCATAACACCTCGTGGTATTATTTCCACAAACCCGACAATCCACTCTTCGACTCTAATTTATCAATCTCAACTAATTCACTACTCAACCCAGATTTCTGACTTTCTCGATTCTTCTCAAGGATATCACTAGTCAGATCTTAATAATAAAAGCTTAACTCCATAAGAAGTATCCTTACTCATAAAGCGCATATTATGAAATTTCTCAATCAGTTCTACCTCTTTTCACCATCATCTCCGGTATGCACAAACATTCCCAACTCACCGCATCATCTACCACGTCCACTTTACCCAAAGGGTAATTACACTCAAAGTCGTAATCCTTCAGAAATCCTAATTATTTCCTCTGCCTCATTTTCAACTTTTTCAAATCAAACAAACACCTTAAACTCTTAAGATCACCAAACATCTTCGATCTCAGTCTGAACTTTCGAAGCCTCCGACTCCGGTACAACCACAATAGCAACCAACTCTAAATTACTGGTCGGATGGTTTCTCTTACACACTTCAAGTTGCTTTTTGCATAACTGAAACTCGCTGAAGTTGTCTTTAGCAAATCCCCTAATTATATCAACAAGCATCACAAACACCACAGTTAGTTCTATCGGATTCGGCAGAACTTTCCTTACGGAAGTATATCACCGCCCTTTTTCTAACACTGATAACTCCAGTTCCTTATGCTCAACATAATCCTCTATACTCTTCGAATACCTTAAAATATCATTTATTAACACAACCATGGCGTTATACAAATAATTAAAGAAGATCCCATGCCAAATGGACAAACAAGTTGTGAGTTATGGCGGGAACACGTACCGTACTGCCAGCCCTTACTGCAACATTCAAACACACTTAATCAATAAATAGCTTAGTTCCATGTCAATACTTCACCATCTCATAGATAATTTCAATAGCTTTCCAACGCTTCAAACCGGGCGTCATTCCGAGTTACGGTTTTCCCGTTACGACAAAAATACCACAACAACATTTTTCTGCTCAGGGCACTTCGCCAGGCGAATCTCGGCGAACATGACGGTCCCGAAATTCTATTTTCGACCGTTACCTGACTTCCGAGTGTCTGATTTCGATTCCGTAAAAAGCTGCGATCTCAGAATTCAACGTATAACCACAATTTCATACTTAGGAGGCCGTCCAACACACTTTCAATCTTTAAATATTTTAAAACCCGATTACTTCCAATCTCAACAGTAGATCGTGGAGCCTCCTATTACGATACCACTTCGACCTTCGACACCACAACACAATAATTCTACTCGCGATCTCACGAACACGGAAACTCACGTCCTTCAATAGATTGATCCATCAAATCATTAACTCTTGGAAGCGAACACTTATCCTTGACAGTCACCTTGTTCACTTATCTATAGCTCACCCAAAGCTTCACAAAATCTTTTGTCTGTCTAACCAACAAAAATTGGTGCACCTTACGGTAACACACTCAAACAAAAGAACCTCTCCCCCAGCGGGTCTTCAAGTTGACTCTTTAACTTCTCCAATCCCAACGTAAACATACAATATGGAGTCATCAATATCAGACTCGTCTCAAAAACAAAATAAACGTGTAAGCTTTTCTTCACACTTCGATAGTAAATCGCTTACTTCCTCAGGGAGCCTCTGGCAATTTCAACTAATTGACAAATCCCAATCTTCTCACTTTCCTTCTCATTCGAAGTTTCCGTCACAATAAACATCTCAACACCGTATTACGCCAACTCCTCAAAATAATCCCTTAAGCACTTAGCTTAACTCAGGACAATTCACCGCTCACGCCACCCAAGCTTGCAAGACACGTCTATCCCATCCAACACAATCCCGTCTACTATTAACAAGAGATTAAGGGTGATCAGTTCCTCAATTTGTTAATAGACAGCCGAAATCATGATGGGGTACAAACCATCTTTACCAAACTATGATAGCATTCCTCAACACACTAAGCCACCACACTGTAGTATCCCAGAGAAATACAAACTTCTCCCCCACTGGAATCATTCCTCTCCTGCCAACGAAGTTAGTCAACAACATGTACCGACAGTGTTTTCACACACATGCCGCATACTAGGGATTTAAACCACAACACCAGGTTAGACAACACACAGTCTCCATCCCAACGGACAGACTCAACTCACTCAACAACACTGGCCGGACGGACCGACCTGCTCTAATACCAATTGTAACACCCCACTTTCCCGTATTAAATAAAATATAAATATTATAATAATAATCAGAGTTTTCACCAAAAGTGGGATATCACATCTCCAAATTTTATAAAAATACTTTATTCATTCTTTTCAAATTAATACAGCGGAATTTGTTTAATAAAATAAAATACATCAAATTCATGATACGTCACAGGATTACAATAAGTTTGACATAAAACAGTTAAAACACCCACATCCCGTGTTACGTATCAGAGCATCCTACGACTCGACGGTCACACCACTATCCAAGTTAGCTAAGCACCTGGATTATCTGTACTTCCGAAGAAGCACAGACCACAACAACAACAAAGGGGTGAGAAATAATGATCAGAATATAATGGTAACTTCCACTTAACACCTATCGTTAATGAAAAACGGCTCGTCTCGCCGTGACCTTGAATTCTCAAAACTTCTTTTGCGCCGTCCCCGTAGGGGCAGAGAACCCACCCTACGCGGAGGCTCTGGGGAAGTTGGAATAGGAGAGCACTCATAATCTTCCATTGGGATGACGGCAAAAAAAGTTCTTCGATTGAGGAGGCCCCCGCTTCCTTTATTGAAGTAAGTACAAATGGTTTGATTGAGTATTTTCTAAGAATTGACTTAGTAAAATCGAATACTTCATATATCAGAAAAAGAAATGACCCATCTGGTTTAGGATTGATTGGGGATAATAAATCGGATCGAATCAATATACATGTAAACAAGGTAGTAAAACACACCACCACGCCAATATTCACCCCCAACAACTCCATATAACGAACCTACTGTTCAAATTACAATATAACATATTATAATGCAAATATGCAACTCAACACCATGCATGCGGTACCGACTCATTGGTTCATTCAATCGAACCCACCATTCTCCACAAAGGAGTACAGGTGAATCACTTACGCTCCATCCGAGACATGATTCAACCCCACCATTCTCCACAAAGGAGTACGGGTGAATCACTTACGCTCCATCCGAGACATGATTCAACCCCACCATTCTCCACAAAGGAGTACGGACAGATCACTTACGCTCCATCCGAGACATGATCCATCCCACCAAGACACCATGATATGCACACACCAATGCATAACTATTATGTTCAGGCACACTAAGTGCACACGATCCACCTGATCGTATCATTATGCATCACATATATATACATAGATATAACATGCACCAACACCGTATAAATCAATCAGTCAGTAAACAAGTTCATATTTTGTCACCAAGATACAAACACATCCCACTACTCGGGGATACACGATCCTACTGATCACTACATACATATACATCAACTAATTGTCCACCAGTAATTATTACGGGAAACATGCACTATCACCAAGTACACAAGTTAGTTCCCACACTCATCATTCTTACAGTGCATCAAGGCCAAACTGTACATATCATCTCAACTCAGATCCTCAGTCTATTCTAATACCAATCTTGCACATTACCGTAACCAATAGGCTTCTAATTCCTATTCCCAAAATCATCACCTACACACTTTATCGATACCTCAAAAGCCATACAGAATTTTCCCTAAAAACTGTAAAACATCCTATATGCCCTATATGCCAAATCATCCCAAAACACCAATTCATTAACGATTACTATATAATTAACAACAATCATCATCAATCATAACATAGCAATATATATTATACTTACCAATTATCCTATACTTCCTACTCTAGAACCAACATTACGGTACATTACCGACACTTCAGAGTCACTCTGAATCTCACCAAGGTCCTAACCATAGTCATTAACGACACTATAGGGAAACAACACATAATTTTCCCCAAAGCTATAATCATGGTCATTACCCACACTACAGTAACAACACAGAATCTCACCAAAACTCTATTTATATTTACTATCAACACTACAATAACAACACAGAATCTCACCCAAACCCTATTTATATTTACTATCAACACTACAGTAACAACATAGAATCTCACCAAAACTCTATTTATATTTACTATCAACACTGCAGTAACAACCCATAATCTCACTAACATCACCATAATATATATATATACACCAAATTCACCAATACCAATCAACAATTCATCAATGTCAAGCATCAATTTATCATTAGCAACAATAATAACAAGCACGCCAATATAAAACTTCATAGATCGGAATTTTACTACGGGGTTAAGGAATCCCCTCTACCCTGTACATGTATATACCATCCCAAATCAAGTTTCTCCCCCCTTACCTTGTTAATCAGTTGATCGATGAAAGAATCCTCCAAGGTTTGGCCAATTCTGATTTTCCCCCGTATCCTTCGTTCTTCGCTCCCTTTTCCGTTCCCTTTTCCGTTCTCTCCTTTCTATCGTTCTTTTTCCACTTTCTCTAACTTCTCCCAATGTATCGTAAAACTACTAACCCCTCTCATTCTCTATTTTAATTCTCTAATCCCAATAATAATAATAACTTAATAATAATAATAATAATAATAACTTAATAAAATAATAATAATAACTTAATAAAATAATAATAATAATAACAATAATAATATTATTATTATTATCTCACCAAAATAATAATAATATTAATAACAATAGTAACTATAATAAATATAATAATAATAATATTCCCACCAATATTAATATTATACACTATATTATTATATTCATCAAAACACCACCAATAATCCTCCCACATTAGGGACACCCACCAATAATAATATTCATACTGATGATAATAATCATAATAATAATAATAATAATAATAATAATAATAATAATAATAATAATAATAATACCACCAATATTACTATTAACTATTATATTATTATCTCCACACCACCAATGATCCTTATATATCAAGGATACTCACCAATCACATGCCAACACACCCCACCTAAGGGCACACCAATATAAAATAATTAAATTAACACCAAAATGACTAAATAAATAAAATGGGTGTTACAAGGATCGTCGAATTGGAAGTCGTTGCACGACCTGTTGAGGATGAGTTCGCCGAAGAGAAGCTCGTGGCATCTCGGGCTGACTTGGTGTCGAAGATCTGAGAGCTCGAGCAGGATTATCTGGGGGCTCTTTAGGTGGGTTTTAATTGTGTTGTGGAGCAGCTCCAACTCGTGAATCATGGCATCCAGCTCGCCACCAAAGGGACAAACCCTTATCACCAGGTGGTCTAGGGTCGTGTGGTCGCATCCGCAGCCGAAGACGAAGATGACGGTCAGACCGCGGTGGGCGACCAACCTAAGGAGAACGTAGCTGCCTAGTGCTATTTTCTTGTATTTCTTTTTTGGCTTGCGCGCCATATTTTGATGTGGTTGTCTTTGACTTGTGTGTCGTATTTTATAACATTGAACAATGGGCTCTACCCGCCTTTGGAAATGTAGTATTTCACTTTTATGATGTGTGTGCCTCATTTTTCTTATTTTCATGTATGTATGAAATAGTTTGTGTTGTTTGTTTGTTATCGGGGTTTTACTCGACATGTTGTGACCGACCGTGTAGGGAACTGGTCGGATGATCGAAGTTGGTGCTCAATCGACAACGGAGCTAAGATTTTGGTCAAGGTCTTTGCTCCACGGCGAGAAATTCCCATCATGAGCTAGGCGTTCTTCCTTCTGGTACGACAACAGTGGAGCTCGATTGAGGGGTCCCCATCGAATCAAAAGTCTGCTCACATGAACAAAGGGCAGACTCTTGTCTTTTTGTTTTGAATTTAGGAGTCACGCCTGTATCCTGTCGCCCCCCATTGTCGCGACGTTAGTGGGTCGCAAGCAGTGTCTAACTGTAGTGTTGTTTGATCTTTTCAGCGTTCCATGGTCAAGCAAGTTCCTCCCGTGTAGGTTTTTGAGGTAATAGGCCCAGTTTCTTGTTTTGTCTCGAACTCAGAAGGGGAGATTCGGTTCTCCTGGAGGGTTCCCTAATTTTCATCGAAATTACTGCCTTGATTCCGTAGGTCATTCGGAATAGGGTCTCCCCTGTCGTTGAGTGTGGGGTCGTCCTGTAGGCCCAGAGCATGTTGTATAGCTCTTCGACCCACCTCTTCTTGGCGTCTCCCAGTCTTCATTTGAGGCCATACAAAATCACTCTGTTCGCGGCTTCGACCTGCCCATTTGTCTGTGGGTGCTCAACCAACATGAATTTTTATTTCATGCCCAGCTTTGTAATGAAGTTCTGGAAGTTCTTGTCGGTGAATTGAGTCCCGTTGTCAATGATGATGGCTTGGGGTACGTCAAACCGGGCAAGTATATTCCTTTTGTAGAAACAGAGTATGTTTTGGACCGTGATCTTGGCTAAGGCTTCGACCTCTATCCATTTAGTGAAGTAGTTGACGCCGACTATTAAATACTTGTTTTGGTGTGAGCGTATGGTAAAGGGCCCGAGGATGTCCATCCCTCACCAGGCAAACGACCATGAAGACGAGAGTGTTTTGAGCTCGTTAGGCGGGGCCAGGTGCATGTCCCTTTGTCGTTGGCATTTGTCGCACTTCTTGACATGCTCTTTGGCGTCTTTCTGTATGGTGGACCAATAGTATCCTACTCGTAGAGCCGTACGGGCGAGTGATCTCCCGCTGAGATACTGGGCATTGATTCCTTCGTGGATCTCTTGGAGTATGCCCGGTACCTTGGATTCGTCGACGCACTTGAGGAGGGCAATGGAGAATCCCCGTCGGTACAATTTGTCCTTGATCAAGATGTATGAGCAGGCTCGGTGCCTGACCATGTTAGCCTTTTTGGCATCGTCGAGCAGTCGTCATGTGCTGAGGTAGGTGTATATGAGGGTCATCCAGCAATTACTATCGCCGATAACATAAACCTCGATAATCACTGTGTCTTTTTTGATGCTCGGGCGAGATAGAGCCTCTTGTATTACAGACTTGTTTCTGCCCTTCTTCTTCGTGCTCGCTAGTTTCTACAAGATGTCTGCCCTAGTATTATGTTCACATGGAACGTGTCGTACTTTCGCAGAATCGAAGCTCTTCATTTTTTCTTTCACTAAGGAGGGGTATTCGATAAGGTTGTCGTTTTTGGCTTGGTACTCTCCTCGCACCTGGGAGGCCACGAGCTGAGAGTCGGTAAAGATCTTCAACTCCTTCGTGCCAAGGTCTTCAGCCAAGCGAAGTCCTACGAGGAACGCCTCGTAATCGTCTTAGTTGTTCAATGTCAGGAATGCTAAGGCAAAGGAGACTTCTATCAAGATTCCCTCCTCATTCTCCAAGATGATGCCCGTTCTACTTCCTGTCGAGCTAGAGGTGCCGTCAATGAAGATTGTCCATTTGTGTGCCCCGGGGGTCGAGGACTCCGTAGAGGTCATTTCCGCGAGGAAGTCAGACATCACTTATGCCTTGAGGGTTTTTATGCTCTTATATTGGACATCAAATTTTGAGAGTTCGAGCGACCATCTGAGCATTCTGCCTGACATGTTCGACCGCCCGAGCATCTGTTTGACGGGCTGGTCAGTTCTACCCATGATTGTGTGGTCCAGGAAGTAATGTTGTAACCTCCTGGCCGCATTGATGAGAGCCAGAACGATCTTCTCGATCTACTGGTACCTGAGCTCGGTACCTTTTAGGGCTTTTCTCATGAAGTATATCGGCTTCTACCCTTCGGGAGTCTCGCGGATCAGTGTTGCACTGACGACCTCAGTAACGATGACAAGATACAGGTACAGGGCTTCCCCGACCTCGGGCCTCGACAGTACCGGTGGTTCTGAGAGGATTTGTTTGAGGTGAAGGAGGGCCTGCTCACACTCCTTGGTCCATTTGAATGAGGCCTCCTTGTGTAGAAGCTTGAAGAAAGGGAGGGCGTGTTAGGCAGACTTGGAGACAAAACGAGATAATGACGCGAGCATCCCTTTAAGGGATTGGATGAACTTCGTTGTGTTCAGCATGGTGAACTCGGAGAAAGCCCTGAATTTGTTCGAATTTTCCTCTATTCCTTATTCCATTAGGTAAAATCCGAGGAACTTTCCTGTCCGTATGCCGAAGGTGCACTTCTTTGAATTGAACCTCATTCTGCACTTCCTCGCTGTCTCGAAGACCTCTTTGAGATGGGCGGTATGGTCGATTTCTTCCCGTGACTTCATGATCATCTCGTCCATATAAACCTCGAGCATGTCCCTGATCTCTCCTCAGAAGACTTTGTTCATCATCCGCTAGTAGGTTGCGCCAACGTTTTTTAAACCGAAGGATATTACGTTATAGTAATAGTTGCCCGACTCGGTCATGAAGGTCGTGTATTGTTTGTCCGCCTTCGCCATGGGGATTTGGTTGTACCTCGAGTATGCACCCATGAATGACAATAGTTTAAAACCTGCAGAATTGTCGACGAGTTTGTCGATGTTAGGTAACGGGTAAGCTTCTTTGGAACATGCCCGGTTGAGATAAGTGTAATCAATGGATATCCTCCATTTTTCATTATGTTTTTTAACTAGTACAACGTTGGTTATCCAGGTTGTGTACTGGGCTTCCGATATGAAATTTGCCTCTAGGAGGTCTTTTACAGCTTTTTCAGCAGCCTCCGCTTTCTCGAGAGACTGCCTACGCCTATGTTGAACTATGGCCTTAGCAGCCAGATCCATGGTGAGGTGGTGGTATGCTATGTCGGGGTCGAGGTCAGACATCTCAGCAGCACTCCACGCGAATAAGTCAGCGTTCTCCCGAAGGTAGACCTTTAGCTGCTTCCTTGCCAGACCGAGGAGTCCCGCGCCAATCTTCACGCTTTTCCCGGGTCATCTCCGAGCGTGATAAGCTCGAAGTCTCCATCTGGAATAGGGCGAGTTGGATGGGACGAATTTCCATTATCTACTGGAGGTATGTCTTCAGACTCTACGCTTTGCTCCTACTTACTGGATAAGTGGCTGTCGAGATCGACGGACTTGATGCGAGGTAGTGGCCTCTACTCTTCAGCCCGGGATGATGTACTGGTCGTCTTAGGGGTGTTGTTGATTGAGCTGAGGCCTTTGATTTCCTCCTCGAAACATCTCCCAGCCGCCTTGATGTCGCCATGGAGGGTGACGACTCGACCTCTGGTCGTGTAGTACTTAATCTTCATATGCATTATAGATGGTACTACGGTTAGTTCAACTAAAGTCGGCCTTCTCAGGATGCACTGATACAGAGACGGATATTCGATCACCAAGAAGCGAACCTTCACTTGTCTGGAGGTCTCATCGGCTCCGAATGTGACGAGCAGCTTCACATATCCCTAAGGCTTTGTGATGGTGTTGTTGAAGCCCTGTAGGTCGGAGCTGACATACGAGGTCAGGTGGCTTTCGTCGAGCTGGAGGGTAGCAAACAGATGGGCGTACATTATGTCCACCAAACTTCCTTGGTCAACTAGGATTCGACGCAGTTCAAATTCGCCATCTAAGCCCCAATCAAGAGGGGAATGCTGGAGTTAGGTGCATCCCCGAGCAGCTCTTCGAGGTAGAAGGTAATCAGGTTTGATTGACCTTTGAACTTGTCGAGGGTGGCGCTCTGCTTCGAGCTCTTGTCGATCAACTCCTCGAATTTCTTCTTGACCGACCCGACTGAGAGCTTGCCAGGCCCCCGTCGGATATAGCCAATGCGGCAGGGAATTCCCCCCGTGTACTACAGGCGGACATCAGTGTGTCGGGCTCGCCGAGAATGAGAAAATCTTCTGGCTGGGAGACACATAGGGTGACTTGCAGCCTGGCTTCTTCAAAGGGTGGTGACACCTCCTCGACCCTTTTGGCTTTGTGGGTTTCCTGTCGAGGAGCCTCGCTTCTCCGGGTGTACTGTTTCAGGTGCCCCTCCTTGATTAGGATCTCGATTGCATCCTTTAGGTGGTGCAATCTTCTGTGACGTGCCCATGACTCTGGTGGAATCGACAGTATTTAGATTTGTCGACGTTGGGCTTAGGGGTGTCAGTTTCGGGAAATAGACACCAGCTCTCTGAAATTTCGAGTTAATACACTCGGCCAAAATGCGCTCGTGAGGAGCTGTGAGTAGCATTTACTCAGTGAACCGTCCTGCTGGCCCCCTTTGTTCTCGGGGCCGGTCCTCTCTTTTTCTTTCCCCGCCTCTTCGAGGAGCATCAGTATCCTCGTGTCTGGTGCCCCTAACGCCTTCTTGATTCTGCGTGTCGCGGGCATAATGGGCGGCCTTTATTTCCTCATACTGGATGTATGATTGAGCCTTAAGGAGGAAGGCGATTAAGGTGTGGGGTATTTCAATCCCGATGGCCTTGGCGAAGTCGGTGCAAGGTCCAAGTCCTCGCTCGACCAAAAATTTATTCATGTCGTCTGAGGTGGACACCTGGACAGCTTCTCGGTTAAACCTCTCTATGTAATTCCGTAGAGGTTCATCTTTTCCCTGGGTGATGGCTTCCAGGGATGCCTCTCTCTACAGATGGCACCGGGATGCTGTGAAGTGCCTGGAGAACTGTCGCTTCATTTTGCCCCAGGAGGTGATGGACTCGGGAGCGAGGCGCTTGTACCATGTTATAACACCCTTCCTTAGAGTAGTGGGAAAAAGCTTGCACTTGATGGCTCCTCGGACGTTTCGATAGTCGAGCATCGCATCGGTACTTTCAATATGGTCGTCCGGGTCGGCAGTACCATCATAAGTCGCCAAGGGCGAGGGGGAGGGGGGTTTCCATTTCGACGGGAAATGAAATCTCCCTAATGGCTCTGGACAGTGGTGAGCGTTGGTTGTCCTCGTCGCTCTTGACAGGTGATCGAGAAGGGGAAATGTCACCTTGATCATTTTTGTTTCGTCGGGGAGGACTTCTTGGCCAACTCTTTGCCTTCTCGACGCCTCCTTCAGCTTTATTCCTCTTTTGAGTGGGGGAGCGTCGCTCTTTCTAGGGAAGGGATCAGTCGCGCTTTTGGGTGGGCATTGACTGAGGCCGCTCCAAGCGAGGACGACGTCTAGTCTGTTGGGGAGAAGAGCTCAGAGAGTCGTCGTGTCGCGTCCTCTGCTTGGTAGGAGAGGGACTGCTGAAAACGGGGCGACGATGTCTCCGCGGGGGAGAATGTGATTGTCGCTCCTTCTCGAGCATCCCTATCCGCTTGTTCTGTTGGAAGATCATCAGATTGGTCTGGTTGATCGCCGCGAATAGAGCCACCATGGTCGGGTCAGCACTGGGTGGCACCGAGATTGGCTGGTAGATAGTCGGGCTATCAAAATGTCGGGTGACGTTGAAGGTCGCGTCTTCCGAGGAGGGAGAGACGGTGTGCTCGTCCCTGGAGTCGACCTCTTCGACGTGAACAATTACATTGGGGTCGTGGCCGTCACTGTCGGTGAATGGAGCGAAGGCAGTTTCCGAAGCGTTGTCATTGTGTGTGTTGGCCATGATCAAACAAAAGTTGAATGTTGCTTTGGTTCTTGAGCTTCTATGCTTCTATAGGAGAAAGAACGGGGGAGCAAAAGGTTTCCCACAAACGGTGCCACTAATCTCACAGAATCAGAATGTTTCACCCCATTGGATCTCAAGACAACGATAAGTGCATTGCCCTTTCGAAAATCGAAACTCTACAGGAGGTTTCACCCCATTGAAATACATTTCTGCCTTAAATAAAAACTAAGGTATTGTAAGATGTTTTTCTTAAGACCACATGACACTTAGTTATACAACTTTGAGATTCATTTTGGACCATACAAAATGGTCGACGCAATCACGTCGTACAAAACTGTTGACAAAATCATAACCGTTGAAAATTTAAATTACCAAAAATTTCATTTTAAAAAAAAAATTTCAATATCCCATGGTGTTTCTTAAAAACACCGGTATTATTTTAAAGATACCTATCATTAAAAACAATTTTGTATCGACAATTTTAAAATGTAGTATCAAAATTTTAAAATGTTACCAGAAATTTTCAATGAAGTATCAAAAATTTAATTCTCACATTTTGATTCAATTTTATCAAAAAAATAATTTTGAAATTAATAAAATATACAAAGAGTGTCCAGGATAAGGAGTGGATCACACTTAAATTCTCAAACAATTTAGTTAAAAGGATTTTAAGGAGAGGAGTGTTAGCAATCCTCCCTTTTCAACACTCTTTTAAACATTTACTATTTTATTGGTTGAAACATGTGTGATTCTCTCATTTTATAAATAAATCCTATATAAAATAATATAACTCACATATATTTCAACCAATTATAGAATGAGTATTTGAATGAGAGTTGAAAAAAGAGGGTTATTTAGGTGGCTTTAAATATTTTAATGGTGACAGGTGGTGTAACTTGAGTAATGAGTGGTTTATATATCAGTTTTCTTAATTTGTATGGAATTTATTTAAAAAGTAAAAATAATATCGGAACTCAGTCTGAAACTGAGTTTATTCGTCGTCCTCTTCGGAGTGCAAAGCCGCAGTTGTTTGCTGAATTATTCAACGATCCCATCGAATGCACGAGCGATGAACTATCATTATAGTTAGAAACCTAGAAATCTCTGTTTTGGAGATTTGATGGCGGGAACGGGATTCGGTGGCGCTATAGCCCCGACGCCACTGGTTAGATCATGGAGAGCCGCCTTTTTAACACTGAGAGACGAAACCCTAACGAATCCTCCTCGCAATTCCACAGCTCAATTGCTCCAGAGTCTTATTTTCTCTCATTCTCATACTCTGTTAAGTGCAGCACCCGAACTTTCTTCTCACGAGGTATTAATGCCTTCGATTTATTATCATTTGATTGTTTTTAGATTTTTCGTAACTTTCTCTGATTTTTCGTTTGATTTGTCTCTAAGATTTTATCGGACATTGCGTTTCTGATGGAATTGGTTGCTGCTACTTCTTCAGATGAAGAAGACTGTGTTCATATCTATACTCAAACATCACGCTTGGTATAGTTCTATTTTCAGTTTTTTATAATTTTCTGATTTAATTTATTTACATTAGGATTGATTTGTATTTAATAAGTATAATAATTGATCCGGCTTCTCGCAGGTCCATGATATATGTCGACAAGTTAAGTTTGACATAAATAGCTCCTCTTTCGGCAGTGTTCTTGGTTCTTTCGGGAAGATGCTGGATAGGTTTCTTGGAAAAGATGCTACTGGGGATAAGTTAACTGGAATTTGCAGAGCCGCAGCAATTGTTTCTGCCGTTGAATGCTTGCATGCTATTAGGTTATTTCACGTTCCTGAAATGAATTGATATTCTTGCTGCAATTTTACTTTGGCTGTACTCATGAGTATAAGTGTATAATTATGTCTTCTGTTTGGGGTTAGTAATGCTTTTATTTGAGAATCATAATAGACAGAGCATGTTTCTCGTTTCCACAAGCTCTTTTCTAATACATATGAGATTTAGATTCTCAACTTTGGTATTATTTTTAATTAGCAATGGAAGTGTTCTATTAATTCCTTGTTTAAACCACGAGTGTGAGGGCTTTATTCATATATTCCTTTTTGAATCTTCTCTTAACTGAAAATTCACAGCATATTACAAAATTCATAGGAGGCTCGTCCTACACTCATCTGGGGTTAAACATACACCCAAATCTAACAAACTTGCATCTCAAGCTATTGAGCTTTTAGGCAGTTATAAGTTACAATTGCCATAGCTAATTTTGCATTTTTCTAACAAACTGTCAAAGGCAAAAAGACACTAATAGAAGCTATAGTTAAGTCAAGAGAGACGCCACATTTCCACCCAAAACCTTAAGCTATGTGGGACTTTAACCACTTACAGTTGCACCCAACAATCTCCCCCACAAGTGTGAGTCTCCCACACCCTATAATACGATCTAACCCAGGATCCTACTCCCACTCCCCGACCAAGCCGAATCAAGGCTCTGATACCACTTGTTGGGGAGACCGGAAGCACTAATGAAACCAATGCTCCAAGACCACAAGAAAGGGGGACGCCACATCTCCACCCAAAACCTTAAGGTATCAAGTATTTGGGTTCTCTCCTATAAATCCAAAATTCTACTCATTCATAGAATCATAGGTGATGTGGGACTTTAACCACTCACAATTCACCTAACACGTTGAGCTTGCTATGCAACTTTAGAAATAGGCAGAGGAGAGAGGTTTGGTCAAAATATCTGCCTTTTGGTCAGGGCCAGGAATCTGAACAACAAACAGCTTTTCACGAATAAAGAACAAATCAATCTCCATGTGTTTAGTTCGAGCATGAAGAACTGGATTGTGAGCCATGATAACGGTACTTTGGTTGTCACAGTAAATAACAGGAGGGAGGAAGTCCACCTTGAGCTCATGAAGCAGAGTTTGAGCCCACATTAACACTTTAACAAACTTACTCAGGCCAAAAGGCACTAATACAAGCTGCAGTTATTTATAGCATCGAACCCATGAGATCATGAAGCAGTGTTTGAACCAGTTTGAACCCTAGTAGCACTTTTCGTTCTAACAAACTAACCAAAGACCAAAAGACACTATTACAAGCTGCAGTTATTTATAGCAGCGAACACATGAGAAAAACTTAAATACTCGCAACCATAATTTATCAAATAATATATTAATTCCTGAAATATCTTGTATATTTATTACATCGATAGTGCATACCAATTAAACTCTAATGTTAATCTACAAAATTTTTTTTGTTAACACCTTTCAACTTTTTGTTGGTACTTTAAATTTACCCTATACAAAATCTGCTCCCTGTCCAGATGTATCATTACTCTACCGCATCGAAGATGGTTGCAATCTGAAGATACTATACTAGTTAAATTTCTACTTCATGTCATTGTTAGCTCTCAAGGTGTGTTATTTTGGATGCCTCGTTCAGTATACAAAGAAAGACCAGCTGTGATTAATATGAGTTTTTCCACAGAAAGCAGTTCAAGTGAGCTACAAGCAGTATCTTTTGAGATGCTCGGCGAAGCAATCTCAAGAGCTGGGTCATCTTTCCCAGTTGATATCTGGAGATCAATGTTTGAGGCATATAGTACTTCTTTTTATTTCCTTATAAAATTTGTATATTAACTCCAGCAAAATATTTTAACTGGTTTCTTCTGAAATAGGTGGTCAGAAAAACAATGGATGTCATGGTATTAAAAACCTCAGTTGTGGAAGATAATGCAATGTCCAGGTAACCTGTTTGTTGGAAGATCTCAGTAGAAGCCAATGATACAACTCATTGAGAATTGAGATTCATGCCTTGGCTATATGTCATTAACTACAAGTTTCTGATGCATCTTTTCTGCAGGTTTTATGAATCTTTCCTGAGCTGTCTGCATCTGATCCTTACTGATGCTAAATGTTCAGTATCTGAGCATGTAAGGAAGTCTTTATTTTTTTTAATAATTTTAATGCAAAGAACAAATAAATGTGTTTTACCTTGATCCCTAACCATTGTGACACTTGGAGCTTTTTTCAAGGTGTCAGTTTTTGTTGCTGTGCTGCGAATGTTCTTAAATTACGGACTTTCTGGTAGAACCCCAAGTACTTTGCTAGTTGGCCATACGAAAAAGAATCTTAATTATGGAAGTCCTAAGAATCTTAATTATGGAAGTCCTAAGGTACACAGGGATCAACTGAACAAGTCAGATCATAGTGTATATCGGCCACCACACTTGCGCAAAAAGGACTGCTCAAATGTGAAGCCCAATAGAACAACGTATTTTCAATATATCTCTGATAGTGAATCTTCTGCTATCAATGTTACATCTTCAGATTCAGATTTTAGTGATGGAGATGGGTCAGCTAAAGAGAGTAGAGTGCAGTACTCTAGGGTTAGAGTTGCTACTATAATTTGTATGCAGGTAAATTCCAAATTTACTGTCCTCTCACCCTTCCGATGTACTTTCATGAGAACTAAATCCTAATATTGAAGTTACTGTTAGATTTGCCCAAAATTTATATATAAACTTTAGTTTAAGATTTGAAATAATAATTTTTTTATCCTCAGAATTGGGAAAATCTATTTGCTAATTATCACCAAAATCACTACTCTCCCTTTCAACCCTGTCCTCTTAACAGACCTATCATTCATGAAATACTGGATTTGTGGCAATGTGAATAGAAACTTGGCTCTCATACTAGTTTATAATACCCGATAATAGATAATAAGTAACTTGTGTCACAGCTCACCATTTTAATTGTGGATTTGGTCTTGCCAATGCATGCATTTTGCTTCTAATTTTTCACTACATCATATTTTCACCAAATATTATCACAAATTATTATCTTCAGTTTACACGACATCACGTCTATTAGGTAAAATGATAAGCAGAAAGAGTGAGAGTTTTCGAAGACAGATTCTCTAAAAATTGAAGAGTATTTTTGTTCTGCCTCTCTACTGATACCGCTGGTACTTATAGCAGAGGATGCAGCAGTAGGCAGATACAGAGATTAGTTACAATTGAAAAGCTGATGCTCTAACTAAATAGATGGAAGTAGCTGAAAGAGAAGATTCTAGAACTGAACTATAAATATTATAAATTAGTTATGAGCAGCCTGACGCTACAAGAGAGAGTAGAAGTTTGACGATATAACCTGTATGAAGCATACTATAATAATATTCAGTTCATCTGAATACACCACACAGCCAATCCACTCAGAATAACCATACACCTCACAGCCAATCTACACAAAATAACCATACACCTCACGACTACCAATATTTCCGGACGTTTTAGACTTATAGGATGTGTTTTTGTGTGAATACGAACATGTTATATCATACACCTCACAGCCAATCCACTCAGAATAACCATAGACCTCACAGCTACCAATATATCCAAATGTTCTAGACTTCTAGTATGTATTGGGCGAATGTAACATGTTATGTCACTGAAATAACGAGTCTTAATAACTGCATTGGCTGTGATATGATAAAAGACTTATATATATAATCTAATCTAGTTCAAGTCAAACTTAGTGCTAATAGTTCCAGCCTAGCTCTATAACGCTCCTAGCATTATGATTCAAAACTTTACATTTAACTTGACTTGAAATCAAATTAGCCTGTGTTCCTTCTTATTGAACTTATAAATTCTTATTCTATAGAGTATTATTATTGTTTCTTTCAATATGTATCAAAATCACTATGTAAAACAACAGATATAAATAGGGCATCTATAAGATGTTTGAAAACAATCAGTTTTAAAATTGAAGAAGATAGTTACAGCAGGAACTATGGTAAACATTTCCCCCCTAAAGTTTTCTAATATTTTTTATCAGGTAAGAAATTACCAATTTCAAACTTGCATATTTTGCAACCCTTTCCTGTCTCAAGATTTATGAAGATAGGATAGATATTCATCTTATTTAATTTAAGTTACTCCTTTGGTGACCATGGATAGATCTTCGTTATTTTTCCCGTTGATTACCATCACCGACAGGAAAGCTATTATGGCAACTTTGCCCTGGTTGCTTCTGGGTTTTTATTTCTTATTTACTATCGTTGTGATTATGCTGGGTGTGAAGGATCTTTGTCAAGCTGATTCTAAATCTTTCTCCATGCAATGGTCGTTGCTTTTGCCAACCAGTGATGTACTACAACCAAGGTATGGCCTGAGCATTCTTCTAGCATTTAATTCTAATTTCTACCATCATGTTTCTCGTCTCATGCCATTTGACTTTGTTTTGGTTTTTTTCTGACCATATACTTGTTTTATTTGCATATTCCTAGGATGCGTGATGCAACTTTAATGACTTGCCTGCTATTTGATCCTTGTTTGAAGGTAACAACTTTTCTAGATATTTATGTATGGCTGTCTCACTTTTGTTGTAGATTTCACCTCGAGTGTTAGTGGTTTCCCAACAACAATTTTCTATTTTTAAATTTAGCATGTGTTTGTTTTTGCGTTGAAGTAGCTTTGGGATGTGAAAAAATTAAGGCAGATGCAGTACCAAACATACCATTCGTTGTTGTATCTTTTTTTTTATTTTTAATTAGAATGTGCTGTTACTTGAAGCTTTAGTATGCTTCGGTTTAATTATTATTTTATTTTACATTTGCTTTGTATTATGTTCTACAATCTTCTGATTCTGTAACTAGCTGAACTACCTTCAGTTAGTTACAACTATTAATAATAGTCTATTATTTTACATATGTTGCAGGTTATTAGAATCTATAACTCGATAAGTAGGGCTTGGTATAGTTATTGTTTTTGAACATTAATTTTCTATCAATGCTTCAGCCTCTCCTGCCATAGTTCTAACATGGTATCTAGAGTTTGGTCAGACCCCTTAATGGGCTCTGAAAATTTTGGTTCTCTCCCTCCTCCACTATGAAATCCCATCATCTATATGCTGATAATTCATGTCACTCTGCTTCAACTGCAATGGTATTCTCCGGTGACTCCTGTCACCTTTTCCAGTTCCATTATAGAGAAGCTCGACAGTTAGAACTCTTGCTTTGGTACTATCTTTTAAATTCAATAATCCCATTGAAATTCTTGTTGAAGATAACAAACGATGTTGGTCGCATTTCTGAGAGAACAATACAAGACAAATGCTTATGTCACAACCAACTCTTTGCCTTGTATGCTGTTTGGTGGGCAATTGACAACACACGTAAAACAATATAAATTTTGCATAGATACTTCTTTATAATATACATTATTATTATTATATTATATAATACACTGTACGGCATATTTTTACTATATTAGTGTATGTTAGAATCTGTATTATTTATTGAGATGTTGAATATACAAGCACTAATCTCTATAGAGTATTCTAACCTAATGGGTCTTATTAAAGATCCAAAACATGAATTAATACTAATAATACTAAAAATAACAATAGCAAAGTATTTATTTACAACAATGTAGGAGTATGTAATATTTAATACTCTTGCGGTAACTTAATTCCTTCTCATGTTAAATAAATACTATACTGTATATAATTCTTAATAACATGTATAATATTGTTATGTAATAACCATTTCTTTGGCATTTTCTCTGCATTTAGCACTTTCCCATTTTCACCAACTCTTGCATCTCTTGTCATATACACACACAACCCACTTCTCTGGAGCTCATATTTGTTTCCTTTCTAAAATAAACATTTGTAATGAGTCTATTGTATTGCATATAAGAAAAGGTTATATTATGCTATAGGCACGTATGGCATCTGCGTCAACACTAGCGGCCATGTTGGATGGTCCATCTTCCATTTTTCTGCAAGCAGCAGAGTACAAAGAATCTAGCAAAGTTGGATCTTTTACGGCACTTTCAAGCTCCCTTGGGCAAATTTTACTGGAAATTCATAAAGGTAGCTAAAACATCTGCAGTATCTTATTTAATTCCGTAGTTGCCCAAACAGTTATTTTTTTATTAAATTTGTCTTCTTTAAAACATTATTGACTCTTCATTTTCCATGGATTACTTGATTTTCACTCTTCCATTTTTTTCTACTGCAGGTATTCTTTACTTAATACAGAATGAAGCTCATGGTAAATTGCTGGCATTGTTGTTCAAAATTATCAGGCTTTTGATATTACATACACCGTATGTCTCTTTGCTTCCAGCACCATCAATATATTTTATTTAATCTCACAATGCGTTCTGTTATGGTCGGAGTTGGGATTTTCTTCCGCGTCATTTGAAATACTGTAGGAGGCGGATAAGGTGATTATATAAATGTTTAACTAAGATAACATGAATGAATGGAAAGTGGGGTACCCCTATAATCAACAATTTTACCAGCTCAGCAACTTCCATCTGTAATTGAACAGCACTGCCTAATGGTTTTCTCAATGCTCATTGTTGTCACCATTTAATAAGTGGGAGTGTACTACTGAATGTTGAGATTGAAACAATTGAAAATGAAACCCGGGGATGAAAAGTCGGGAATTGCAAATTTGAAATTCAAATAGATAATTAAGCGATGTACCAAATATGTGGCGAACACAAAATTAGATTAATGTTTATATCTAATCATATCTCATTCTAATACATTCAACCTCCTGTTCATGTAGGTTGTGAGGGAAATTTAGAATTGAATTATAAAAGTAAGCTATGTACAGGAAGTTAGTAGCAGGAAAAAGTGTGAGAAAAGTTTTCCCCTTATATATGACAGTTACTTGATTAATGTAAATCTGACAGAATTACTCACATATTCTTAAGCCACAAATTTTAATCAAAACATGTTGAAATTATACAGATAAGCCAGCTATTAATGCTTTTATCTTCTACCGCCTTTACATCACAACTTCTTTATGTTTTAGTGTCAGACCGCTCATTATTTCATATTATAGGGATCTATGTTGGGAAGGAATATATGAATAGTATTTGCAGCTTGCGCAAAATGCAAGAGGCTAAGGACTTGTAAAAGTTGTAGTGCTAGGTGAGAATAGTGAAAGATATAGGAAGTAGGTTAAACATTCAATAATTACAGGGAATAACAAAATAATTAATTACAAAAAAAGATGTTGGTTATGCTTAATATATGCAAAAATGTTTAATAGCATTAATTACACCAATACCACATTTGCTTCTTAATTTCTAGGAGTTAGTCTTGGGACATTCGGTCTTCATTCTGAATGTAAACTGGTTAATTATGCTATCTTTACTGTTGACAGTTGACACTGGATTTTCAGTCTTTTATCTATTTGTGCTAAAATTAATTATTTTCCTCACTGAAATAATTTTTTTGCCAGATATTCGAGAATGCCACCAAATTTATTGCCTACTGTTATTACTTCTCTTAGGACGAGGATTGAAGAAGGGTTTCGGTCCAAAAGCGACCGGAATAATCTGCTGGTTAGTTGTATGATTGTCCAAATTATTGGGTCCTTCTGGACCCAGAACTTCTGGGACAGTAATATGTGTTTGACATGACCCGTGTTAGCAGGATGCTGCAGTTGGTTGTTTGACATTAGCTCTGTCTTCCTCACCATCCTCTGCTCAAGTAAAGAAGTTGCTCTACAATGAAGTTTCCTCAGGTATCTTTTATAGTACTCTTGATGTTAAAAGTAATTGAATAAGTTATCATTTAAAATAAAAGAAATGGTCTAAAATCTTAGATCAACCATTGCTCTAGATGTGAATATTTCTTATGAATATTCGTTCATTCTTATTTTTTGTTCACATAATTCTTGAATGTGTATTTCATTTGAATGTTTTCAGTTATTTTGATTGAGATAGATATACAGTCACATACCTGATTAATAGTGAATGCATAGGAAATGATATTTTTGTGTATTGTTTAATTGAATTGGTGTTGCATTAATGATGAAAAACCTAGGTTGTGGGGGGTGGGGGATTTGGTTGATGAGGTGGTTGTGGTGGGTTTTTATAGTTTGAAGGTTGTTGGGATATTATTTAGTATATTCGTCACTAGGCTTGGATGTTACCTATGGAATAGTGTTCAATCTAATTATATGTAATAATGATGCACAGAGTTTGATTAGGCATTGCAATGAATCCTAGATGTCACCTTTGAGATTTCATTCCTAAACAAGGAATGGAAAGATGTTAGATTATGCATATTGCTTGGCATATCCTTGAAATATCTGGGGTCAACTTTATGACTTCATTCATAAACAGGGAATATGAAGATGTTTGATTCGGCATGTTGCGTGACATATCCTTGAAATTCTTAGAGCTAATCACCTCTAAGCCTGAGCATATTCAAATATTTTATCATTAGAAAAATTGCTAAATGTAAGAAATGTTGTTTCTTACACTAGCCATATAGCATTTTATTTTCACTTAAGCTTTACCACTCTTTCCAATGGGCTTTGCTTATAGAATTTTGTTTTGCTTTGGGATATATGATTCATGAGTCAACAATGCTGTGATATTGCTCCACATATTCTACTGATTTGATTTTGGATATATGATACTGCTATCTGTTGGTTTGGCTTCATGTCTGCAATTGTTGGTTTTCCTTCAGGTTATCTCGAAAAAGAAAAGAAGCCGGGTGTTCTTTCTTTGTTATTTGAATATGCATCACAAGGAAGTTCCCCAAGCATTTGCCTTGAAGCCCTTCAGGTAATCTTGTCAGAGAACATATTTTTAGCATAAGTTGCTGAGTGAAATGTGCAGTCTCCGTTTTGTTAAGGTGTTTCTGCATGTGTTGACGTTGTTGCAGAATTAGAGTTAGAATCTGTTACAGACTGTTAGTTAGCCAGTAGCAAAAGGCTGTAAATTGAGAGCATAATCTTTCTCAGACCGTTCAACAACACTTTTTTTGTCTATTAATATATATTTTTGGCTTAGTTGCACTTTTAGCTTCCTAGCTATTTTTGTTGTGTGATTTCATGTCTCAAATTCCAATTGCGCCCATTGAGTCACTAAACTTTACCACCACTAACAATTAGGTCCCTTTGTTAGTCCTCCGTCCATTTACTAATGGAAAATGATTACGTGGCACTTTTGTAGTTCTTTTTGGGCTTTCCTTGATGTGGCGTGTGTGGAGATGCTAGCTTGGATTTTACATGAGAGACCAAAAGTGCAATTACATCAAATTAAAAAGTTGGAATCCCATGGTGTGAGTGAACCCGTGCCTCATGGGTTTAGACACACATGTTCACTAAGAATTATATATATATATATATATATATATATATATATATATATATATATATATATATATATATATATATATATGTGGATTTTGCTAGGATACACCCACCTATTTTTATAAGGTGTGTTTTAGCAACATGCACCTTAGGGTGTATTTAATGAATTTTTAGTTATTAATTGCTAACACACTCCTTCTAAAAAATAAATAGATGTATTATAGAAAACGCCTAAAGTAGATGTCAACTGACACACACTTACTTTTTAGAAGGTGTGTTTTAGTAACATGCACCTTAGAGTGCATTTAACCATTTTTTAATTAAAATTTGCTAAAACACACCTTCATAAAAATAGGTGGATGTATCCTAGCAAAACCCTATATATATATATATATATATATATATATATATATATATATATATTAACTTGCATACCCAACTTAAAAAATATGAATTTTTAAAATTTTTGTTAATATAATTAAGAATTTATGTTGATTAAAAAGTGGTTCAATTTAATTAAACTGTTAAAATTTTAAATTGTAAAATTTAGTCTAAACTTGTAAAAAAAGAGTTTAGTTTAGGTATTGGATTTTTTAATCAATTTTTTTGTTCCATAGATCCTAGTCAAACCAACCCTCTCATCATCGGGGTTTTGACTCAACCCAAACCAATGAAAAATAGGGGAATTCTCATTACACCTACTGAATTTCTTACGAACCCTATGAAACTCTTACAATATTTCTGCCTGAAAGTTATCTTTCAGACGCACCCATTACCCTTTGTAGTTCATTTGATCTCGCTCAGTAAAAGTTAACGGAGTGTGTCTGGAAGTTATTTTCTGGATGCTCACTCTGTCATTTATTTGAACTCATTTAGTAAAAGTAAAAGGAATGTGTCCGGAAGTTCCAGATGCACCCATTTTGTTCATTTGGCCTTACTCAGTAAAAGTTAAAGCAATGTGACCGGAAGATAACTTCCGGACAATGTTACTTGGGTTCCAAAAGATAACTTTTGGAATGGTGATGTTCTTCTTTTTTAACATTTCAAAAAAGCAAAATCAATTGAAAAACATGGGTGCGTCCGGGAGATAAACTAATACTATACTCTTAATTTTTTTACTTTCGAAATAGTGAATTTTACTTTGACTACATGAAGTCTAAAAAGTTAATTTTAAATATTGTGAAATTAATTTTCTTTTTGCTTATAATAATGATCAGATAGAATACATATCTAATTGTGAGGAATCCAAATACTTGGTTTATGGAATTTTATTTTCTTACAACTACCATTTTTTTATGCATTAAGTACCGATATCGTACTTTATCCCGGACATGTCTCTAAATGCCAATTTAAAGTTTTTTATTTTGGGTCAAGTAGTCTAGTGGCCGTAATTTCAGTGGGATGTAGAGGGTTCAAACTCACGCCCCTGCAATAGTCTGATGTCCTTGCACAACTACCAATTGAACTGACTTAATGGGACAATGTCAATTTAAGTCTTATAAATGGTATACTGTATTGAAATATTGTAACTGTCATCTGTTTTAAAAGAGTATTTATTTTCTTTCTGGATAAGGTTACTAGATTTTCATGGCTTACTGCAAAATTGAAGAGTAAGGTTTGTGTAACTAAATTGGTTAATTGCCTTTGTCATAGAAATTGTATTCAAATTTAAAGGTAGTGGTTATTGGTTGATATGCTTTATCCATAGTTTATTCAATAGTATGTGAAAATGTCATTGTATTTTATTTATCTGTTCAGAATAATCTTTTTCAGGCACTTAAAGCTGTATCCCACAATTACCCTAGCATAGTGACTACATGTTGGGGACAAGTTTCTTCAACTGTATATAGTTTCCTTAGTATTGTATGTCCTGAAGTTCCTTCAAAGCAGTCAAATGAACATGCTGGGAGTACAACATCATCTATTAACGAAAAAATTCTTATTGCTGCTATAAAGGTAATGACTTCATCGTTCCTCCTTTTCCCTTTATTCTATTTCTTCTTAAATGCTTAATTGTCCCAGAAACATCCTCTCAACCTCCTTCGTGCTTGTTAGATTAAATGGTGTATACTAAGTAATCTATTCTATTAGAGTGCTGTATACATAAAAAGTGATTAGATTCTCTGTATTCTTATCTAAGAGTGCTAAACACAGTATGTTGGGTTTATAAGAGAAATGACCCATACCCCTAATGCCTTGAGGTTTTGGGTGGATATGTGGTGACAAAGTCTCTTGGATCTTGAATGTTTGACCCATTTGACACTTCCGGTGCTCCCCGAACCCCAACAAATTTTCCTCTCAAACAACTATGCTGCTAATGCGGCATGATGATTCATCAGCGTGTTGATATTCTTCTTTGTGCTTCAAAATATTTCTTGTGTTGGACTTTTTTTCAGTGGTATGATATTTCCATAGTTTTTTGGTCTGTGATAAAATGTATGTAAATTTTGAAGGTTCTAGACGAGTGTCTTCGTGCTGTGTCTGGATTTCAAGGAACGGAAGATCTTTCAGATGATAAAGTTGTGGATGTTCCTTTTACATCCGACTGCATTAGGTTGAAGAAGGTATCATCTGCTCCATCTTATGAACTAGAGTGCAAAGAGGATGCTGTAGTTAACTCTGAAGAATGTGAATCTGGAATTGAGCAATGGTGTGATGCAATGGAGAAGCATATGCCTCTTATCTTATGTCACTCCTCTGCAATGGTATAAATTTTATTTCCTTTAGTTTCATATTATATAATTGAATTATTTCCTATCTTGCATAACAAGCCTATTTAAGATATTTTACAACTATTTATTATTTGATTTGATTTTTATCAATTAACTACTAGAAAATAAGTGGTGAATGCAATATTGATTCACTCCTCAGCCCAAGGCTGGTTTCATAGAGAGGGTACAATTAATTTTTCTTGAATCAAGGAGAAAATAATTACTATTAGAGTTTGGCCTAACACAACCCTACAAAACCGGTTGGTAAGGTGAGGGGTGTCACTCTATATAAACTATTTTAATGCTCTATCTCCAACCAATATGGGACTTTAGGATCTTCCTAACACACCCTCTCACGCCCAACACTCTTTTTGGGCTTGGTGCGTGGATTTTTAAACGGTGGATTGCCCAAGGTCCGATTGATAGACTCTGATACCATATTAGAGTTCGACCTAACACAACCCTACAAAACCGGTTGTTAAGGTGAGAGATGTCACTCTATATAAACTATTTTAATGCTCTATCTCCAACCAATATGGGACTTATACCATCTCAGAATTTGGGTTGGGCCTAACTTAACCCTACAAAACCGGCTTGTAAGGTGAGGATTGCCCCCACTTATAAACACAACACATGTCATATCTCTAAGCAATGTGGGACTAAATCCATCCCTTTAAAGCCAACACAATGGTGTTAGGGGCTGCAATGAAGGCAAGCCAAAGTGCCGCAATTAAGGCGACTAGGGACGGACCGCAATTAAGGCGGAAAGTCCAACAGTTACAAAGGAAAATAAAAAAAATGAAAAACAGATGCAAATATCTAGAAGCATCTAGAAATAATTAAAAAGGAAAAAAATATACACGGATTCTCCAACTATAAAATAGTTTTACTTCTTTGCTAACTCGGACAACTTTCCATGTCTGGTACCAGAGTAAACCCAAAAGAAAGTTCAGGCACTGTGTAAGTAGATGTTGGAATTTGAGGGTGTTTTAGTCTATACTCAACAAGAACGAACTCTTACACGCTTGTATAAAAAGAGATCCTAACTTAATTAAGTCATGGCTTAAAGAAATTTGTTATGCCTTGCCTTTTAACACAATAGCTTCTGAATGTTGGTCCTTGGCTTTGATTTTAACCTTTGGACTAACTGTTTCTCTCACCTTTCCTAGTATAGGAAATTCTAATTCCTCTCAAAATTAGAAAAGGCTAATAGATTATCATGGAAGCAATCAAGAAAGATTAGAGTTAAAAGGCTAAGTGATTCAAATATGTAAGAGGTAACATACTCAAATCAAATATGAAATGTCTAATAGAGGCAGCAATGGCGCAAACTGGATATGTCAAATTGAACAATTCTTGATTTTGGTAAAATGTCTTTTCTGTAGTGCTTTTGTGTCGAATCACCTTTTTTTCAGCACTTGTCTTTTCAGGTTTTTCTCTATACATTTGAATTCCTCTCATTTTTCAAATCAATTTAGATTTTTGAATTTCCAGAATCAGACATGTATAGAAGAAATAGCATAAAAAACAAGTTTGCAAAAAGAAGTTTTGGATTCAACAGTTGCGAGTGATGAAGTTGCGTTTGTTTTGCAAAGCGAAAATCGAGCAACCCTAGAATTCTACATTTCAAGTAATCACCAAACCAAACATTCCTACACATACTCTAACCCTAGTAACTCAAGCTTGCACAAAATTTGGATAAAAAAGATGCTACAAATTGAAGTTTCTCAGAAACATCAAGAACACAAAACATTAGGTGACAAGCTCTGAATACCACTTGATAAAGATGTAGTTGATTCCATATCAGAAGAAAGATCTAATCAAATAGTTTCTTGAATCCAAGTAGAAAATGAAATGGGATAAACAAACAAGCAAATATGGACTAGGTGGAGGGGATGAAGAAGGAAGGCGCCATAATTATGAATTTATGATGATTGAAAAGCCAAGACGAGAACTGCCACAATGGTAAGAAAACCTTTGATATGATTCAAGCAAGTTCTAATCCAATAATTCAATGAGAAAATCTCACTCACCAGCTCATTAGAGAGAATTCTAATTCATCTTAAAGTTAGAAAATGAGAGTCTAACAAAAGTATTTAAAGAAAGATTCTCCCATTACTAAATGGGCCCATTAGGCCAACTATCTAGGCCCATATCAGGATTACACTACTTAACTATAATAAAATTACTACAATTCAAATTAAACAAAAATAGAATGAAAAGTTATTCTAAAGTCTTGACTTCAGTTTTTTCTTGTTATCCTCCTAATTAGATAATTTTATGTTCTCATAAAAAACTAATATCTAACAAATTCTATTATAACACATTCTATTAGCTAAGCTGTACTAACAAACTTAAAACATCGGAACTAGTGTGATAAAACATGCACAATACATACTATGCTACAGACAACATGACTAATAAACTAGTGCTGATATATTCCAATGGTAATTGTATATCTCTTATTGCATAGGAAATTTGTCTTTAATGAATGTCTTCTTTTTCTGTTTTTCCTGAAAGGTGAGAGCTGCGTCAGTTACATGTTTTGCGGGAATGACTTCGTCTGTGTTCATCTCTTTCACAAAGGAGAAGCAGAACTTCATTTTGTCTTCTTTAGTAAGTATGATACATAACCTTCCCAATGCCATGAATTGTACTGAATTAACTGACACCATTCCTTGCAAATATTGTGTAGGTCCACACTGCTGTTCATGATAACGCATCATCAGTGAGGTCTGCTGCCTGTCGAGCTATTGGAGTCATTTCATGTTTTCCACAAGTGTGTCAGAGGTTACACTAAAACTTGTAGCAGTGTCAATATTCAACATTATGAAATCCTTTTGAACCTTTGGTATCAAATTGATCAGAGTCAAACTAAAAATTTCAATAATATCTTTAGTGCAGAGGTACTTGACAAGTTTATTCATGCTATTGAGATAAACACTCGAGATGCCCTAATCTCTGTAAGATCTGCTTACGTTTTTAACTAGATACATCCTTACGTACTTCAATGCTATGTATGCTGGAATTTAGAGATTTTATTACATCAGGTTAGGATAACGGCTTCATGGGCATTGGCAAATATATGTGATGCCATTCGTCACTGTGTTAGAATTCTTCACTTTGGACAGATAGGTGAGGGTGAGCTTAATTTGAGGTCTATGAATCAATAGTCAACCATTTGGTATCAAGACTGCATTCCAGAATTCTTCGTTTTTAATTTTCTTCTATCATGAATCTTTTTTGCAGATTCAAACTCCAACCCCCAGTTTATTGTATCATTGAGCGAATGTGCTTTGCGTCTTACAGAGGATGGGGATAAGGTAGATTTATTCCTTTTCTTTGTTTCCTCTAGTCATATCTTTTATGTTAATGAATTATTTTTGTTTGTATAGATTTATTAGGTATATCTTATACTTTGAATATTTGACTCCTTTTAACAAAGTTGTCTTTAATTCTTGTTTTATTAATTTGTGTTTGTCATTAATAGGTTAAATCTAATGCTGTGAGGGCTCTTGGGTATATTTCACAAATCTTCAATTGTTCAACGCCAAGATCTCAAGATACGTTTGTGCACAACCCTGAGAATCCAATGATGTGTAAACGGCGTTGCCTATTGGATTCCCTTGAAGATTTTCATAGGCTGGAGAAAATAGTTCAGGCATTTATTTCCTGCATTACTACTGGGAATGTTAAGGTACCAAGATTATGTTGTTTTAATTTGATTGTTTAAAGTAAATTTGATTTCTTGTAAATTTCATTCTTGAATCACGAGTCTCTGTTTTTCAGGTTCAATGGAATGTTTGTCATGCTCTAGGAAACCTATTCTTGAATGAGACGTTAAGACTGCAGGACATGAGTTGGTATGTTGAATTAAACACATGCATCTTATGCTTCTCACGCACGCGCACACGCTGCATGTCTTTATTCTTCTCTTAGATATTAGATATTGTAATTTGTAGCATCAATGAAGTATTTTGTATCAGTGTCAGAACTACTGCACTCATATGAGTAGGTTTAGTTGTGTGTAACACAAATCCAATTCCTTACCCTCTGCCCTTTTACCATGATATCTGTAATCTAAAGGAAGATGGTCCTTTTTTTTTTCCGTGTGCTCACAGTTGTGCCTCCATCACTGGCTTCCTCCACTGTTTGGATACTTTTTTAGCTGTCCTCCACCGTCAGCAACAAACTTTTGCAGTGAGATTCAACTGTAGGCAGTCTTGGATTGGCCCTGGAAACTGCCTACTGACCTTCCTCACATAATTTTTACAGTGTACAAGATCCAACTCTGCATGCACCCCCACAGGAGAGCATTTTTAGCCTCCTGCTTCAATCATATTTCTCTTGTCATACTCATTCCTTTGAACAACTCATCTTTCTCTTTTCAGACCGATACATTCCACAAACTCTAACCTTGTTGCATAAATAGTACCCCCTTCTTTGACCCCCTCATCCCTAGCCTAAGTGTCCCATGTTTTTCTGCCTCATTTACTTACATTTTTCCTGCCACTGCCTTTTTCACCTCCATCAACTACTTGTGATAGAGTGCATGAGTTATAACCTGTTTCTGTTTGTATCGGAGTAGAAAAACCATTAAGCATGTTTATATTAGTTAATAGTTAATACCTGCTATGACATTTTAGCAGTTAGGGCTAGCTGAACAATTCTGTTACAAGCAGTTACTGAACTGTCTTTTATTCTAGGTACTATAAGTACTAATCTTAGCTCAGAAAATCAGAATATAGAAATTAATCATTCACATCTTCTTAATAGCCGTAGCTGTAGCATATAGTCCCGTATCCAGCTAGCTTCTGTTCTATATGTAGAAACATGTTATGAATATTATTTATTAGAAAATAAGGGGTGAATACTATTATGACTTATTCCTCAGCTTTAGCTGGTTTAAATAGAAAGAGTACTAATCACCTCTTTGAGTCAAGGCACATTAATTAGAATAGAAAATACTAGAAACTCGTAGTAAAAGTAAAAAATAAAATACGCAGGAAATAGTAAAACTAATACTGTAATCCAACATTATTAACTGAGTTAAGTATGTAAACACTAATCTCAATATATAGGAAAACTCTGACTAATGGGCCTAATGCAAAAAAATCAGATAGTTACATATTTTACTTTTAGAGCAATCCTCCCCAAGCTACTGGATGGATATCTATCAGTCTCAATTTGCAAATAAATTGGCTATCATCCTCCCCAAGCTAGTGAGTGGATATATTTCATTCCCATTTTGCAAATAAATTGGCTACCTTGTTACATGGACAGGGATTTTGTTAACACATCTTCCAAGTAGTGCTTAGAAGAAATGTTGGAAGTTTTTAGTTATCAATCCACTTCTCAGTTTTTCTTTGATGAAGTGTCGATTTATGTGTTTTGTCCTGTCTTGGCGAATAAGATTATGAGCAATAATAATAAGAGGCGATTTATTTTCACAAAATAACTTTGTAGGGTCTTCATATTTTATCTGTGTCATCAAGCACAATTTTCTTCTGCAATATCTCTAAATTTTGACCTCTTTGGTCTTGTATGTCTGATCCAAAATTGTATTGTTTGGTAATTTTCTATGCCTTTATTTTTATAAATCTTATTAAGCTTTGCTTTAGCTTGAAAGGGAGTTTTAGAGCACGAGAAAATATGTCCCCACATCATTAGTGCGTTAGAGTATCTTAGATTGTTTCTTAGAATCAGTTTTCAAATTTAAGTTGCATACTATGATTTGTTCCCTTACTTTATAAAATTAAGAGTTTAATATTAGTATTAATAAGAATAAGGATTAGTGCTTCGTCTTCTGTAACAACGAACATTATATCATTCATATCATACCAATTTTATAATTCAAAGTTATATTTTTCCTCCCTATATACCTAAAAGATTAAAACCCTCCAACATCAAAATAAACTATGGCCTTGGAACAATGTCTACAGGGCGCCGGTTGTGTTTGGCATCCTTCTGCAGCTATTACATAATTCATCTAATTATAAGATCAGAATACAAGCTGCTGCAGCATTGGCTGTGCCTTTGTCGGTGCAAGGTAATGTATTTTCTTATCATTAATTTGGATTTGTCATTTTCTTATCTTGTTTAAGCTTTCACTTAAAAAGTGTGGGTAATTGTGAACTGATAAATTAATATGGTATTTTTTAATTTTAAGTTTTTTTTTCTTCTTTTAAGATAGAAGTGTCATTTTATCATATCTATTATCTAGTGTTATGCAGAGTTATTAATCGAGATAGCGGATAGCAGAATAATTTTTTGGCCTGATTATATATTTTTGAATTAATTATATGAATAATCTACATATATTAATCCCAGAATCAATATATTTTAAAAGAAAGGTAAAAAAAAACAATGATATGAAAGAAAAAACAACCTGAAAACGAATAGAAAAATAAAAGAGGCCAAATTAGCTTTTTAGTCCCGTATCTTATTTTTAAGGTTCAATTT
This sequence comes from Lathyrus sativus, assembly GCA_963859935.3. Taxonomy (NCBI): domain Eukaryota; kingdom Viridiplantae; phylum Streptophyta; class Magnoliopsida; order Fabales; family Fabaceae; genus Lathyrus; species Lathyrus sativus. The sequence continues at coordinate 473,768,756 of OZ012739.1, forward strand.
AGTCCCTTAATTTTTTGTTCCCGAGTTACCTATGTTAATCCAATATAGTCCTTTTGTCAATTTATGAGGCCAGCGTGTAACTTTGGCTGATGCAGTGCAACATGTCAAATGAATATATGATATGGACACAAATATTATTTTAATATCAAATTTATTAAAACCACCCTTTTGATTTCATCTTCTTCCACCCCATCTCATCCATCCCTTTGGCAACGACAATCAACCATTCCTATGAAACGCCTACTCCACCCTATCCTCTCCCTCTTCCTCTTCCCATAAACACAATATGGCAATGGTGTGAATAAGGGTTTGTTCCTAGAATAAGGGTTTGTTTCTAGAATAAAGGAAACAAATTAGAAATTGACTTGTTCTCATTAAAATGTAATTATTTAGTGTAATTACCAATATAGCCCTGTAACCTCTATATATACGAGAAATAATAATGAGAAAAGTATTAAGCCAAGAATTCTTGACATGGTATTAGCCTCGTAGATCAAACCTGTGATTTTCTGGTTCTGATTTTTTTCTCTTGGTTCTGTGACAACATCCTGATCAATTCAGTTTGTTGTTTCTTCGTTTCTGGTTCTTGATCGTTCCCCGTGGAATTCGTTTAGCGTCGACTGCCATCGTGATTCTGGGTTTAGGGCTTCGGCTTACTTCGGTTGTTTGCGATCCTCCTTTCACGAATATTGATTCTAGGTCGTGACCGGTTTGTTTTTCGTGGTTATAATTTTGTTTTAATTTGGTTTGTGGTTTGTGGTTATAATTTGGTTCCGCCGCTAATTCCAAATTGAAACATTGGAATTGTTACGGCTTCACGAGTGGTACTGTTCTTGGGATATATTGGTGGTACTGCACGAGCTTTGTTCCTTTTGGTTGCAGGTTGTTATTATAATAATAATAAGTATTATAATAATAATAATTATTATAGTAATACATCAATAGTGAGGTTGAATCTAATTACAACATAATTTCAATGGCTTCCGAAAAAGAAAGAGATAACTTCTGTGTTCGTTTCACCGGCAAGAATTATTCGGCTTGGGAATTTCAATTCAAGATGTATGTTAGAGGAAAGGGATTATGGAGTCACTTAGATGGTGTTTCTAAGGCCCCGACGGATAAAACTGCTTCAGATGTATGGGAAACTCAAGATGCTCAAATCATCACTTGGATTCTCAATAGTATTGATCCTCAGATGATAAATAATTTGCGCTCCTTTTCAACTGCTCAAGAAATATGGAATTATCTTAAGCGCATTTACAACCAGGACAATTCGGCAAAACGTTTTCAATTGGAGCTAGACATAGCCAACTACAAACAAGGTGACCTACCTATTCAAGAATACTATTCTGGTTTTCTGAATCTCTGGACAGAACACTCTGCTATTATACATGCTAATGTTCCCAAAACCTCTCTCACTGCTGTTCAAGAGGTCTACGACACAAGTAGGCGAGATCAATTTCTCATGAAACTTCGTCCAGAATTCGAGATTGTTAGAGGCGCTTTGCTCAATAGGAATCCTGTTCCTTCTTTGGATACTTGTGTCGGTGAACTTCTAAGGGAGGAACAACGTCTACTTACGCAAGGAACCATGTCTCATGATGCTGTTAGTTCCGAACCTGTGGCAATTGCATATGCTGCTCAAAGTAGAGGAAAGGGTCGTGATATGCGACAAGTTCAATGTTTTTCTTGCAAACAATTTGGACATGTAGCTCGCAATTGCAGTAAGAAGTTTTGCAACTATTGCAAACAACAGGGTCATATCATCTCTGACTGTCCCACACGTCCTCCCCGACCAGTACAACGTCCAACTCAAGCATTCCATGCCACTACCAACTCTGAAGTTGGTCCTCTCAGTACTGGTACCGGTAGTGTTCTACAACCTGAAATGATTCACCAAATGGTACTTTCTGCTCTTTCAGCCTTGGGAATTCAGGGTAAGTCTTCTAATAATTCTCAATCATGGTTTCTTGATTCTGGTGCATCCAATCACATGACGGGTTCCTCTAAATACTTACAAAATGTACATTCCTATAATGGTAATCAGCAAATTCAAATTGCTGATGGTAATAAACTTTCTATCACTGATGTTGGTGACATAGACTCAAACTTTCGTGACGTGCTTGTATCACCCGGACTTGCTTCCAACTTATTGTCGGTTGGTCAATTGGTGGATAACAATTGTAATGTTAGTTTTTCTCGTGTTGGTTGTCTTGTGCAGGAGCAGGTGTCGGGAAAGGTGATCGCGAAGGGGCCTAAAGTGGGAAGATTGTTTCCACTCCAGTTTAGTTCTAGTCATTTATCCTTTGCATGTAATACTGTTTTGAACTCTTATGAGGATTGGCATAGAAAATTAGGCCATCCAAATTCTGTTGTTTTGTCTCATTTATTTAAAACTGGTTTGTTGGGAAATAAACATGCGTGTACTACTCCTATTTCATGTTCTGTTTGCAAATTGGCTAAAAGTAAAATCCTCCCTTTTCCGTCAGGCGCTCATCGTGCTTCTACTTGTTTTGAGATGATTCATAGTGATGTGTGGGGAATGTCTCCTGCAACATCTCATGCTCACTATAAATATTTTGTCACATTTATTGATGATTACAGCCGCTTTACTTGGATATATTTTCTTAGATCTAAGTCTGAAGTGTTTTCTATGTTTCAGAAGTTTTTGACATATGTTGAAAATCAATTTCAAGCAAGTGTTAAAATTTTTCGATCTGACTCGGGAGGTGAGTATATGTCTCATGCATTTCAGGAATACCTTCAACAAAAAGGGATCTTGTCTCAACGGTCTTGTCCCAATACCCCTCAACAAAACGGGATGGCAGAGCGAAAGAATCGTCATTTGCTTGATGTAACACGCACATTACTTCTTCAAGCTTCTGTGCCATCCCGATTTTGGGTTGAGGCTCTTTCCACAGCCGTATTCTTGATCAATCGGCACAAGTATGCCACAGATTTAATTTCCATGGCTGGTCTCCAATCGGCTAATCCAGTGGATACTCCGCTTGAGGTTAATGTTAAATATCATCGTGATGATGGTGATCTGTTGCCTGATCCCTTATTGTATCGTCAACTCGTGGGTAGCCTTAATTACTTGACTATTACTCGCCCTGACATATCGTTTGCTGTTCAACAAGTAAGTCAATTCATGCACTCTCCTCGCCACCTTCACTTGGCAGCAGTTCGTCGTATAATTCGTTACTTGAAGGGAAGCTCTCATCGTGGTTTATTCTTTCCTAGTGGAGTTGCTCCTAAATTGAGTGCTTATAGTGATGCAGATTGGGCAGGGTGTCCTGATACTCGACGATCTGTCACTGGTTGGTGCATGTTTCTTGGCTCTTCATTGATCTCATGGAAAAGTAAGAAACAAGCGAGAGTCTCTAAATCTTCTACTGAATCTGAGTATCGTGCCATGTCTGCTGCTTGTTCTGAAATAATTTGGCTTCGTGGTCTTTTGGCTGAACTTGGATTTCCTCAAATAGAGCCAACTTCGCTTTATGCTGACAATACAAGTGCCATCCAAATTGTTGCGAATCCTGTTTTTCATGAACGCACCAAACATATTGAAGTTGACTGTCACTCAATTCGTGATGCTTATGATGACCGAATCATATCACTTCCTCATGTCAGTACTCAGTTGCAGATTGCAGATATTCTTACCAAGGCTGTTCCGCGTCCACGTCATCAGTTTCTTGTTAGCAAATTGATGCTTATTGACAAGCAGCATCCATTTGAGGGGGGATGTGAATAAGGGTTTGTTCCTAGAATAAGGGTTTGTTTCTAGAATAAAGGAAACAAATTAGAAATTGACTTGTTCTCATTAAAATGTAATTATTTAGTGTAATTACCAATATAGCCCTGTAACCTCTATATATACGAGAAATAATAATGAGAAAAGTATTAAGCCAAGAATTCTTGACAAATGGTGCAAGGTTGGGGGCAAGTTTTGCCTCCCCCGCCGCTGACAGAGGTCGTTTTTTCCCGCCCCCACACCCATTTGACGTCAGGGTTGAAATTTCAATCCTCATCCCCACTTTCGTTAGAATTTAAGGTGTACGTAAACCATGATTTTGACTGACATTCTGTTACCTGCTTTTCGTTAAAATTTATTTGGTTCGGGTTAATTTCACTTCATTCAAACTACTTTGGTTTCCAAGCCCTTATTTGAATATAACTTGATCTCCCATGTTTTAGCAGATTATGGTCGATCCTTCTCAGATATTGTGCGATCCATAGAGCATATAATGGAGAATATAGATCAGGACTCAACTTCAGGCCCTTCAAATTTCAAGTATAGGGTTTCATTACAAAAACAGGTCATACTTTATATTCATCAATGTTATGTTAAGCTGATCATTTTGGAATCGTCAAATGATATATTTAACCATGAATTTCTGGATGGCTGTGATTTATACTGGATGTTAACAGTCCCACATTTTCTACTCATGGACGCTTTTTAGTCTTTTTAATTTAGGACAGTACACCATGAATCCAATTTTATTTTAAGAAATGTATTAATTGGTAATTATTCAATCTAGATTATATATAATATATGGCACTAAGCTGCACAACTATGTATCGACTCAAATTTCGTGGATATAATATTGTCTTTTTCATTCAAATTGGCTTTAGAGCTCCGGTTTACTACCTAGAAATTTGAGTGTATTTTTCCATTAAGTGTTGTGAGTTAACTGTCCAGCATTTTCTTTTTTTAATCGTTGTAAGTTAGCTTAGCCATAGATTATTAGTTGCCATTACCATAAATTCAGTCTTCTTTTAGCAATAGAATTAATTTTTTTTTTATGCTGCATATATATGAACTGTGTTGTGCAACTTTATCATTTCTATGAAGCTATTATAACTTTGAAAAGAAATCTTACTATTTTAAACATAACTTTGAAAACTAGATGGTGCTGAATTTTAAGTGGAAGTTTTGAACGAACATGCACAGCATTCTTATTTTATTCATGATTTTGAATTATGGAGACATGGCATTGTTCAATCATTTTCTTTTTCTTTGCTGTTACTTAATTGTATTGCTCAATTATAAATGCAGCTTACCTTGACCATGTTACACGTTCTACGCTTCACATCAAGTACAAATGATCAAATGTTAAAAGATTTTCTAGTGCAGGTAAGTATTTTATATCGGTGGGATATGCAAAACTCAGGAATAGTGATGTTTTTTTATCAGTGACTGACTATTGTCTTCACACAATTAAGTGATGATATGTCGAAGTTATAATCAGAGTATGGACAACACATCACATAATAAATTTGGTTTTCTATGCGGAGATTGACCATGGAAGTTACCTTTGACAGATTTGGTTGAATAAACTAAATTTCTCTATAGTTTTCTAAAAGCTACCTTGACAAATTTGGCAGAATGACTTGATAATAGTAGTTATGTTTATTTCTTATACAATTATATGCTATCATGCATTTGCAATTTCAGTTTTCCTCGGGATTATCCTAATTGCATGCTGAACATTGTATTTTCTGGGTTGTTCAAATAGCCTCTGATGGAGTTTTCTCTTGACTTAATTTTCGTTTTATTTTATTCATTTAAAGAAAGCTTCCATCCTTGAAGATTGGCTCAAGGAACTTTGCTCATCTGTTGAGGACACAGTTGATGTTCAAGATAAATCCATTGCAGACCGAAAGAAAGTAATGATATCCAGCGCAATACAATCATTGATAGAAGTATACAAAGAAAAACAACAGTATGCAATTGCTCAAAAGTTTGTGGAATTAAACAACAACATATGAAGGGGGTTCATGTAATGATTTGTTTTCTAGGCGAACTAGTCAAAATTATACCATTACAGCTGGTGGAATTAACTGGCATCGGGAGCTGAGCATAGGCCATCTTGGCAATCGATCAAGTCCAGTCGAGATAATTTATTTGATAAAGCAATGCAGAGTTTTTTTTCTCAACAAGAGGATCTTTCTGTATCTAGATATTTCTCGTTGTAGTGGTAACACTTTTCTGGATCCTTTCAAGAGATTTCCAGAACAAACTATGTTTGTTTTGTTTTGAGAAAGTAGATTATATTTGTTTCTTTGTTTAGCAAATTTCTAATGCCCAACAAGTAATTCAAAATCAAATCAATAAATAAAATAGCATGCAAATCATTCCTAAACAAAGGAAATAAAACACATTAAGGGTGGTGTAGAAGTAGATTTTGAAGAATTTTGAAATTTCTAATACCAGTAATTTTGAAATTTTTGATAATATAAAAAAATTTTGATTTTATAATTTTTCTAAAATTGGTGGTAGAATAATCATAATTATATCGACATCAGCATTAGAAATTATGAGGGTTAAGTCTTAGATAAACGGATACTATTAATACAACTAGAATAAAGAAAGTTGGTTAAGATTTGTATAGTCGTTCACATTATATGTGGATGAGATTTGTTCTCAGCAAATACAATTGTGGATTAATATGGTTAGCAAATGTGACGGTAAGAGTAAGGGTTCCATCTTTTGATAGGGAATTGTAAGTCTCTCGATATGTTGCATAAGAATCTTGGGTGGAGGCTTGGAATTTGTTTCCAAATTAATTTTTGGCAACTCAAGGATATTAGAAAATGGAAGATTTATTGATATAGTTAACTGCTACCTCCGTTTTTTATTATAAATTTAAAAAATATTTTATATCACAATATAAATCCTTTTATAATACTAATTAATCATTAATATTATTTTTTTAATTATATTTTTAAATATTTATTATTCAATGTAAATTTGTCTTTTTAATATAATTGATGAAGAATAATTTTGTAAAATTTTTTATAATTTTTTTTTCATACCAAAATTATTATATTTTTTAATGTGTAAAAAGTCAAAAACGACTTATAATAAAAAAAATGGAGGATGTAAAAGATACCTATAAATAAGCTCCGCAAATCGATATTAGAGTGGATATTTTTAGCCAATTCTAATGATGATATTCATATTTGTCATAGAGTTCCTTGGATGCATATGTTATACTTAGTGAAGTAGAAGGTAAAACAATCAAGGTGTTCAAATGTTTTTAGAATTAGTCGGGTCTGAAGACACTGGGATTTTTCTATGGAAGGTAGCTAATGGATGACTTCTTTGTTACTAATGGTGATCCACAAACTCGTAGGAGCATGACAGTTGATCGTAGGTTTATAATAGGGAATGCTCTTAAAGATTTTTGGTTTCATAAAAGTTATAATTGATTTCTTAATAATCTAATGGTGGTATTAAGTGAAGAATTACAAAAATTAGAGCTTAAGAAAATGATTTAACAATGTTTAGATTTTGACGTAAGAAGTGGTTTCTTGTTGTGCTCAGTCCCAACTTCAAAGTGTTAAATATGCCTTAAAAACACAAATATTATTGTCTCACATTAGCCTTGATTTTCTCCTAATTTTGTGTGTTTTAGATATCATACGGATTTCTTATAATGTCTATAATTTTTAGAGATATATATCCGGACGCACCTTATTTTAACTAAACGTTAAAGATATTTCGGAGATATATCTCCGGACACACAAGATCAATTAAACGTTAAAATATTTTAGAGATATATCTCTGAAACAATTTAGAGCATATTGCTGTGTCAGACTCTTCTCCACCCACTTCATTTCTATTGTCATACCTCTTCATCTCTCTCATTCCTGAATTTTTCAAATTTCACCAAATTTAATTTCTTCCATTTGAAGATCAAGTAATCATCAAGCTGCATCCAATGCATCATTCAACATTTTCTGAATCATATAATCCGGGTAAACGAGTTAAAATTCATTATTAGGTGTCAAAATGTTTAGAAATTAGATGAAACATAGTTTAGAGTAACTGCATGTATTGTTTGTTGGCTCAAATGGACGACCAGTGCCTCAAATTTGTGATTCTAAGGGGCAGAGAACGCCATTGGCGCAACCTCTGAGTTGCAGAATGCTCCGGAGATACATCTTCGAAAATATTCAACGTTTCATGTACTTTATGTGATTCTGGAGATACATCTGCAGAATGTTTCCGTAGTTGTATATCCGGAATCACCCAAAGTACATGAAGCGTTGAATTTTTCAGAAGATGTATCTCCAGAATTTTCTCTGTCTATTTTTTTTTCTTTTTGTTTTATAATTTTTCTTACTTCGTAAGCTCATTGTATGATTAATTATATTATATCTTGCAGGCATAGTGGATGACAGAGCTGACCGATTGAGGCATGAACGGGTTGCCCAACACACATCCGTTAGACGAGAGTGAAGACAGCTAGGTCCGGATGCAACAGGTACCTCTGGTCAGAGAAAGGCATCGACTGCTGGTGTACAATATACTCCTGAAGCTCAGTCCACTCCTATGGTTCATCCTTCACCTCATGCCACTCCATCTACGTCTCACGTCACTCCAGCTACATCTCATGCCATTCAATCTACGTTTCAGCCCCACTCCACCTTCTTCATCTTCTTCCCGTAAACCACGAGATGCATCAGCTGACGCGTTACTTCCTCCATCCTCTCGCAGGCGGTGGAATGTACCTGTGCCACCTCTTGTTGATTCGGTGCCACCTCTTGCTGACCTGGTCGCATCTGCTGATCGTGATGCATCGGTGCCACCTCTGGAGGGTGATGTTGCTGACGCCGAGCCAAAGGCTTTTGGAGGGGGTACATCTGATATGTCCCTACTTCCTTTGTATCTAGACCATATTGCCAGACATATGTGGGACGAAGAGGTAATATTAGTCACATTGTTACTATATTTTTTTTACATTAATTTAAATTGCTGACATTGGTTATTTCTAACATTGATTCTTGCTGACATTGATTATTTCTAGAAATTTGCAGGTGCGCGATCCCTAGAAGTTTTTGAACCATGGGCGGAAGATTTTAGCATTACATCAGCCTGATGCAGAGTGGTTTCAATCGGTTCTTACTACTTATGGATTGAGTGAACTATGCTTGACCGGTTACACTTTGGTCAACCACGGGATAATGAGAGCTTTCATGGAATGATGACACTCTGAGACGTCTTCCTTTTATCCACACAGTGAGATGTCGATTACACTGGATGATGTCTCGTGTTTGTTACATCTACGATCAGAGGAACATTTCTCTATCATGGTAGGATGACCAAAGACGAGGCGGTCGAGATGACGGTGGAGCATCTAGGGGCTAGACTAGTGAAGGCGTTGAGCGAGGTGGATAGGACTAGGGGCGCTCATGTTAGGTTTTCATTCTTGAAGAAGATATTTGATGAGGTGCTCGTTGCTGCAACGCAGGCTAATGGTGATGCCCAAGAGGTGGAGATCCACAAAAGTCATGCTTTGAGGTGTTATTTTTTATTTTTAGTTGGCATTGTGCTTTTTGTGGACACGAGTGCCACCTATACTGACGTTGTATACCTTCGATGCTTCTTGAATCTCACACAAATCCATGAGTGTAACTGAGAGCGGCTTGCTTGACCTATCTGTATTTGAAGCAAAGAGATGGATGTTGGTGGACGACGAGGCAAACCACAAGCAGCACGACCTTACTAGTGGTAATAATTTTTTATCATTGATTATTTTTTTTTATCTTTTTCATTTCATATTTGCGATAATTCTTGATCCTTGAATACTTTTTTATTTTTATTTCGGGATTGGACCCTCCAGCACTTCCCGCGCATCGCTGACTGGTCGTGTTTAGATGTGTTAGACTATGGCACGGATCTAGAAGGGGGGGTTGAATAGATCCCCAATTAAAATTTGAGTCGGCGCTACCAATTTGAAATTGGTTTTAAAAATGTTTTAAGTGCGGAAGCGGCCGAGGAAAAATATAGTCTAAAACGAACGGTTATTGAAAAATCGGATATACGTAAGCCTATGGATTTATGACAATTCGGAAAAATAAAATCACAACACAAACTATGCTTATCAATTATTTACTTCAATTTGCAAGGTTACCTAGTTCCAATGATTAACTAGACACACAAAAACTAGAAGTAAAATAAGACAATTTTAGTTCAGGACTTTTGTCGAACAGTTTGTGTGCACAAATACCTCAAAAGGATATTTATGTTGAGTAAGAGATTGGAAATGTCCTAGTACAATAATTTTATTGTACTTAGTAGTTAAAAAACAGAGTTTCAACACCTTACTCAATTTGTATCACAGTTTGACAATAATCACTTAAGCTAGAATCACTTATTTTATAAGCTGAATTGAAAATGACAGAAACTAAAGAACACACGATTTGATGAGGCAGTTCCCCCGTCGTCCTCGCTTCGGGGTACGTCTGCCCTCAATTCTAAAATTAGAATTGAGATATATTGAATATATATCACCTGTTGGAATGAACAGTTTACACAAGAGTTGATAGACAATGATACAAACAATCTCAAATGATGTTGATGCTTGCTATCACTTCTTGCACCTTGATTCAAGATGAATCAAGCCCTTCAATTTGTTGTGAATGATCTCCGATTCCAGCCACCTTAATGAAAAACCTTCTGTTGTTCAAACCTTCGGCTCGGCTGATCTTAGACACCAACAAATCAAACCCGGAAAGTCTTCAACACTTCAACGCCCTCGCTACTAAACTGATGAACCTTCCGTTGATCAATTACCTTCGCACCTGCTTCAATGTTGAACGAACTATTCCGTAGCAAAAGCCCTCAAAACCTTCTAGTCTTGATGGGTAAAACCCTCAAGGTTTTCTGCAAGAAACACCTGCCCCAATTTCCACCCGAACCGGATCTTCAATCAACGCGTTCGAACCTTATCACCCTTGAACAAGACACCAATCACAGCAAAAATGATTGTGTGTATTTGAGGATTTGTGTGTTGTTTGAAGGATGAAGATGAAGAAATATGTTGTACCTATTTCACGTTTCTTGCCCTGACAATTTACTTAAGATTTCAATTGTTAGTTGTTAAAATTTAGCAAAACTATATTTATAGTAATAACCAAAACAGTCAACTGAACAGAATTTTAAAACACAGCAAGAAAAACTGCACAGCGCGCGAACGGTCGACCATAGGGTCGGCGTGCGCTGACCCGTGGGGAATACTCAACTCCATGCGCTGAGTGGCATGGTCGACACATGTCTTCATGCGCTGATCCGTGGAAAATCAAAACACTCATGCGCCGACTGTACGGTCGACGCATTGCTTCCATGCGTTGAGCCGTGAGAAATGACAGGCTTCATGCGCCGACTGTATGGTCGACTCACTGCTTAGAAACCTGCAAAAATAACAGCTTTTTCCATTTTGTGCATCCTGCCACATTCAGTTATGACTCATATTAAGGTATAATGATTTAACAATGAAAAAGAGGTATAGCATGTTGAAGTATTGCATGATGCTTCTAATTTGTCCAAGGTTGTGTTTTGTCATCATCGAAAACTCGGAGGCCTGTATTGTGAGACAACTTGCCCTCACATTCTCCCCCTTTTTGATGATGAGAACCTGTTGCACACAACATGCGATGTCTTTAACATAGTTGTACGCTCTCCCCCCTTTCTTTTTCAGTCAAAGCAGTTGTGGTGGTTGACGCTTGTCTCCCCCTTTGACAACATCAAAAAGAAACGGAGAACTATAAAGTCTTGACGGATTAACAATATATCTAACATAAAATCAAGAAAAAAGCCATACAGTATATCCAACAGATAATAATTAAACATACACCAATACTGATACATAATATTGATAAGAAACTAAGATAGAACATAAAATAGCAGCACATAAAGTCTTGACAGAATTTTAGAAATTAAACAAAACACCATAATAAAGTTTGCAACCAAAAACAACGAAAGAAACCATGATGCATGCAATCAAAACAGCAAATGAAACCATAATAAGACGAACACAAGCTAATAACCCTGTCCACGTCCACGACCACGGCCACGCCTCTCATAGAAATGGGGATGGCGTTGAGGATGAGCCAAATCAGTGAACTCTTCATGATGTTGTTCAGGAAGTCGAGACTCTCAGTAATTGCCCGTTCTTCAGCTTGATGGGAGTGAACGAGAATCTCAAAGCGAGCATCCAGCTGTGTGGAGATTCCACTGAGCCGCTCATTTTGAGTCTGCAGCTCAGAGCGAACTTGTTCCATCCGTTCATCCTGATTTCTCATAAAATTCTGCTGTTGTTCCTGCATAGTGGTCATGAAATTACGTTGGTCTAATTGCATGGACTGCATCATTTCCAGAATGTCGGAGTTGTTGGATGGCTGCTGAGGAGAAGGAGGTGCCTCAGAGCTAGGTTGATAGGGCTGATAAAATCTCCCAAGTGTGGTCCACCCAGTGTATTGCCATTCACCCCAACCTTGGTTATTTTCCTCACTGTCAGTTTCTTGTTGACCCGTGTAAGGAGTCCAGTCATTATTGAGGTTGGAATTTGGTGGAGGCTCTTGATAGTTGTCTGGAGGCTCATATGTTTGACGTTCTGTATGATCCGCTTGGTCTGGTTGCACTGTGTCAGCTGCCTGTGTATTCTGTTCTTGTTCTTCTTCACTTTCATCTGAACCATCTGCACTTGCTTCATTCTCTTCACCTTCGGACTCATCTGCACTCTCTTCACTTGATGAATCGGACTGAGGCATATTTGAGCGGCGATAGAATTTGTACTTCTGGTATTTGCGAATCCAGACGTATCTCATCATTGAGAAAACTTTTGGACTGAATTCTTTGTCAGCAGAAATAGAAGGGTATGCAAAGGAGGGGTAGTTCACATTTGCAGAATTGAGGACCTCTTGGATGAAAGATCCATAGGCAAGTGCCGTACTTCGTTTGGAGTCACGCAATTCATACATGCGACTCGCAATGTAATATGACTAGTTGATTTTGATACCGTGACCCAGGATATGTATGAGATGAACTTCAGCCTGTTCCACCTTTGATAATCCACCCTGTTTGGGCCGCAGAATGCGCGCCACAATCCACTGAAGAATTCTTGCTGAAGTTTTGAGTTTCCCGGAAGTGACAGATCGTGGAAAAGCTGCACTGTTCACAATGTGGGCAGGACAGGGTCGCTTAAGCATACCATTCAGTGCAGTTTTGAACTCATAACCTTCAATTATGCGTGAATCAGTTACCTCAGCCAGAGGAGGTTCATTTTCCTCCACAGTCATATCAAAATATTTGTTCCAAATTTCAGAAGTTAGAGATACCTGAGTGGGTCCGATAACGGAGTGGAAATTTTCACCATGAAATTTATCATTGAGACCAGTATAGAATATATGTACCAGGTATTCACTGTACTTGGCATTGCATTCAAGAAACCTCTCAATACCGTGATATGTGAGATAGGTCATGATTTCTCCAAGATGCATGCGTTCGGCGACAAGTTCGTAGAATGCATGTTGTCGTACAACCTTTCTTCGACCAATATCCTTGTTGAAGTTTTCACAGAGGGATGGATGAACAAGTGGTTCAGGGGTAATGGGTATTGAGGCAGATGTTGACCCTCTTGACCTCTTTTTGGTGGGTCTATGAGAAGAGGAAGTCATGGGTAGAGATTTTGGTGGGTAATGTGAAATGGGAGGATTCTGAAATGAGAGGTGCTGTGGGTTCAGAAAATAATTTCCCCCTTTTTAAGAGAAACTTAGGGTTTGTTGGAGAGTAGAAGAGACAAGAAGGAGTAGTGGAGGGTAATAGATGCAACTCCCTAGGAATATGAGTGGATGCATGTAACTGCCTTAAATGAGGAGAGCTAAAACGAACAGGCAGAAAAATAAAACTGAAATTTTCAGCGAGCCGTCGACCATAGCTCTGCATGCGTCGACGCATGCTGTAAAATTTTCAATAAAATTAAAAGTTAAACAGAGTGCGTCGACCTCTGTTCTGGTATGGTCGACTCAAGACCTGAAAATGCAGAATTTGGCTAGTTTCATATGACATGGTGCTTAATAAATGCAGACAATAATGCCACAAAAAAATGTTCAATCAAGCAATTAAATACACAACAGATGATTCACATATGCACCACAGTTAACATATTTTACTTTGAGATCACAAAGAAAACTTGTATGTAGAGAGAAGGAAGAGGAACAGTATCACCTCAATGCCGGATAAGCTTGATAAACAACATACTTGTACTTGCAAAAACATCAAGTTTGTTAGAAGTACAAAATATAGATGTGAATGAAATAAGCTGAAGTAAGCAAATTATGACTCCCGCTCCGAAATGTCGAGAATACCGAGTTCTCGGCGAATATGAAAGAAAGGTTCAGTGGCTATCGGCTTAGTAAAAATATCCGCTAGTTGATTCTTAGTATCAACATGTTCAAATACAACGTCACCTTTCTCAACATGATCTCGAAGAAAATGGTGTCGAATTTCGATATGTTTAGTGCGAGAGTGCAATACCGGATTCTTGGTAAGATTAATAGCACTGGTATTGTCACATAGGATTGGGATACGTTCAAGTTTGAGATTAAAGTCCAATAGTTGTTGCTTAATCCACAGGATTTGAGCATAGCAACTACCAGCGGCAACGTATTCCGCTTCGGCGGTTGACAAAGCAACTGAAACTTGCTTTTTGCTATGCCAACTAACCAAAGAATTTGAAAACAAGTGACACGTACCACTAGTGCTTTTCCTATCCAACTTGCAACCCGCAAAGTCGGAGTCGGAATAACCTAACAACGAACAATCACTACCTTTGGAATACCACAAGCCATACTTTGGAGTACCGGATAGGTACCGAAGTATTCTTTTAACAGCTTTTAGGTGGGATTCCTTAGGACATGATTGGTATCTTGCACACATACACACGCTAAACATAATATCAGGATGCGACGCAGTGAGATAGAGAAGTGATCCAATCATACCTCTATACCTTTTTACCTCTACGCCTGTTGCACCCCAAATTTGTCCTACCTTACATAGTTTCTAGTGCCACTTTATTTCGAATGAATAAAATAGCACAATTGGCAAGAGACCGTGTGTAAGTAGTTGTGAGTGTGAGAGGTCGAGAGTTCGAATCCCACCTTCTTCACTTTTTGTTTTTTCTTTTATTTTTATTCTAAGTTTTCTATTTTCATAAAAAAAATAACAAAAATAGTTTTTTTTTAATTATTTAATTATCATTTTCGTATTTTATTTAAATTATTTTTTAAAAAATATTATTTTTTCACTTTTTTTCATATTATTCCTAAAAACATCCAAAAATTATAAAATTAAAAATATTAGAAAAGATTTTATTCTTTTTATAATATTTTTAATGTTTAGTAAATAAATAGGGTTTTAAGTTTGTTTTAATTTGTTTTAGTTTTGACTAATTCTTTAAGTTGGGCCTTAAAGTGGGCATTAGGTTAGAGTTAACCCTAATTTGTTACCTATATAAACATGAGTTGCATTTGAGAAAAGGGGAGAGCCCACAAAAGGGAAAAACGGCGGCCGTTCTCACGACTTATCAGAAGAGGAAAGTGTCAGCAAATCCACCAAACGGCGCAAAACCACCGCGAACCGCTTCGAACCCCGAACGAGGTGAGCAGTTCTTTTTGTCAATAACAAAGTTTTTCTGTTGTTTTCAGGTGGAACAAACTGAAGAAGAAGGAGAGAAATCGTTTCCGGCCATGCAAGAATGGAGCAAAGCTCAAAGGAGCTGCAACGACGCCACCACCGTAATGAAGAAGAAGATGGGGTTTCTAAAAACCTAAAGATTGAAATGCTTCAGCGTGAAGCCTACTTTTCCCCTTTTATTTTTTTATATTTTTTATTTTTCTTCTTCTTCTTCTTCTTCTTCTTATTATTATTATTATTATTATTATTATTATTATTATTATTATTATTATTATTATTATTATTATTATTATTATTATTATTATTCCGATTTTCTTTAAATTGTAATTATGTCATAATAAATAGTTAGTTTAATTAAAAAATATTTGCTAGTTAAACCTTGTTTTAAAACTCTGTTCTTATAATTAAAAAAAATTAAAAAACTGTTTTTTATTAAAACTAAAACTTATTTTTTTAAAAAATTTTAAATTGAATCCTTTTAAAAAAAAATTAAAACTAAAACTTTTTTATTAAAAACCATTGTTTCAAAATTAAAATTAAATTTCTTTTTTCAGAAATTAAAAATAAAGTTTTTCAAAATTAATAAAATAATAAATTTCCCAATTGCATTTTCTTTCTTTCATTATTAATTGCTTTATTATTTGTCATTGATTTTCGCCTAACTTTTTTTTAACTAACGTTCTCTATTTGTTTTCCGCTAGGTTTTAGTCGGTCTCCGATTATTATTAATTAAATATTTCGTTATCATATTTGTAATTTGTTCCATGAATGTAATTTACGCGAGGCCATGATCGCGATTTATTTTATTTTGCATTTTTTGGGGATTTGTAATTTACGCGAGTGATCGTCGCGGCGCTTTCTTTACTTTCCGCACTTTATTTCTGCCATATAATATTTTGCCATGTTTTGCATGATTTAGCGTTATATTCCTTCCGAAGGATTAGGTCTAGTCGTTTGACCTCCGAGTCAATAACCCTAACGTTTGACCATTTCAAAACCCTAATCGCCTAGGTGTCCCGCCGTGGACGAAAATACCCTTTACCCTAGCATTAGGTCAAAGAGTCGTCGTACTCTGCTTTAGGGTTTCCCGCCGTGGAATATTTAATTTAACCCTAATTTCAATTAAAAATTTCAACGTAGAAATATGAGTTTCAAGACTCCACGTAGGCGCTTCCCTATGAACGCTTACTCCCCAATGAAACCTTGACCACAGTCAAGACGTTTCTAACCTCCCTTTCGAGGGGAACTACAATTACTCTGATTCCATTCCCGTCAGGATATGTAGGCACAAGATGCGACGTCTTGCCGAGTAAACTTAGGACTAACCCTTAGGTCTTTAGTTCACTCTATCCCTTAGCTCAATATATATTAAAACAGATAATAAAATATAAAAAAAAGCATACAATAAACAAAAGGTTCCTGTAGAGTACTACAGGAGTTTAGGGTGCTAATACCTTCCCTAAGCTTAATCAACCCCTTACCTAGGTCTCTCCCCGCATTGTCTTTACGATGCAAATTTAGGTTTTCCTCTTTTGACCTTTTCCTTCGGATAAATCAAAGAGCGGTTGTGAACCAAAGATGCGATTCAAATTAATTAATAATTTGATATCATATTCTAACCGCAACAACGCCCTTACCGCTTTCATCCTTATTCAAATTTGCACATGTAGGCATGGGGGTGTCTATGGCCTTGGATTTTGCCATGTCAAATCTCTTAAGAAGGTCCAAACAATACTTTGTTTGACTCACGAAAGTTCCTTCCTTGAATTGTTTAATTTGCAATCCGAGAAAGTATGTGAGCTCTCCCATCATACTCATCTCGAATTCACCCTGCATAAGAACAGAAAACTCTCTCACGAGATTCATGTTAGTAGATCCAAAGATTATATCATCAACATAGATTTGAACTAATATCAAGTGCTTTCCTTGACGTTTAATAAAGAGTGTCGTGTCAACCTTTCCTCTTGAGTAACCTTGATCAAGTAGAAATTTACTTAGGCATTCATACCAAGCTCTAGGAGCTTGCTTGAGACCATACAACGCCCGTTTTAGTTTGTAAACATGATCGGGGTACTCATGAGATTCAAAACCCGGAGGTTGTGCAACGTAGACCTCTTCATTTATGTACCCGTTAAGGAACACACTCTTGACATCCATTTGGAATAACTTAAAATCTTTCGCACATGCGAAAGCAAGAAGAAGGCGTATAGCCTCGAGTCGGGCAACCAGAGCATAAGTTTCCTCATAGTCGATGCCCTCCTCTTGGTTATACCCCTGCGCGACTAAACGCGCCTTGTTACGAGTTATTACCCCGTTTTCGTCCAGCTTGTTCCTAAACACCCATCGGGTGCCGATTACTCGATGACCTCGCGGAGGAGGGACAAGGTCCCAAACCTCATTTCTAGTAAACTGATTTAGTTCCTCCTACATTGACAGAAACCAATGTTCATCGAGTAGGGCTTCCTTAGGATTTTTAGGTTCCATTTGTGACACGAAAGCAAAGTGATAACAGAAATTACTTAGCTTCGATCGAGTAGTGACTCCCTTTGTGATGTCTCCGAGAATGTTGTCGATTGGATGATCTTTAGAGGATTTCCAAGCTTGAGGGAGATCATCGTTTGTAGGCGGATGAACTTCCTCGTTTGCTTCATGATATACATCCTTATCCTCCTCAACTTTGACTTTGTCAGGTTGATCAATCCCTGTTTCGCCATCTTTGAGTATGTCATCTGTGGATGTACCTGCACCATGAACAACACTATCCTTTCCGACATTTCTCGGATAGGACTCATCAAAAGTAACATGCACAGACTCTTCTACAGCAAGTAATCGTTTATTGTAAATTCTATATGCTTTACTCGAGTGAGAGTATCCGAGAAAGATACCTTCATCGGCTTTGGAATCAAATTTGCCCAAGTTTTCCTTTCCATTGTTTAATACAAAACATTTACATCCAAACACGTGCAAGTGAGAGACATTTGGCTTTCGCCCTTTTAAGAGTTCGTACGGTGTTTTGTTTAAAATGGGGCGAATAAGTACCCTATTCAAAACATAACATGCCGTGCTAATGGCGTCGGCCCAAAAATATTTGGGTAAACCACTCTCATTAATCATTGTTATTCCCAATTCTTCTAAAATACGATTTTTGCGCTCCACAACCCCGTTTTGTTGAGGAGTGCATGGAGCGGAGAAGTTATGATCAATGCCATGGTTACCGCAATATTCTTCAAACAAATGATTTTCAAACTCACCTCCATGGTCGCTCCTTATGGACACTATGTTTGTATTTAACTTGTTTTGGGAAAGCTTAGCAAACTTTTCAAAAGCGGCGAATGTATCACTTTTACTTACTAAGAAGATGGTCCAACAAAACCTAGAAAAGTCGTCCACTATTACGAACCCGTAATAGTTTCCTCCTAGACTTTTGATCCTAGACGGCCCAAACAAGTCCATGTGTAGAAGCTCAAGAGGTCTCGTTGTTGAAATTATCTTTTTGGATTTAAATGAGATCCTCGTTTGCTTCCCTTTTTGACAAGCATCACAAAGGTGATCCTTGGTGAACTTTATTTTGGGAAGTCCTAAGACTAGGTCTTTTGAGACTACCTTATTGAGTAAGTCAAAATTAACATGCGCTAAACGCCTATGCCATAGCCATGAGTCTTCACTCATAGTTATGAGGCATTTGTCGCTTGTTAATGATACTTCATTTAAGTCAAGCATATATACATTGTTTACTCTAAAACCATTGAACATATTCTTCTTATCATTTTCATGCACAATTTTGCAACAATCTTTTGAGAAGGATACATTGTATCCTTTGTCGCACAGTTGGCTAATGCTAAGCAGATTATGTTTAAGGTTTTCGACAAGCAATACATCGGAAATCATAGCAGAGGTGGGATTACCTACACTACCTTTGCCTAGTATTGCTCCGCGGTTGTTATCACCATAAGTTACATACCCTTTCTTCTTAGCCACAAAGTCTATGAATAGGGATATGTCTCCAGACATGTGTCTTGAGCACCCACTATCGAGAACCCATCTTCTCTCGGTGGTCTCGACACATTTCACCTGTCAAAACATAATTAGCACAAGGAGGCACCCAATGGCATATTGGGTCCTAATAGGTTAGCGATAAAATGGTTGCGTTTGGGCAACCATTGGTAGATGCCTTTAGGAACAAGAAATCTTCTAAAACGACATTTACCAATGGAGTGGCCTTTCCTGCAACAGTATAAGCAAGCAAAATCAACTTTAGAGACACTTTCACTTGCTTGATCCCTAATTACATATGCATATTTTTGGTATGGGTTAATCATACTTTTTCTAAAATCCTTTTTATCAATAGCAAATGTAATCTTAGGCTCAAGTGCCTTGTTTAATTTGGCCTTGAGGTGTCTAACCTCACCTTGCCAAATATGACAAGTGCCACACCCGAAGTTGAAAGGGTTTCTATCGTCCTTACAATCCGATTCATTGCCTTTCACAATGGAAGCCTTTAGGTCCTCTAATTTCTTTTCGGACTCTTTAACCTTATGCTCTAAATACGTAAAGATTTTCTTATTAGAAGCAAGTTTCTTGAAGGCTTCAACTGCTTCATTATGTAAGGCATGAAATGCGGCTAGTAATTCTGAATGTGACATATTTGATGACTTATCATATTTAGAGTTACGTACCTGTTTTTTCTTATTTTTCTGATTGTCGGAGAGGCATAGATTCACGGACTCTTCTTCATCACTAGAACTTTCATCAGAGGAGGAAGAGTCGCTGTCACTTTCCCATGCTATGTACGCTCTCCTCGGCTTTGATGATTTCTTGTGTGATTTTGATGATTCCTTGTCCTTTCCCTTTTTATTCATTGGACAGTCCGGTTTGTAGTGACCAGGCTTTCCACACTTGTAGCACGTCCCTCTAGTCTTTTTACCTTTCGAGTCATCATCCTTGGAGTGTCTTGATTGTTTCCGGAAGTTTACCAAGTTCTTCTCGGAATGTTGTATGTCGTTCTTCCTTACGTAACGGTTATACCGTTTAACAAACAACCCCATATCTTCGCTTGTGTCTTCTTCTTCTTCGTCGCTCGAGGAATAATCATTTTGCTCTTTTGCTTGAGACTTCGAGGAGGAAGTCTTGAGAGCTATCGATTTCTTTTCACTCACCTTCGCTTTGTCTTTCTTTTCCATCTTTTCACGTTGGTCTAAGCTCAAGAGTACCTGTTCATGCTCTTGCAATTTGCCAAACAATGTTGTCAAGTCTAATGTGGTAAGATCATTTGCCTCTTTGATGGCGGTCACTTTTGGCTGCCATTCCCTGTTAAGACATCTCAAGACTTTATTAGTAGCAACATCATTGGAAATAGGCCTACCTAATGAATGTAAGCGATTGATGAGATGAGTAAATCTCTTTTGCATGTCGGCAATGGTTTCCCCTTGCTCCATGAAAAAGAGATCAAACTCTTGTATTAGAGTGTTGATTCTAGCTAACTTAACATCGGTTGTCCCCTCATGGGCTATTTGTAGTGAATCCCACATGGCCTTAGCAGTAGGACAATGGGATACACGGTAATATTCATCTACACCTAATGAGGAGATTAAGATGTTTTTAGCTTTCCAATCATAATTGTATTTTTTCTCATCGTCATCGGTCCATTGTGCTTCAGGCTTTGGCACAACTACATTATCCGCATTGGTCATAGTAATTTCTATTGGACCATTAAGGATAACGTTCCATATTTTTCTGTCTATGGAGTTTATATGCACACGCATACAGTCTTTCCAATAACTATAATTTTCACCGTTGAAAACATGAGCCCTATTATACGCCCCTTTAGGTTCGTTTGCCATTTTCTATCTCGTTGTATTTGAAGCACCGAATAACCAGGCTCTGATACCACTTGTTAGACTATGGCACGGATCTAGAAGGGGGGGCTGAATAGATCCCCAATTAAAATTTGAGTCGGCGCTACCAATTTGAAATTGGTTTTAAAAATGTTTTAAGTGCGGAAGCGGCCGAGGAAAAATATAGTCTAAAACGAACGGTTATTGGAAAACCGGATATACGTAAGCCTATGGATTTATGACAATTCGGAAAAATAAAATCACAACACTAACTATGCTTATCAATTATTTACTTCAATTTGCAAGGTCACCTAGTTCCAATGATTAACTAGACACACAAAAACTAGAAGCAAAATAAGACAATTTTAGTTCAGGACTTTTGTCGAACAGTTTGTGTGCACAAATACCTCAAAGGATATTTATGTTGAGTAAGAGATTGGAAATGCCCTAGTACAATAATTTTATTGTACTTAGTAGTTAAAAAACAGAGTTTCAACACCTTACTCAATTTGTATCACAGGTTGACAATAATCACTTAAGCTAGAATCACTTATTTTATAAGCTGAATTGAAAATGACATAAACTAAAGAACACACGATTTGATGAGGCAGTTCCCCCGTCGTCCTCGCTTCGGGGTACGTCTGCCCTCAATTCTAAAATTAGAATTGAGATATATTGAATATATATCACCTGTTGGAATGAACAGTTTACACAAGAGTTGATAGACAATGATACAAACAATCTCAAATGATGTTGATGCTTGCTATCACTTCTTGCACCTTGATTCAAGATGAATCAAGCCCTTCAATTTGTTGTGAATGATCTCCGATTCCAGCCACCTTAATGAAAAACCTTCCGTTGTTCAAACCTTCGGCTCGGCTGATCTTAGACACCAACAAATCAAACCCGGAAAGTGTTCAACACTTCAACGCCCTCGCTACTAAACTGATGAACCTTCCGTTGATCAATTACCTTCGCACCTGCTTGAATGTTGAACGAACTATTCCATAGCAAAAGCCCTCAAAACCTTCTAGTCTTGATGGGTAAAACCCTCAAGGTTTTCTGCAAGAAACACCTGCCCCAATTTCCACCCGAACCGGATCTTCAATCAACGCGTTCGAACCTTATCACCCTTGAACAAGACACCAATCACAGCAAAAATGGTTGTGTGTATTTGAGGATTTGTGTGTTGTTTGAAGGATGAAGATGAAGAAATATGTTGCACCTATTTCACGTTTCTTGCCCTGACAATTTACTCAAGATTTCAATTGTTAGTTGTTAAAATTTAGCAAAACTCTATCTATAGTAATAACCAAAACAGTCAACTGAACAGAATTTTAAAACACAGCAAGAAAAACTGCACAGCGCGCGAACGGTCGACCATAGGGTCGGCGTGCGCTGACCCGTGGGGAATACTCAGCTCCATGCGCTGAGTGGCATGGTCGACGCATGTCTTCATGCGCTGATCCGTGGAAAATCAAAACACTCATGCGCCGACTGTACGGTCGACGCATTGCTTCCATGCGCTGAGCCGTGAGAAATGCCAGGCTTCATGCGCCGACTGTATGGTCGACTCACTGCTTAGAAACCTGCAAAAATAACAGTTTTTTCCATTTTGTGCATCCTGCCACATTCAGTTATGAGTCATATTAAGGTATAATGATTTAACAATGAAAAAGAGGTATAACATGTTGAAGTATTGCACGATGCTTCTAATTTGTCCAAGGTTGTGTTTTGTCATCATCGAAAACTCGAAGGCCTGTATTATGAGACAACTTGCCCTCACAAGATGAGTACCCTGAGGAGATGCCCCGTGCCTGTGCTTTTATCCCGCTGAGAGGGAACCAGACAGTCAAGTCTTTCAGAGTCTATCTTGACCCCTCGATTTTTGAGGACATCCACTTCAACAACTACGTGGATCACCGTCAGACGCGGTCATTTGATGATATATCGCTAAACTCCGAATGACTGACCTACTCGTTGATGGTCACTGCTCCTCATCTACCCGAGCGCGTCATGTGACAGTTCGGGTACACCCAATCCATCCCTAGACACCCTATTGTCTCTGCACCTCTGGCCTTGACTCGTATATAGATAGAGGTGATGTTTACTAATTATCAGATTCATCTGGTACTGGATGAGCCTCGGGCTACCATAGTTCTGAATGACTGGAGTTACGTCAACAGATACATCAGGTGGTTCTTCGGGGTCTCACATCCGTATAAGGTGTCGATTGCTTTAGGAGATCCACCGAGACCCGGTCATCAGGAGATTCTAGAGGAGGAGCAGGCTCAAATGGATCATACTTAGGATGTCTTGCCTCGTTGTCGTCGCATAGTGGAGATGACGCGAGTAGGCGTTGACGAGGGTATCTTCCCTGAGGGGTCTGCTGCCAGTCGAGTACTGGATGTCATTATTGCGGAGGTACATGAAGCACTTTTGTACCGCAAACATTTCACATGAAGTACTTTTGTACCGCAAACGTTGTCAGGCACACCTAGTAGTTATCTGTATTTATTTTGTTTCAGTATTGTAGTTTTTCCTGACATTGTTATTACATTTTGGTCTTAAGGCTTGTATCACATCCTATTACGATATTGTTACGTTATTTTGGTGTGTCTGTTATTTTATAATTCATTTGCAAACAAATACACAATGCATAATAAAAAAACTGTTCTGAATAACTTCAGAGATGTATCTCCGAAATTTTTTCGTAAATGCATCTCTAGACAAAATCAAATAGAAATGGGCTATGAGAGATATGCTGTGACCGTTTAAGGTTTAAATTATTCTAAAAACATATCTCTGAAATATTATTAAGCCCTGGAGTGCGCCCGAAGATATATCTCTAGAATCTGAGAGCATTAATGAGAAATCATATAGTGAAAAAGAAACTCATAGGATGGAATAAGAAATTTTTCTCTCTTAATTCATCGGGTTGAATAGGTCTGATGGTCTAAGAACCTTCTTCATAGTCATATTGACTTTTAAGTCTTACACAATATTAACATATAAAAAAAGTTATGTCATTGTTTCTAAAATCTTATCATTTTTATTGTTTATTTAACGCCTTTTTTATATTTTAAACAATAAATATTTATCTTTCAAGTTTCATTTTAAAAATGTTTTTTATATAAAAAGTTTAATATTTTTTCTTTACTTTGATATTTAAAGATAATATAATTTTTCTTAAACCAAACCAATTTAACCTTTTTAACAATGTTAGGCAAAATGCAATATTTTAAAATTTCCAATAAAACAATGTTTATTAAATAATAATCATCATTGAACTATTTATTAACTCATTTTTATTATTGAAAATATTTTCATTTATTTTCTAGAAAAAAAATATATACAATTACAACGTAATAAAAAAACACGAGGCCTAAAAATTGGGCTGGATTGCCGATAATTAGGGTTTAAGGCACCGCGTTCAAATAGAGAATCACAAATCGTTAGGGTTTTATTTCTCTCAGAAACCGCAAACTCAAAGAATAACAAGATTGCAATGGATTCCTTCTCCGCTCCGCCGAGTCGACCCTCCTCCCAATTATCCCCACAGGATATCAAAGATCAGTTGAAAAGCCAACTTGCCATGGAGTATGCTCAACAATTTCTTGAGGTATTCCATTTTTTTTCATCTATTGTTATAGATTAGTTGTTTAACCCACTCAATATCATACGATGATATAAGAGATAATAATGATTGGAGATGTATATAGTGAAAAGTGAATTAGAAGTTTGTTTAAATTGTTGATTTAATTATTTCAGTTTTCTCTTAGTATTGTGGCTGTGGTATGGCAGATAACCAAAATCCTGCCGTACCGGCCGCATTGCGGCGCCTTTATAGCTGATTATGTCGGAAAAATCCTCAATATCGGTAGATATTTACCATTGTGGCTAACTCAAAAGCAGCCATGCATATCCGCCATAGGGGTCTTGGTGCCGCTATTTGATAACACTGGTGCTCAATAGTTAAGATGATTGATTAGGAATTCTAACCTCAGTGGTAGCTTTTTTGGTATTTAATGATACTAAATAGTTTACCTGTTGCTACTGTCAGTGTAGATTTTGATAAAACTTGTGTATATATTAATTGAGATTGATGACAGTTCTTTCATCATATGAAAGAGAATCAGTTATTACATTTTATCATTCATGTGTTTCTTGTACATGAATTATTTGTGATGATAAGCACATGATATTTATTGCTTTCAAATATGAAAAGGCCTCTAAGTGCAATTGCTCTAGAGGTTTGCCACATTCACTTATACCTATAATTTCTTTCTTAAATTATCGGACAAATGAAGCATCTTAGTCAGGGTAAAATAGTCAGATTTTTCATACTTTTGGTGTGGTATGGTGATTTTCGGGATAAGACCTGATCAATATCATGCGATTGAGTAATGAATATGTTTGGTGTGTTTTTCTTGCTGCAATTGCATTTAAATTCCAATTGTCATTTTTTTTTGCAGACTGTGAGAGGAAAGTGTTTTGAGAAATGTATCACAAAACCAAGTTCGAGCCTCAGTGGGGGTGAAAGCAGTTGTATCTCTAGGTGTGTAGACCGATATATTGAGGCCACGGGCATAATTAGCAAAGCGTTATTTAGTGCTCAACAATGAAGTGGACAACTTCCCCCCGTAAATCAAGAAAGTTGCTCAAGTTTTGGGAATCATTTAATGGGTGTTTTAGATTGTGTGCTCATCTAGAAACAACTATGCATTCTATTTCATATGCCGGTTCGCCGTTATTATCAACTCTTTGCTTAATACTTGTACTTTGTTATAACTATTTTAAGTTTATGAATTGATCCCCTGTTAAGAGGCCTTTTAAGTTTAATCATTTCTGAAGTACTGTGTTTGTTGATAGAAGATAATTGAAGATCTTTAAGTTAAAGGAAGCTTAGGGTGCTCGGCAAAAAAGTCTTGCATTTATGTGACAGAGGTTGCACTATATAAGCTTACTGCTTATTGGATTGTGATTCACTCCAGTTGTTATAATGACTATGTCACACTCTCAAATAAATTATAACCATTCGATCAAATTAAAAGTTTAGACTATTGTCTCTAACTTTTCCACTTTATACTCACAACACATATTCAAATGGATTTAAGAAAAATTTCCTTCTCGCATCATGAGATATGTCAAAAATTGTACGAAGGTATACCTATGTTAATTGTATTTGAATGGTTGAATATTCATATCTTACCTTCACCTATGTTAATTGTATTTGAATGGGTGGATGTTTATATCTTACCTTCGGTAGTTTATGTCTAAAATCCTTATAACATTTCTCCTCAATAACTGTCTCAAAGTGTTTGAAGAATTGAATGTTATCAATGTTTGGTTTTACACAAGCTTTTTAAATTTGAATTTAAACTCTCGTTGAGTTGAGTAATTTGATTTCAAGGGTAAATGTTTCTTTTATATTACATGCTGCCCATTTTTCTTTGATATCATATATTGATTTCACCCATTTATTTTGCCAAACTTTTGCCATATAACATTCACATACTGCCCATTCAAGGGTAAATGTTATAAGGAAAAATGTTTCTTTTATATTTTAATCCCATTTACATACACTTCTTAAATAAGTCAAGAAATTATTTTCTTTTTCAATCCCATTCAACATTAATGGCCATGTGCATAACCCATGTTGAGTATCTAGTTGAATATTTAGCATCAACCCAGCTAATAAGTTAGCTATTGCTTGGTCTTGATCACTAAACAAAATTTGTAGAACATTCAATATGAAGTGTTGATTCGAACCACAGCTCTCCATTTTATAATCTGTGAGCTTCATTTGTAAAACTCTTTTGATTAAAAAAACTAAAGTATAAATAAAATATGTCTTCTACTTAAAAAAAATATATACTAAAAACCTATGGCCCTCCAATTAAAACTTGTGTTAGCGTGAAATGCAATTTGAAAAAATATACATAAGCTTTAAGGTTTGCAAGAAAGGCAAAAGTGGAAATGGAAGTTGTGATTTTAAACATTAGCTCCAAAACTTATTTTATTTATTTATTTATTTTTGAAAATTTGGTTCCTGACCTTATTTAAAACTAATATGGACTAGTCCCTATGAAATACCAAAATGCTAGGGTTTAGTTCAAGTTGGTCTCACCCATCTCAAACATTAGATATTTAGAATTTACAGACAAGTATTAAATCGTGTGCTCGTTTGAGTCATCTTTGGATGAACCAAAGCATATGTGCATCAATTTCTCTTGCAACAGGGCGGTGACTGGCTGCAAAAATCTTGAAAGCCATGTTTAGAAGTTGAAGATCAGTGCATGCACCAATTTTTTTAGCTTTAAAACAATGATATTTCATTAGTAGCACAAGTCAAATAAAATTCTTAATTAGAATTAAACACACAACAAAATCACACCAAACATCAAATTTGTGCCTGATATAAATGACTGATAATTTTTATAAATACACTTAATCTGAAATAGTTAAAATCAAATGTTCTCTTTGCTGATTTAGAAGACAACATTGTACAATAAAATGTCCTGTGTGATCTATTACCGCAAGGACTTCCTTACACTTAGAGAGAAAATCGAAAAAATCATTACAAAAGTTGCTTCTCTTTGACTTCAAGAATAGGAGGATCAACATCAATTCCCATATTTGCTGCAGTGCCTGCTATAATTCTCATAGCTGAATCGATAGTTGAGCAATTCAAGTCCGGCAACTTCTCGGAAGCAATTGTGCGCAACTGATCAATTGTGACTTTTCCTACCTTTTCTATCTTGGGGTCTTTGGAACCCTTTTCCACTCCTACACAACAGATCAGTATGAAAATGAATTTGAAACTTGAAGCATTGAATTCACTTATAAACAGAATATTATGTTTGAGGTAAAAACGCCTGATAGTGTACCGAACCAATAATCTTAACATATCTGACTCATTTTGTTTATCTAGATAAGTATGACAAAGCTAGTCTAATCATTCCAAGACTAAATCTAAGTTACAGAAGCACAAAACCCAGACATTTTAAGCTATTACGATCATTCATACACAAAGTGAATGGATGCAAAAACAATTTATACATATGCTTTTGATCTGTCAAATCAAATGTATGCTAAATGTCAATAGGAATGCCTAGCAATTTTAGTATAGCAAGAAAGTGATTTGGTTTGTGATTGACAAAATCAATTTAAATGTGTTTGGATTCACGTTAGAAAACCAAATCATGTTGGAAAACTACATCCAAGTTTGTTTCCAAATTTAAACAAACGTGAAAATAATGAAGCAACTATTTTGAGCTTTTGAGTTGACATAGTTTTTCAAGATAGACATCCAAACACATACTTAAGGAAGCACAAGACCATATAGCTTATTGGCTAGAATAACACTGTCGTTAACCAAGAATTCAAGTTCCATTGATCCTGAATCCTTAACTAACAACATATGAGACATGAAAGGGGGAAAGAAAACATAACTAAAGATTTTCTATTTTCATTTCCTATGAGTGTATTTTATTCAAAATCTACAAAATCCAGTATATTGCAGAACTTTCAGCTAATGCTTAATTACTGTTGCAGTGCTCAGTTGTCGTTTGCCAGTAACCGAACCTAGGAGCCTTTTGTCGACCCCATAGTGTCTCCTAGATCACCTTACAAGTTACAATCTATACAACACCAACACTTTATATTGAAGGCATGTGACCGACACACGTCAGTTACCAATACGGCCCGACAGTTGTGATTACATACAATCACTTCATTTTTTCTAATTATCACCGTTATCAGTGCCGGTGTCACATTTGTCTTCCGGCGTGTATGTGTTTTTCATATCTTCCAACCAGTGAGGGAAGAAGCTTGGTTACAAGGGATGCATTTGTGGGAAAGCCCAAAAGGTTGAATTATGAATTTGGCACACAATCTTAAACAAATTAAACCACGGAGACAGAGAATGGTATAACATAAAATAAAAAATGTATGAGATAATAACATACCAGCAGCCTTAAGCAGTAAAACAGAAGCAGGTGGGGTTTTCAATATGAAAGTAAAACTTTTGTCCTGCAAAAACAACATTGCATAAGGAAATGAAAAAAATACAAAGAAGAAATGAGAGAAAAAGAAAAGATAGTTACATCAAAGACAGTGATTTCAACGGGAATGACGTAACCGGGTTTATCAGCGGTTCTGGCATTGTAATCTTTACAGAAAGCCATAATATTAACACCCTTTGAACCAAGAGCCGGTCCAACCGGTGGAGCCGGCGTCGCCTTTCCGGCTTCAAGAGCCAGCTTTATCACTCCAACCACTGCAACAATACAGCACAACACAAAAATCTTCAAATTACATTGCAAATTTGCAACAGAACAGACAAATTCAAAATTAATTAATTAACTAGAAATTTACCTTTCTTTTCCTTGCCACCAGCAGGCTTTGGAGGAGCCATGGCAGTGATTTTGAAGCGTCGAGAATGAGTCATGGGAAGAGAAAGGGGGTTTTTGGTTCCAAGGGAACTGGGCTTTAAGGATAATTTAAGTGGTGTGGAAAACAGAGAAGAAGAGGAGGAAGAACAGAGTGGCGAAGTGGAGAAGAGAGTGGACGCCATTGAAATGAATCTCAAGCAAACTGGGAGAATTTTTTTTGGATAAAATGCGGTATCTATCTATCGGATTGCTTTTTAGTTTATACTTGAATAAATGTAAATATATTTTAAAAACAATCCAAGATGATTTTGTATGAAAATAAATATTTTATATAAAATTATTATTTTTTTATTTTTTATTTTTTGATAAATAATTGAATATATATATTAAATTAATTTTATCTTATAACTTTTGGAAAAAAAATAAATAAGGTATAGATAACAAAAACCAATAGAGTATGGAAAATAAAAACAAAATTAAAAAGTAAATTGTTAAAATATATATATATATATATATATATATATATATAGTTTTGAATTGGGCCGGTATCTGTCTCTCAGTCGGGCTGACTCAACCCAATATTACGTTAGGAAGGTCCAACAAGACCCAATCCCCTCATGCCAGACACACGTAATACTGTCGTCGGACAGACCACTACCTAGCACGGGGAGCTCCCACCCGGATTCCACGTGCCCCCTACGCGGGGACACATCATCAGGTAACTACCCCCTTCCGAAAGAACCGGTTAGCCCACCTTCCGAAGATC
Organism: Lathyrus sativus; assembly: GCA_963859935.3. NCBI lineage: Eukaryota > Viridiplantae > Streptophyta > Magnoliopsida > Fabales > Fabaceae > Lathyrus > Lathyrus sativus. The sequence continues at coordinate 473,799,236 of OZ012739.1, forward strand.
ACGAGGCAATTGTACTAGGGCGAAAACCATGTGTTGGTCTTCTCTACGCCACGTAAGTCTTGGCAGTTGCTTGTGTTGGGCCTGGTAATACAGCCCAATACAATGTTACCGTTGGCACTGCGCTGGAGGCACATTATAAATACCCTCTTTCACTAGAGGGTCAGGTATTCCATTCTAGACACCTAATCTCTCTGTACTTGCTTTTCTAAACTCTGTTACTCATTTAGGCATCGGAGTACCTTGCATGTACACCCCCTCCTCCTCTTTAACACCGATGAACACAGGAGCTCACGACATGTGGCAGACCACTGATTCCTTTCTGATCAGGTAAGATTAGTGGCTCTGTCTATGAGAACCCTTCACTCCCCCGTTCTTTCTCCTATACAAGCGTATAAACTCAAAAACCAAAGCAACATCCAACTTTCGTTTGATCATGGCCAGCCCACGCAACGACAACGCTCCGGAAACCGCATTCGTCCCCTTCACCAACGGTGACGGCCACGATCCCAATGTGACAAATCACGTCGAGGAGGGCGATTCAAGGGACGGGAATACCGCCTCTTCCTCCTCGGAAGACGCGACCTTTAACGCCGCCCACCGCTTTGATAACCTGACTATCTACCAGCCGATCCTGGTGCCACCCAGCGCCGACCCCACCATGGTGGCCCTGTTCGCTGCGATAAACCAGACCAACCTGATGATCTTCCAGCAAAATGAGCGTGTAAGTAGAGATGCACCTAAGAGGGGGTGGGTGAATTAGGTACTCAAAATCTTTTTCCGATCTTTATGTAGATTTCTTGTTTTACTTTCCTAAAATATACTAAGTGTTGAATGCAGTAAAAGCAGAAAGTAAAGAGACATGGAGATGTATCCTGGTTCCCCTCACAGCCCGAGAGTACTCCAGTCCCCTTTCAACATGAAAGATATTTCTCAATATTGTTAGATCCTAAGACAAGACGTCTACCAAGTCTTTCTTATACAGACTCTAACCGATCAAAACACCAAGAACAATCCTCTTGGATTTTTATCACTAAGTCCAATGAGAACAATCCTCTCAAAATGGACCTCTTTCTTCCAACAATCCTAGACAGCAAGGTTACAACCTTACAAACTTATTTCCAACAATCCTGGAAAAATAAGATGTATTCAAAGAACAAATAGTTCTGATTTGAGTAGTTTGCAGTAGTATTGATCCTTTTACCTTTTAGCTTTACCTCATTAGTGACTTCGTCTTCTATCAAGCACTCATCTTTTGTGAACTTGATTTTGAATCCTTTGTCACATAGTTGGCTTATGCTAAGCAAGTTGTGCTTTAGTCCTTCAACATAAAGTACATCTTCAATAGATGTGAAAGGTGGTGATCCAACTTTGCCTATGCCAAGAACCTTCCCTTTGTTATTGTCACCATAGCTAACATAACCCTTGGACTTAAGCTTTAGATTTGAAAATTTGTTGAAGTCACCAGTCATAAGCTTCAAACAACCACTATCAAGATGCCAAAGATTTGAAGTGGTCTTCAAGCAAACCTAAAAAACAAGTTATTTCTTGTTAGGTACCCAAGTTGCTTTGGGTCCTTCATAATTAGTGCATTTCTTAACCCACACATAATGCCTTCTTGCTATACTAAAGTTTCTAACATAGCATGCATTAGGTGTATGACCAATAATACCACAATAAAAACAAGTAGGTACAAATTACTCTTATATCTAGGAACGAAAGATTTCTTTTTCACAATCTTTTTCTTCTTATGATGACGATTGATCAGTGCATTTTGATGCACCTTTCTCTATGTTTAGACTTAGGCATTTCTATAGTTTAATTTCCTATTTTATGATGTTTTTACAATTCAATTTATTTTCAGCTTTATTTGATTTTTGTTTGTTATTTTTCAGCATTAGCAGTTTTCAATAAAAAATTCATAACTGGAACTACGGGAATCGGATCGAGGCGTTTTACCAGTCGTTGGAAAGCTAAGGAAAAGATCTATAATTTCATGTTGCTTGAAGAAGCTGATTCGGATTGCTTGAGTCTTGAATAATTCGTTGAAGTTTCTGACTTGTGATAATGCAGTTGTTTTTCCCTTTTGGGCCTAGTTTAGGTTTCCGACCCTGTTGAGTGTGTAATGCAAACCTTATTCTATTTATAAGGTTGCTACTGCGATGAAAAACGGCTACCCTAGTTTATTTCCGAAATTACTTTTGCTTTTCATAATTTTCATGGCGAACTAATCCTGAGGGAAAATCTGCCGGTTTCGGATCCCGTAACTCTATGAGGTTTAATTCAATTTCGATTCAATTTAATTCTGTTCCAATTCATTTTATAACTTAGTTTGCTTAATTCATTATTATAAGATTAATTGGATTTAATTCGATCGATCAATGTTCGTTGACTTAATCGCGGATTAACGTAGCTTTTTCGTTAGTTTGCGCCATCTTTAACCGTCTGCTTAATTCGATAATTAGGAATATAAATCGTGCGATATTTTCGACACTTGTTCGTTAATATTGCAATCGAATAGGAATTGTAACCGCTTGGGAATCAGAATTGTAATGACCGATGATAAGTTGGGAGTCGAACCAATAGATTTACCTGTTTTAATCACTTATTTCAAAAATCACTTATTTTTACCGTTTACTTTCTTAATCGAATCCTAATCAAACAACCCCCCCCAAATAGTTTCAATTGGCTATTACATAAATAAGAATCCTTGTGAATCGATATCCGAGTTACTGTCGTTGTTACTACGTTTTTCAAACCACTCGGTTTTGATTCGCGCGCGACCGCGAATCAAAGATGCACAACTTTAGGCTTGCTCACTTTCTCTTTAGAAGTTTGGTCACTAGCCTTAAAAAATATTGTTTTGCTAGAACTTGGTTTAGAAAACTTAGAATACCCAAGTCCACTTTTATCCTTAGAAAATTTTTGTTGACTAAGGACCCATTCTAAACCAATTTGCCCTTTTTCATATCTAAAGTTGAACAATTTAGAAAGAAAGTAATTCACAATTTTTGCATACAAAGTTTTGTTTTTCTTCACTAATAACCTTTTGCTTTTCATTCTTCTCAATTTTTTCAATATTATTCACTTTTTATTTCTAGAGATGATATTTGTTTCTTTTGTGAAGATATGGTTTTACACAAAACTTTGCATTCATTTAAGAGTTCATTTATCGCTTCTTGAGCATCATTATCATAAAGTGAAAAAGAAGTACTAACCTCATCATTTTCGTCGTCATAGTGATGAGAAGCCATCAATGCTAAGTTTTCACTTTCATCACTATCTGATTCGAATGATGAACTTATGTCGTTGCCTTCCCATGCAACATAAGCCTTCTTATTCTTTGTCTCCTTCTTGCCTTTGAATCGATTTTTCCTTCGAAATTTTTGGACAATCCGGTTTAATGTGACCTTGCTTTCCACATTCATAGCATGTGACATCTTGATTTGATGTGGAAGCCTCCCTTTTCTTGAAGTGTTTCTTCCTTTTTGCATAGCCGAAGGGTTTGTCATTTTTGTTGAAGAATTTTCCAAGTCTCTTGACTAGAAGCATAAAATTTTCATCTTCCTCTGATGCATCATTGTCTGGTCCTTTTTTCGAGTATACCTTTAATTCGATTCCTTTATACTTTTTCTCTTGATGTTCATGCTTATCAAGGCGTCCAAGTTCCAACTCGTGTTCTTGAAGTTTTCTAAAAAGTGATGCGGAAGTCATTATTGAGAGACTCTTCTTCTCCGATATTTCCGTAACTTTGGGTTGCCAATCTCTTATTAAAGATATTAATACTTTAAAATTTAGTTCATCATTGGAGAATGTCTTACCTAATGTAATCAAATGGTTGGTCAAGTGAACAAATCTTTTCTAGAGAGCAACAATGGATTCTCCTGGCAGCATATGAAACATTTCATACTCATGACTTAGTGTGTTCAGCCTTGATCTTTTAACCTCGACGGTTCCTTCTTGAGTCTCCACCAAAGTATCCCAAATTTCCTTAGCCGATTTGCATTGTGAGATTCAGAAGAATTCATCCATACTTAAAGCGCTCTGTAGAACATTGATAACTTTCTTCTCATTTAGAGCTCTCTTTTTATCATCATCGTCTCAAGCACTTTGAATATTTGGAGTACCAATATCGTTTACAACATTAATTGGTATATGAGGGTCAGTTTCAACAGTTTCGCATATGCCTTCTCCTTGTGCCTCTAGATGTGCTTTCATGCAAATTTTCTAGAAGTCGAAATATTCACCAGAGAACAGAAGAGTGTCTCAACTGCAAAAAACACCCGGCGAAAAATAGAAGATTCGCCACCTTTCGTTATTGATCCCAAAGAGAGGGAAAGGAAACGATCGGAAAAACCTAACGAAAAAGGGAAAGACAAGGTCATCACAACCAAGTCCTGGATTCGGGAGTCGGTTACGCAAGGGGAAGGTATTAGCACCCCTCACGTCCGTCGTACTCGGCGGGATCCATGCTATAGGCTCACAGGATAAAAAGAAAAGAAAAGAGACTCGGCAGAGCATCACCGCTCTGTGCCTATGTATTCCCTCGTGCAATGGGAAAGTCAGAGTCAACATAGTTCGGCTAACTACGGATGAAAGAGAGGAAGGTTGCTTGTCGATACATCGCCGTCTCGTGCCTACGTACTCCTAACATGTATGAGAGATCAGAGAAAACGTAGTTCGGGCTAACACGAAACCGCAGGTTGATTAAGTGTTTTAACCGAGTAGGGTTAAACCTCCGTTCCAGCAGTTAGGGACGATGCCTGTTTGCGGTAGAACCGAAGCTTAACAACACTCTTTTCTGAAAAAAGGTTTTTCGGTTAATCCCGAAGGGAAAAGGTTTGAAATTTTGTTTTGTGTTTTTTAGTGAAGTGAATTAATTCGGTTTGTGATTCACGTTGCACTAAAGACTATGACATAGGGGCTAATGCATCGCGTATCGCCCCCAAAAGGGACGTACACTAAACACTCTAGACAAGCGAGAGGAGACCCCTCACTCATCATTCCCCATGTAGCTTAAGGCTCATAGCGCGCAATGTTCATCGTATTTATTAGATGAGTTGGAATTGTTTTGAGATGAGAAGAGAGACGCACGAAAGGTCTAAGGGAAAATCGGCCCTAACGTTGTCATGCATAGTGGACTTAAGGTGAGGATTGAAAGGGGAAACATCTACCCTAATGTTAGCATACTTGGATTGAACACCTAATGTCTCTCCTACTCCCATCCTAAACGGAGGGACTAGGAACCTTATGGGGGATCATGGCAAAAAGCACAAGATAAATTCAATCGCAAGTAAGAGATGCAAACATGGAAAATAAACATGCAAAGAGGGAGGAAAAGAAGTGCGGGGCAGCAGCCGCCACAAGCGCGTCTCGACCTCTTTGAAGCAAGCAAAATATGCAATGCAACATAGAAATGCAAGAAGGCATGCAAACACGGAAAAATGCGAGAATACATATGCAATGCAACACACAAGAAAAGGGAGGAAAAAGTGTGGGGCAGTAGCCTCCACAAGCGCATCTCGACCTTTATTAATGCTATAAAAGAATGCGCACAAAGCGAAACAATGCGGGACAACGAGCAAACATGAACATGCAAGCATACAATCACTTCGAACAACAACACATAAGTGTGCATCCGAGTGGAAAACAAACACGAGTCGACGAAGTCTCGATTAAAAAATCAAAACAGCGACATATATCCCAAAACATTTCACTTCTAATGCATCATATCGAACTACGATGATTCAAAGTGAAACATTACTCAAACAAATAAGCAAAACAACAAAATAGCCCTGTTGGAACAGTGTTAATCGGTTAACCATATGCGTTAACCGATTAACCACCTGAGAATGTTTGAAAATTTGAAATTTTGAGTTGGTTAATTGATTAACCATATAGGTTAACCGATTAACACTACTCCAACAGCAGTAAACAACAGCAAAACAGCACTTAACAACAACTTATCACTTAGGCAAACTTCCATATGATCTCATAATCAATTGTGCATGAAATTAAACCAGCAAATCATAATTCAAACAACATGTAAACAAATCAACACATCCAAATCATGAATCAAACGGATCAAATTAACCATCATTCAATCAAAGACGAAAATCCACATGATTAAGGAAAATAAGCTAAAACAGATTCGGATCCAACCTTCGGAGCGGAGATTTGCTCCGGTTAGTGTTGATTCAACTGTAATTGAACAAATCCGATGCTAGAAGTCCGGAATACTTCAAGATCCACACCAATTCTTGTAGTGGCAATGAAGATCCTTCAAGATTAATCCAAAATAAGCCAAATAATCACTTCCAAAATCACTTCCAGATTCAAATCCAATTATGCATGAAAGTTGGATGAAGATATCACTTAAATGGAGATGATGGATGGAGGTTTGAGCTCAAGAATTCATTGATTCCAAGGAAGACTCAATGATTCAATGGAAAAGAGATTTGAGTGAAGGTTTTGGAATTGGAAAATTGAGAGAATTGAGATGAATTCTGAAAAATGAGAGTGAAAAATGAAGATTGGATCCCTTTGGTTTGGAGTGAATCACTTAAATATCACTTAGGTTTGGATCCAAATGAGAGGCTTGGAAATTGGTTTGTGAATTTTGGTTTGGCACTAGGAATGGGATTTTGGAGGGAATATGAAAGTAATCAAATTCTCAAATGATTCTAGATCCTTCCCAAGTGTAAAATTTGAATTCAAGTGACCAAAATTGGACCCCAAATGGCTCTGCATTGAAAAATCACGTACAGAGGCAAAAATTGCAATGGTTAATTGGTTAACCATACACGTTAACCGATTAACACTGTTGAAAAACCCCCACATTGACCTGATTTGACTTGGTTAATCGGTTAACCATATGCGTTAACCGGTTAACATCTTCAAAAATTTGAATTTGGCACCTTTTGGAGGGAAATCTGTCCGTTTGCCCGTTTCTTGTCGTTTTGAACCCCGTTCAACTTCTGAAACTTGCTGTTGAATATCATAACCATGAAAATGATTGTGATAACCTAAATGCTGCTTTCTGAGCTGAAAAATGCCCTGCAAAATAGAATTAGTCGCCTGACCGTTGGGAAAAATAAATGCCAGAGCCTTTGATGCTCGTGGTTCAGTTGCTGTTCAGGTTCATGCACTGAGATGAAAACTGAGCCACGGGAAAACCTTGATCCCCGTCTCAAGAATGAATGCTATGCAATGCAGAAAATGCGAAAATGCAAAATGCAAAGAAACAAAATCCAGTTAAAGGTTGAGCAAATTTTGGGGTGCAACAAAGAGGTTTATTATTACTACCGCCATCTTTAAAAACCGAGTTCGCGCTAGTGGAAGCCATTTGAATTTTTTAGGAACAGGTTACCTATAACCTGCTCTAATGCCAATTGTAAGTAGAGATGCACCAAAGAGATGGGGGGGGGGGGGTGAGTTAGGTACTCAAAATCTTTTTCCGGTCTTTATGTAGATTTCTTGTTTTACTTTCCTAAAAGTTACTAAGTGTTGAACGCAGTAAAAACGGAAATTAAAGAGACACGACAATGTATCCTGGTTCCCCTCACATCCTGAGAGTACTTTAGTTCCCTTTCAACATGAAAGAGATTTTTCAATATTGTTAGATCCTAAGACAAGACTTCTACATAGTCTTTCTTATATAGACTCTAACCGATTAAAACACCAAGAACAATCCTCTTGGATTTTTACCACTAAGTCCAATGAGAACAATCCTCTCAAAATGGACCTCTTGCTTCCAACAATCCTGGACAGCAAGGTTACGATGCTGCAAACTTATTTCTAACAATCCTGAAAAAATAAGATGTATTCAAAGAACAAATAATTCTGATTTGAGTAGTTTGCAACAATATTCGATTATCAATCTTGTGACTGATCTTCTTCTTGAGATATCAACTCTTATATATCAAATACAAGTGTTCAAAAAATATAGGAATGAAACTATAATGAAATAATGAAATTTGAGGTGCAGTGGTTTCACTCTTGAAATTTGAGAATTTTTGACACTTGTGAAAATTTGGAATTTGAGAGATGAATTGAAATTTGAATTTTTGCAAGAAGGTTAATCTTAAAGTCTAAGATTATGAGGTATATAAATTCCTCTAAACACCTTTTCAAAAGAGTGCAAATGATCAAGAGGTGTCGTGGTTCAAGAAGCATTGAGAAAACAGAATGCTGCCAACAGATGCAATTTTCTGGCTCATATTGCCAGTAGTAACCGATTACCATATGTGGGTAATTGGTAACCAACCTCAAAGTTTGAAATTTTTTGAAAGTTTACACAGGGTAATCAATTACCAGAAATAGATAACCGGTTACTCAGAACAGGTTTTGCTAAAAAAAAACACTTTGAAACAGAGGCAAAATGCATTGTAAGAGTTTTAAAAAGATTTTAAAATGATATGCAAGAACGAAAGATGAAGTTGAACACTTGTAAAAGCTATATAGAAGCTGAATGTTGTACCTTTATTTGTGTAGAACTTTGTCTTCATTCTTTAACAAGTCTTGACATATTGATTTGACATTGAAGTTCTTCAAGCTTGATTTCTTTGAGATTCTTTTATCCATCCTTGTATGTTGTAGAGTGTGTCGACATCAAAATCGTTTGAGAAACCATGTCTTTATAGAGTGCATATGGATGATTGAGAAGGAGCGACAATGATGCTCTCCCCCGCGGAGATATTATCACCCCATCTCCAGTAGCCCCTCTCCTCATGGACAAACTCATTTATAACTCTCCATCTTTTTAACTACTGTCATTCATGGATGCTTAATAGGGGTACAATCAAATCCCCACGGCGAAGGCCAACAAATAATACACGACCTTCATGACCGAGTCGGGAAATCATTACTACAATGTAATTCCCTTTGATTTGAAGAACACCGACGCGACCTACCAGCGGGTGATGACTAAAGTCTTCCAGGGAGAAATCAGGGACATGCTCGAAGTCTACATGGACGACATGATCGTAAAGTCACGGGAAGAAGTCGACCACACCACCCATCTCAAGAAGGTCTTCAACACGAAGAGGAAATGTAGAATGAGGTTCAATCCAAAGAAGTGTACCTTTGGTGTAAGGGCGGGCAAGTTCCTCGGGTTCTACTTGACGGAATGAGGAGTAGAGGCAAACCCGGACAAATGCAGGGCTTTCTCCGAGTTTGCAACACTGAAAACAAAGAAGTCCATCCAATCCCTAAATGGGATGCTCGCGTAACTATCCCGTTTCGTCGCCAAGTCTGCCTAACACGCCCTCCATTTCTTCAAACTTCTGTGCAAAGAGGCCGCTTTCAAGTGAACCGAGGAGTGCGAACATGCCCTCCGCCACCTCAAAAAAGTCCTATCGGAGCCATCGGTACAGTTGAGGCCCGAGGTCGGGAAAACCCTGTACTTGTACCTTGCCGTCGCGACCGAGGCCATCAGCGCAATGCTGATACGTGAAACCCCCGAAGGGCAGAAGTCGATATACGTAACGAGCAAAGCGCTCCAAGGCCCCGATATCAGGTACCATTAGATCGAGGAGATCACTCTGACCCTCATCAATGTGGCCAGGAGGCTATGAAATTACTTACTGGCCCACACGATCATGGTTAGAACCGGCCAACCCGTCAAGCAACTACTCGGGCGGCCGAACATATCAGGCAGAATGCTCAGATGGTTGCTCGAACTCTCAGAATTCGACATCCAATATGAGAGCAGAAAAGCCCCCAAGGCTCAAGTCCTGACCGATTTCTTTGCAGAGATGACTTCCATAAAGTCCCCGACACCCGGAGCACACAAGTGGACCATCTTCGTCGACGACGCCTCTAACTCGATAGGAAGTGGAGTAGGTATAATCTTCAGCTTGCAATCGCTATCACGTCTGAGTGAAGCTTTAGTCGAAATATTCTCATCTCTCAGTCTAAGCTGAGCCTTCAGCCTGACAATATGTTGTTTCAACCCATCCTCCCGTGCTTTGTCATTGGTGAGAGTTGCATTCCACTACTCGTTGAACTTCGAAATCTCTAGATAAGTTTTGTCTAATTCTTTCTTCTTGGAAGCGAGAACATCACTAACAGCTTTGAGATCCAAACCCAAATGCTCTTGAGAACTAGTTTTCTTGGTCAAATCCATGCCCAATCTATTCACAAGCTCAGTTTGCCTCTTCAAAGAATAAGTTGCTTCATTCTTCTCTCCCCGAAGCTGAGTAATCTCTTCTTCTAACTTCTCATTAGCCTTCTTCAACTCTTCTTTCTCAGCCCACACCTGATTATACTCCTGGATGTCAACAGTGGTAGGTTCTTCAATCACAAGAGGACACACAGGCTTAACAGATGGGTAAGGCATCATCAACTTCTCGGCTCTATTCTGAATCCAAGCCAAATAGGGGTCATAGGCTCGACTATTACTCTTCCATAAGGAAACCTTCCCTCTCTTGTGGACATTACTCCAAGCATGCTCAACTCTGGCTAAGGTATCCCCCTCCAGTAATCCGGTGAGATACAAAGATTCCTGTATCTCTTCATCCTTCGGAGGACTTCTCAATGCATACCCAAATTGCCTGATTGCAATGGACAGGTTATAGTTTATGCAACCCTTCCTTCCGACTAGCGGGACATTAGTGTAAGAGCAAGATTTGTCTCTACAGGATTATCTCTATGTTTTAATGATAACAATTAAGTATTTATGAAAGAACCATTTTATGTTCTAATGTTTGTTATGTGAAGATCATGATAATTAAATATATAAGATCAAACAAACAACATCAACGTGTGCAACTAATACAATATGAGAGTTAGTATGTGTGACGTATCATAAAGCGCTTATGGGAGAAGCTAGTTTGCTTATGCATCTGATCACGATCAGAGAGATCCAATGACGCTGGATATTGCAGTTGCAATGCTCTTGTGGATTCTGCTTTGAGTAGTGCATCTGATCTGAAAGCAAACAAAGCATATTAAAGAAGCAAGTATGCATCTATATCTGATCATGATCAGAGATATCCAAGGATGTTGGATATTGCAGTTGCAATGCTCCTGTGGATTCTGTTCTAAGAAGTGCATCTGATCTGGAAGCTAACAAGCATCTCTAAAGAATGAGCCCTCTGAAGAACTAAGTGCCGAAGACTCTGATAACTTGAAGTTCTGAAGGCTGAAGGCTCTGAAGACCAAGTGCAGAAAGACTCTGAAGACGTTTTCTGAAGATCAAGACTCTGAAGATTCTGAAGACATGATTTCTGAAGAATCAGTAACGAAGATTCTCAAGACTGTTTTAGAGGAAACTTAGATCTTGGAATGCTGAAGACTGGATTCTGAAGTTGAATATTGTGCCAGATGAAGATTCACCCAGACAGAGGCGTATTACTCATCAGATAAGCTGTTGCTATTAAATCTGATAAACATGTGCTTAAACAACTCTGATGCTGAAGCTTTCATACTAAAGTAGTTGTTGAACTACTCATCAGATGAATCATCAGAAGAACCAAGTCAAGAAGACTACAGTACAACGCATGCAAACATTTCACTATGACAAAGACGTTGGTACTATTCATAAGCGTGGTTTCCAATGTTGAGATATTAAAGTTACAAGTAAAGGTCACTGTTCCAACACATGAGCTTATTCTATCCGTTGGGATATAACCGTTGGAATTAGAGATGACATTTGTACCCTCACAAAGCTGAACTATAAAAGAAGATCATTTGATTATTTCAAATACAGTGGATGCTGTTATTGAGTGAGTTACGCAGCTGGAGCTGCTAAAGAAAAGCTTAATGAAAAGAAGCCTTAGTGCTCACATAAGAAAAGCTTTTAAGCATATGGAAACTAATGTTCTTATAATCTTATAGAGATTTATCCTTATATTAGTTTCTGTATTAGGAAGCAAGGAGTTGTTGCTCAATACTTGCCTTGTACTTAATTAGGAGTAATTTGCTTGACAAGAAGCACTCATGTAATCTCCGACAACACAAATTCATTTTAGAATTAGTGGCTCCTCAAGTGATCTTGTGAAGATCAGAATACTTGAGATGACAAGTGACAGTTGTCATTTGTGGTAACTAATAGGAGATCTTAATTGATCGGATTCTATTAGGTGTCAATGAACGTTATATCCTAAGGGATCCCTGAACGTGTCATTGTCTATTTGTTAGTCACCTGCAGTTAGCTTGTGCAATTATAATCAGTTTGGTTATAGTAGATTAAGTCCTTGCTTGAGTGAGGCGAAATCACCTTGGAAGGGTGGACTGGATTAGCTTGAGAGTTGCTCAAGTGAACCAGGATATATCATGTGTTCTTTACTTGTGTTATGCTTTATTATATATGCTTCCGCAATGCATCTTAAAGAACTCTATAGAAAGCAACAAGTGAAGAAAAGAGAAAAAGTATTAATGGAGTAAATACCCAATTCAAACCCCCCTTTTATTGTGTATTTTTCACACATTCAATTAGGAAAGCTTCCACAACTATAAATGATCTCGATACCCAGCAGATCCTTGTCAAACCAAACAATATCCTCAGCAGACAATCTCATCAAACGTTTAGACCATTCCAGTGTACCCGCAGTATTAGAGAATGGACTAGTCTTGGGAAGATGGCTTACAAACCATAGATAAAACAAGGGTGCACAACAAGATACACTCTTCCCTCTTCTATTCTCATTTTTATAGTGTACGGAATGACAAACGTCACCTAGCAGCGTAGGTATAGGATTCCTTGAAGCAAAGATACGAAACACATCCAAATCTACGAAGTCCGGGATATTAGGGAATAACATAAAACCATATATACATAAGGCTAAGATAGCACTAAACACCACCCAACAACCCTCCTTGGCAAAATGTCGAGCTTTATCCACCAAAAAAGGTAACGGAAACCCAAGTATTCCATTTCTCTTATCTACTTTCCCTGTCAACTCAGAGGCGTCTAAATGTAAAGCTGCAGCAAGCTTTGCCAGATTTGGCTCATCCTCAGTATGATAGAATGGTATCTGGTTAAGAATAGACACTCCTAGCAATGCAGAGAATTCCTCTAATGTAGGCGCCAGCACATAACTCTGAAAAGTAAAGCCTCTCAATTGAGGATCGTAGAACTGTAACACGGTCTGAAGACCATTCAACTCATCCAAAGAAGGCTTTCACATGACGCTCAGAAGCTTCCCATAGGACTGTCTGAAGTCTTCCATTACTTTCTTGTCGGCTAAAGAAATCAAACTCCGCAAAGCTCCAATATCGGGTGTTGGAAATTTGTAGGCCAATGTCCTCCTTAAGGGCTCCATATCAAAAATAAGGAACAAGATCTCTAAAATTGAGGAAGAGATATGCCCCTGCAACATAAATACATGTTAATGAAATGTAATATGATGATACAAATGCAAAGATGCAACAGGGGATCAAGATTGTTGTGCTGTTGATTGAGAAGAACCAGCGCTTTGCTTTGGTACGAACATAACATAGCTCTGATAATAGGAACCTCTGATATCGAGAACACATATTCACACTGCAAAGAAAACCGGGTATTCTGAAAGTCAAGGTTTCATGCACAACCCTATCCCTCTCACAGGTATAGACATATCCACTGATAAGGTTCGACATCCTATGCGTTCATCAGCATCACAGACTTTCAAGAAACGATGACACGTTCACCATTTCTGTTTTGGCATCATAATTTCCCGAAGAGACCTCACTTAGCTGAATCACAAATGATCGGTCCCCAGAGCCGACAATCCTCAGATCTGAAATCCTCTCAACGGCCCACTGGGCTGGAAATAAAGTCATCAAAGAGAATCTCGTCTAAGCGCAAATTTCGTGGGAAATAGTGCATGCCTAACATACAGGTTCACCACTACTTTCCACTTCTAATACTATGTTTGTGCTCAAGCCTAGGTCCGACTTATCTCTCAATGGAACATTCCCTTCCCACAACGCAACAATAATGATATGTACAATGCTGAAAGTAAATGCAGAAAGATAAATAAAGTATAACACGTATATACATACACCCAAAATATAAACAACCAAGCGCTAGGATTGACTCGCATAGGGGACGCTATTTCCCCAGCAGAGTCGCCAGCTGTCGCAACTGCGAAAAATAGAAGAGTCGCAACCGTTCGTTATTTATCCCAAAGAGAGGGAAAGGAAACGATCGGAGAAACCTAACGAAAAAGGAAAAGACAAGGTCATCGAAACCAAGTCCTGGGTTCGGGAGTCGGTTATGCAAGGGGAAGGTATGAGCACCCCTCACGTTCGTCGTACTCGACGGGATCCACGCTTGTTGTCTATCTAAGGGTGTGTTTAATCTATCTAGCTAAAGGCTCACAGGACAAAAGAAAAAGAAAAATGACTCGGCAGAGCATCACCACTCTGTGCCTACGTATTCTCTCGTGCAATGGGAAAGTTAGAGTCAACGTAGTTCAGCTAACTACGGGTGAAAGGGGAAAGGTTGCTCGCCAAGACATCGCTGTCTTGTGCCTATGTATTCTCATCTGGTATGAGAAATCAGAGCAAACGTAGTTCGGGCTAACGAGAATACCGGTTGGTTCAAAATTTTTAGGCCCGAGTATGGTTAAACCTCCGTTATAGCAGTTAGGGATGATGCCTGTTTGCGGTAGAACCAAAGCTTAACAACACTCTTTTTTATGAAAAGGTTTTCCATCATTAAGATCCCGAAGGATGAAAAAAGTTTGAACGCGTTTTTGTGTCTTTTAGAGAAGAAGTGTTTTTGAGTTTAATTTGTAACTCATGTTGCACTAAAGACTATGACCTAGTGTCGCACCTCGAAAATTCATTCGAACATACGACCCTCGCGCAAAAGGCGCGGAAATGCGGTTCGACAGAGTCGCCACCGAACTTTATTTTTCCCGCGTAAATGGGAGAGGAAAATATCGAGAAAACCTCAAAAATCGGAAGGAACACGGCCGTCACAACCTTATGTTCCTGGGTTCGGGATTCGGTTATGCGAGGGGAAGGTATTAGCACCCCTCACGTCCATTGTACTAAACGGGAACCTCTTAATTTGAGTTGTGATGGATGTTAGCTAAGCTTAGTTCTTCTCTTCTTAACGCTAAATACTAAAATGGTACTATAAAGGGATAAAGACGCTAAGGGGAAAGGGGATGGTTAGAGGATAGGGTGCTCGCCAAGGATTAGGGCCCTTGTGCCTACGTATGCTCATTCGGACAAGAATGAGAAATCAGAGCTCTCGTAGTTCAACTACGGGAAAGGATGAGGGAAATGGAAGATGGAAGGGATTGTGCTTGCCAAGATCATCGCAATCTTGTGCCTAAGTATCTTATATTCAAGAATGAATAAAGAATCAGAGCATTCGTAGTTCGTGGTAACAACCACGAAGAGGAAACAGGATTGAATGAGTTGAAAGGGGGACGAAGGACGATTACTTAAGCTTAAGAAAGACTTCTCAGACCCAAGTAATCGGGAGAGTGAACCAAAGACTTGGAGCTCTGTCTTTTTCATCTTGAAGATAAGGTTATGTTTGAAAAGGTGAGTTTGAACTGATGACGATTACTTGAAGCTTAAGAAATACTTCTTGGACCCAAGTAATCGGGAGAGCGAACCAAAGACTTGGAACTCTCTCTTTTTTCATCATAAAAGAAGGTTGTTTGAATGGGTGAGGTTGATTGGATGACGACTACTTGAAGCTTAAGAAAGGCTTCTCGGACCCAAGTAGTCGGGAGAGCGAACCAAAGACTTGGAACCCTCTCTTTTTCATCGTGAAAAGAAAGTTGTTTGAGTTTGAAATGGAGTTTGGAAGGATGAATTAGTTGTATATGGTTGGATGTTGTTGAGTTATTAATGTTATTTAAAGGCGTCAATTGCTCACACACAAATAAGATAACTCGCATCCAAACAAACTAAAGCAAGATCAAAGACTAGAACCTACTCTTTACACCTTGAAAAGAATTAGATAGTTATTAATTGATTGATGGTTTATTACGAAAATTCGCTTGACGTTGGATCAAGGGTTTGACTTATTATCGCGTGCAAATCGTGTAATGGACATGGTTTGTGAAACAGGACTGACTTGACTTACGCATCAAAGGTAGAATTGTGCAATAGGTTGATGGCGAATGCGTATGAGCACTCGACTTACAGGGTGTTTGAAAATGGCTCGATGACGAATCGAGAATTAGTTTGAAAATAGTTTGATCCGCTCTAGTCCCAATGGGTGCTCCTAGGAGATAAACTAATAATCAAAGAAATGTGAAACATACATCGGAATGGGAGAGGGTTACATGTAAGTTACACGAGATTGCACGAAATAAAGGGGTCTCATTGTCAGGTAGCCCAAGAGAAAGTCGTGTGTGTGCATTGTGTCCTAAACTACGCCTTGAGCAAAGTCGGGCACGATTCAAAATTAGGATTCCTGCAAATAACCAATGATACAACAGTCCACCAATTTGGCTTTTAGGATTTCGATAGTTTATTAATGTTTTTTCGAATATATGTGAGTGAGAATGAATAATATGATATGATAATATGAATAATATACGATAATGTAACAATAATATCCATAATAATATTTGACGGAAATTAAAGTTAGTAGTTAGTTTGGTTACGAATTAAATCGGGACAAATGTAACACTAAACCATCGTAGTTCGACTTATAATGGAAAGTGGGTCTATAGGAGGTCGTGTGAGTTAATTTCCGTGCTAAAAAACAAGATGGAGAAATGATATTGAGAATCATTCACCAATTTAATCGTGTCGCACATACGGGATCTCGTCTTTAATCGTAAATAAAATGTCGATTAATTGAAGGTATCCTATCACGATCCCAAAGTAGAGAAAATGGCCCAAATGGTCATTCTCCATAGATTTGAAATCGAGAAGGTTATCGACTTCGATACACGAGGCTTACAAATCAGAAGACATCATTGATCACAAAAATGAATAAAAATGAAAATGGAATAGAAAATGAAATAGAAAAATGAAATAGTTTCGAATAAATCATCATCTATCAATAGTTTGACCGATAATAATTTGTAAAAATTATCATTGACCAAAAAGTGATAAAAAAGAATAAAAAATGAATAAAATGAGTAAAAATCGATAAAAATCGAAAATGAAAAGTTTGAAAGAAGTTGGTCTCAACTCCAACGTTATTTATCAATAGTTTGACCAATAACGGTTTACGGAGGTCTCGTCATCGACCCAAAAACAAAATAATATGAAAATAAGACCCAAGATAAAATTAAAGTGAATAATGAAGAATACGGGGTACAAAATGATTTAAGACAACGAATTGTAATTACTAAAATAATTAGTAAGATATTTAGCAAAATAAATATTAAAATAAATAGAGTAAAACTTAACTTATCTTTAAACAAAATAATTAAATTCAAAAGTTCAATGAAAAAGAAAAGGGGTATGCTGGAAAGAAGGGTGCCCATATTGGGAGAACACCGTGAGAATCATCTGGACTCGTAGGCCCATCATCTACTCACTTCACACGGCAAAAACAAGACAGGAGAAATACTAACTAATTAAAATTAATGGGCTAGCATATCTTTAAAATTGGATGAAATACACAAGAGGTAAACCATGAATAAATCATCTCACAGCCATCATTATCTCTGAAATCACATAAACACGGTTAATCAAAATGAAACAAGAAAAAACACGTATCAACACAACCTTCTTCGTTGTCCGACGCCAAGTTGAAAAAGAGCAACACAATGCAACCTCAGCCGCCTCATCCGTCCAGATTCCTCCTTTTTTACTCTTTCCAGCCCCGTTTCTGATTAATGGTTTTGAATGTGGTTTTGTTCCTTTTCTCTTCATCTTTTCATTCTTTCTGATTTGGGTTTAGAAGAGTTATATCTTGAAGAAGATGAAGGGAGTTTGAGATTTTGACGGAAAGATTGAAGAGAGATTTAGGAGTTGAAAGGTTGAAGAAAGAGGGGTTGGGGTTCGTTATATAAAAAAGTTGTTCGAAAAATATTTGAAAGAGGGGTTGAACAAGTTGTTTGAAGGAGGAAGGGGAGTTATGGGCTCTTTGGGATTCGTTGAAAGTCGAAGACAGATTGCTGAGAAGATTTGATTGAAGGGAAAAGATAGGGTTTGAAGAAGAAGGCGTTGGGGTTTGGTTGGAGGTGAAGTTTATGGAGGCGGCTCGTGTAGGTTCATATCAGAAAGGAGATTTTAAGAAGAGAAAGAGGTTTATGGAAGGTTAAAGGGAATGAACGTCGAAGAAGGTTAGAGTTGGAGGGTATGTAGGTTAGGGTTGAGTTGAAGGTCTGAGGAATGTATTGAAAGTTGAAGAAATGGTTTATGGGTTAAACTCGGTTTTTTTGGTTTTTTGAAGGAGATGGCGGATAGGTTTTAAATCCCCTCCCCTTGAGGAATGAAGCTCAGAGGGTTTTATATGAGGGTGGAAAAGGGTCGCGTGTAGAATTTTGTTGCCGTTTGGTTTCATTTTGAAGTGTAAGTTGTGATGCATTGTGAAAATAACCGTACGGGTTTTGTCATTTTTCGCTCATATTCATAGTCACGTGGTATGTACTCTCACTACCATTTCATTTGTCATTTTGTGCCATATTTTTCATTTGTTTCAGTTTCTTGCTCTTTTGCTCTAACAATTTCCATTTGGTTGTGGATATGTTGCAAGGACCTGGCATGAGGTGTACTATGAATTTTCAGGCCTGAGACCTTATTTGTGGCTTGGTGAAATTGGAGTGGCTTATGGCTGTGTACAGTTTTGTAAAGGAGGTGTGAGTCAGTGGATTCTTGTGATACTTCCTCTTCTTTTTGCAAATTTTTCTGCTCATTTTGTAATATGACTAGTTTTCATTTGCGTCATGCAGGTACGGATGCAGTACTTTATGTCTTAGGGCGACGTTTATGCAGAAGTTGAAATTCCATAGCCGGTGTATACAATTGTGTGATGGGCTCTGCTGTTATGTACTGGAAACACAAACTTTCCTTCTTTTTTTCGCTGCTGACTATAATGAAACCAAAACGATTTCGCAAGTGCTGCCATTGCTTGGAGAGTCCTTTTTATAACTCTTTTACAATTTCTTTTGTGTGGTTATATTGTAATTCAAACTGTGAATTGGTGCAGGCCGCCGTATTGTGGGCTTTGAGAAATCAGAATAGTGCGTGACGTATTGCAGCTGGTGGTCTTTGGTTTGATAGCAGCAGGTTGTTTGGGTAAGAGTTGAAGGCGCAACTTCGAGTGTGGTGGATTTATGGTTCATCATCTTTGTGCTCTGCAAATTTCCCTCATCTGTTGTGACAAAACTTTTATGCAGGTTGGGCTGTATTGTGTGCAGGACCATGAAACGACAAATTGGTGCATTACAAATTGCTGGCTGATTTGGAATCAAGTTGGGTGAATGAAAGTTTTTTTACAATTCTGACTTCTTTTAAATCCTCAAAACTGACACAGTTCTTCTTCCGCTTTTCTAACAGGTTTAAATTTGAAACTGGTGCAGCTGAATCACGATTCGAAATTCGGCGGATAGTTAAAACACAACGCCGTAATGTTTGAGGACTTTGATTTATCAGACACTATCTTCCTCAGATGAAAACACCATCAACATTTTTCATATGGCTGCCATTTTAAATTGAACTTGGTCTGTCACAGGTTTGCGACTTTAATAACATCTACAAAGTGATATTTGACCCGTGGCTAGACCACATAATGACTTGCAGCGAGTGAAACCGTGGCTGGACCGCATAATGACCTGCGACGAGATCTGCGATACAATACATATTACATGACTCGTCATTGGTATGAGCTCACGCTTTCTTTGACTTTTCTTCTAGGTAATTGATCAACTTGTTGAAACACGCAACGACCATGTTGACGAGCAGCAACATCAAGTCAGAATTTCGCCACAATCATATGACTTATGTAACTCTCATTAGTCTGATGCCTTAGTTTACCACTCTGTCAAACAGTTTATGATAAATTATCCTTGTAACCCTTGTAAACAAATATGACATGAACTTAATTGTAACGATTTTATAATGAACCTGTAATGATGACAACATGTATTTCGACATGATGAATTTCTTTCGTAACAGATACTGCCTTGGCGTCCTAAAGATTTGGAAGTTATCCACTTTCTAGGGCCATTTGAGGTTTTGGATATTGTATAAAATGCTACTGTCAAACACATGCCTTTCAGAGATCAAGCTAGAGACAAGTGAGATTTTTGCAACAACAAGTTTAGTTCAAATCCTAAAGTGAATAGTTGCATTTTTCCCCTCAAAACTTGTTGTCATTTACCCATGATAAACCCAAAATATATTAAAAGTTTCCAGCTTGAATTTCATTTGGACTTAGCTTGTGGTACAACTGGCTCTGATCCATATTATGCACACAATTTGTTTACATCCTCTTGTCTTCCTTTTACAACACATAAAAGAACAGTCCTTTGTACTCACAACAAATTGCTAGCGCTGTCTGGAGTACATGACCTACATTCTGAACAACCTTGAAATGACCTGAACTAATAGGCCGAACAATTACCTTGGTAGAGTGTAACGACATTGACACGTGTAGTTTAATGATCCATGATTTTTGCTACGCTTTTCTCTTTTAAATACCCTTATAAGGTATCAACTCTTAAAAATGGATTCACACTTGTAATATTTGGAAAGATATCACGCTCAACGTAAATCCATGAATCAATAATTGAATCAATTCCCTGTCTTCTTAAAATGTACGAAATTAGTGTTTAATCATGGATCCATATTGATAACCATACACACCCGAGCCTTGAACTTTGAAATTTTCTAACCGAAACAATTTTAGGCTCATGTCTAGCAAGCTATTAGCCCCCAGTAGACTTTACATCACCCAAACCCTACTTGGTAAATGCACTCATCTTTAAGGACCCTGAAGTTCATTGTCATAACCTGATCATGGAGTGAACCATTGACTGACTAAGATTAGGTTAAAACCAAACGAACATCAATTCATACCACACATTCCCAACTTGAGTTTAGACAATAAGAGAATGAAATAAAAGCAACATATTTTTTTGAATTTCACGTATAATGGTCGATGGGTGAATGTACCGACCAAAGCTATGCACAGGTAGGACAAATTTAGGGTATGACACCTAGGAGCGAATGCGTCGCATATCGTCCAAAGGACATACGCTAACATTCTAGAAAATTGAGAGGCAACCACCCAATTATCATTCCCTAAGTACTTAAGGCTCGTAACGCACAACATTCGTTAACCTTTATTAAGTTTTTTGACATGATTTGAAGATGAGAAAGAGAGTGGACAAACTAAGGGGAGACTAACTCGAACCTAATAGTTGTCATGCAAAATGGTCCTAAAGTTGGGATTAAAAGGGGGAACATCTACCCTAATGTTAGCATGCATGACTTCCAACCTAAAGTCTATCATAACCTCAAAAGAGATTAGAGATCCTATGGGGAGCATGGCAAAGAAAAAGAAGAGAAGAGCAAACAGAAATGCAAGTATGCAAACACGTAATGCACAAGTATAATGAAGTGAGGGAGGAAAATAGTGTGGGACAGCAGCCGCCACACGCGCGTCTCGACCTCAAGCATGCATATGAAAGGTAAGAACCCGAGAGAAATGCAAGAAAAGGATCATCACTACAAACAACAACACATAAGTGTGTATCCAAGTGGAAAACAAACACAAGTCGATGAAATCTATTAAACAACCAAAACAGCGACATATACCCCAAAACGTTTCACTTTTAATGCATCATATTAAACTATGATGATTCGATGTGAAACGATACTCAAACAAGCAAGACCAACAGCAAAATAGACCTACTGACATAGTGTTAATCGGTTAACGCCAGAGGTTAACCGATAAACCACTTAAAAATGTTTGAAAATCTGGAAATTTGTACATGTTAATCGATTAACACCAGAGGTTAACCGATTAACACCTTGAAAACTTTGAAAAATTTGGATATCTGAAATGGTTAATCGGTTAACCAAATGTGTTAACCGATTAACACTGTGCCAATAGCAGAAAAACAGCAACAGAGCAGTATGTTTAGCAAATAAGCACTTATCCGATCAACCAGATGATCGCATAATCACTTAATCACGAAATTAAACCAACAAATCATGATTCAAACAGCATGTAAACAGATTAACACAACCAAATCATGAATCAAACGGATCAAATTAACCAAAATTTAATCAAATATGAAAATCCATATGATTATGCAAATAAGCTAAAAAATGCTATGGATCTAGAATTCCAACCTTCGAAGCGGAGAATTGCTTTGGTTAATGTTGATTCAACTGTAATTGAACAGATCCAATGCTAGAAGTCTGAAATACTTCAAGATCCACACCAATTCTTGTAGTAGCAATGAAGATCCTTCAAGATTACACCAAATTACTCCAAATAATCACTTCTAGATTCACTTCAAAATTCAGATCCAAGCTTGCACGAAAATTGAATGAAGAAATCAATTCAATGAAGATGATGGATGGAGGTTTGAGCTCAAGAATTCATTGATTCCAAGGAAGAATCAAAGAATTCAATGGAAAAAAGCTTTTGTGAAGGTTTTGGAAGATGAACAAGTTGAGAGAAACTTGAGAGAATTGAGATGAATTCTGAAAATGAGAGTGAAAAATGAAGATTAGATCCTTTGGTTTGGAGTGGATCACTTAAATATCACTTAGGCTTAGATCCAAATGAGAGGTTTGGAATGGTTTGTGAAATTTGGTTTGGAATGAGGACTGGGCATTTGGAGGGAAAATGAGATTAACCAAATTTCAAATATGTTCTAGATCCTTCCCAAAGTGAAAATCAGATTTGCACATGACCAAAATTGGACCCCAAAATGGCTTGCATTGAAAATTCACGTGCAGAGGCAAAATCTGCACTGGTTAATCGATTAACCATATAGGTTAATCGATTAACACGTTCAAAATTTTAGATTTGACCTGATTTTGACTTGGTTAATCGATTAACCATATAGGTTAATCGGTTAACACCTTCAAAATTTGAATTTTGGCGCCTTTTGGAGGGAAATCTGCCTGTTTGCCTGTTTCTTGCCATTTTGAGCTCTGTTCAACTTCTGAAACTTGATTTTGAATATCATAACCATGAAAATGATTGCGATAGCCTAAATGTTTCTTTCTGAGCTGAAAATATCCTGCAAAATAAAATAAAGTCGGTCGCCCGAACGCTGGGCAAAATAAATGCCAGAGCCTCTGATGCTTGCTGTTCAGGTTCAGGCACTGAGACGAAAACTGAGCCACGGGAAAACCTTGATCCCCTATCTCAAGGACGAATTCCATGCAAATGCAGAAATGTGAAAATGCAAAGAAACAAAAGTCAGATGCTGCCAAAACGGAAAGGCAAATTTCGGGGTGCTACAACATGTGTTAAGTTTAAATTTAAAGAAAATACTAAAGAACTAGACACTTCGACAGTGTTTATGAGAAAAGGTTAATGAAAATGGAAGTGTCTGATTCGATAGAAACGTAATAGCGTTTAACTTGAAAGAAAAAGGTTAAAGACTTTAATAAAAAGGCTTAAAAGAAATGAAACATAACACTGAAGATGTAAATTGCAGGCAAGTAAAATATAAATTCTTTTAATACAAAGTGAAAATAAACTTCATTAAAGCGTAAACACAGTGTTTTTACATTATGTACGTTCTCCCAGAACTCTTTTCTCTACACTCGGATACTCTAAGTAATTTTGGAGTAACTTGTACAATAGTAAATTACAACACACCTTGAATTCTATTGCTAGAACCCCTATTTATAATAATACAATTAATTGCTATTAACCTCCCAAAATGATAAACCCTTGACAAGTGTCACGCTGAACGTAGTTGTTTGTTGGATGTGCGCCACTTGTATTATTTAACAATGAGAAAGCATAACTACCCCCTCCCTTATTTGAATTTCAAATTCCACTAGCGTTTGGCCAGCATCCTCGGTCGAAGGTGGCCTATTTAATGTTTAGAAATATTTTCTAAGTCCCAAACACTTTAATATTTCAACCACTCGAAGGTTTTTTTCATGTTCCTTCGAGAATTTAATATTTCACCCAAACATTTTAATTTAATGTGGGCGTCGTATTTGTGAGCTAACAAATTACCCCTCAAAAATGTCTTTTTCGACCATGCTGAAGAAAAAGACTATTTTTTGATAACATCGAATTCGACGCCATCTTTCGACCTCTACATAGATGTCAACGCAATTGACTACCTATGACTTGAAAGAAACTGTTCAGTTACTTTTTACGCACGTCCATGACGTCATGGCCCATTATGAAACAATTTCTTGGAAACCCAGTAAAATCCCAAACCATCATCATTTTCTTAGGACCTATGAGATCGTGTGTCTAGACAATAACTATCACCGCCCTCAATTTCATTCTTGGGGTGCTGCATGTCCCACTACTCTTATCCCTCAATGATGAATAGTGGCTTTTGATTACTTCAAAACGTCTTATAAATAATTTCATCAGAAATCATTTTAACTTTTTCCAATCTCAAGCAATCACTACGCATTCCTTCCAAACACTCCCAATCTTTCTTCAGCAAACCCATTTTTACCAAGACCTCATCCATGGCGTCCTCCACTACTACCACTCAAGACCAGAAGAAAAATCCCAGGCCAAAGAACTAAAGACTGCGTCACTACTTCCTCCCTTTGCTACACTGAGCGGACCTAAGATGGTGAAGAACCAACAATTTATTCCTGAACCCCTTATAAAAGAGAAGAGACACATTTATGAATCACAGGTAATGATCCCCATTACTGTTTCCGATAAACCTTTAGCTTTAGCTGGCCCTTTGTCTCCTTTAGGAACCAATTATTCAACCCTCAGTGACTTCTTTCCTTCTTATCGCAAAACCAAACCCTTAAGGCAGAAAGATCATACCAAAGTACCCATTGAAGCACTTGATAGCCTAGCTTTACACAATGTGGACCTTAAGTACCTAACTGATGGATCCAGGCTATTTAGAGCGACTCTTTATTTCAAAGACTCTGACCTTTATCTAAACTGGTTGACCAAAGTAGAGAAGGTCAAGGCAGATGCTTGGAAAAGAACTGGAATTTACGACTTGATCATGATGTCAAAAGCAGGTCCCACCTACTGCCCCATTATGCTAGCCTCTTTCTTGTACTTCTGGGATAGTACCCATTACACTTTTCACCTTCCTTGTGGAATGATGACGCCCGCTCTCTTTGACCTAGCCGCAATCACAGGGCTAAAACCCCATGGATTGGTTTATGATCCTAAAGTGGATTGTCAAGACATTTTAGGGTTTTCGACCACCAAGGACACATACACTCACTTCTTCAATCATTACCACAAAAAGCAAATAGAAATTGTCGAAGATCAAGAACACATAGCATTTCTAGCTATGTGGCTTTCTCATTGCGTTTTATGTACAAAATCTCTGCAGGTGGCAAGAAAGTAGCTGATTTTAGCCAACCAACTACATCTCAATCGAGGTATCTACCTAAGTGAAATGATTTTGGCCAGTATGTATGAGTCTCTGAGCGAAGGCGCAGGTCGATTTAAAAGCCAAGAAAGCAACCAGAGCCTCTTGCTGTCGAGGCCTTTCTGGCTACTCCAGCTCTGGCTTAATGCCACTTTCGAGACTAGCCTTCCCAAGAAAGGGGTGGTCGATGAAGAAGACCCAGAGATAAAGAAGAGGTGAGTCAAATGGACTCGATTGGTCAAGCTAACCCCTAGTGAAGAGGGACAAACACTAAGGGTGAATATCTATGGCTTTATTAATATATTCGCAAAGCACCACGAGTTTACTCCATGGATGGCTCCGTTTTCAGAAAAGAAATATGGCCCTGAATGGTTCACGAGGGCATTTCCTCTTTCGTTCAAAAAACACGAAGCATAGTCGATGCTTGTCTGGGAAGGTTTTTTGATTCCTCGACTTATAGTCCACAAACTTAACCTTCTGAGGGGCCACACAGCTTTGATGGCCTACCACCCAAACCTCGTATCTCGACAGTTTGGCTTAGTCCAAACATTGCCCAAATGTCTATATGACAAGAAAGCTCATGTGATCCTTCCCCATATTATCTTCAATAACATAGAAACTTCGACGCATCTTGCTCGACATGCCCACAACTCTCTTCTCACCCCTGTTTACTTCGAGCCTTCTCACCTTTGCACCCAAGAGTTCTACAACTGGTGGTCGAGGCACTATGCTTCAGAATTCCTTGATGTTTCGAGCTTTGTTAGCTTGATTGACCAGGCTTTTGTTGACGTGCAAGAGAAATTCAAGAAAGGTATATCCACTCATATCAAAGAAATTCAAGCCTTCCAAAAGTACTTTGAAACTTCCTATCGACCAAATGATGGTAGTCGAAACATCCACGAAGCCGCAGTCACGCTGAAAGAAAAAATTTCGAAGAAAATAGAGCATTTAAAAATCCCTTCGCACGTTCCTCCTGAGAAATTTTATGAAGTGGCTTTCACCTTATTTCCCCCAAAGACTTCTAGACTGCCAACCACTGACTTTAGAGTCGCTCTTGCCCCTCAAAGCCCAAGGCCCAGCGGGTGGTTCCGACTAAACATACGCTTGATAGTTTCAAAGGGTACCTTCATGTCGGTATCAAAGATGTTCGCATCGAATCCGAAATCCTTGAAGGTCGTCATCCTTCGATTTTAGATTCTTTTATCTGAACTCTGTTATTACTAACTTATGGCAACATTGTTTATTTTGCAGCTGCTCCGAAGAAGAATGCACCTCAACCACGGGTTGAGATAAAGGCTGAAGGCCACAAGGTACTTTGCGTGCCTTTTTCTTTCATTAATATTTTCCTGATTGCCTCTAATACTTCTTGGCAACTTAGGTGCCTCACAAGCCACCTCCAACACCTCAAGAGGCTGAAAAGATCCTCTGCTCAAATTATCATCGACTTAGAGGATGACGATGAATATCCTCCTGAGGAATTAAAACTGAAGAAGAGGAAGAGAACCAGCCAAGGGACAGATGTTGCTGGTAACCTATCTGACCCCTCGATGACTAAGGTCTCTAAAATGACTACACCCACCAGCGGTGATGTAGAAACCTCCACTAAGGGCGCCTCGACCCCATCTGCAGTCCTTATCGAAAGTGACAATTCTAGTCCTGCTGATGAGGGTGCCAAGGTAATTTATGCCTCAGTTTTCCTTGAAATCCCAGTCTACTTGCACCTTGTTCCCTTTTACCATGACTTATTTTCCTTTTGATTCAGGCTGAAGCAGGTGGCTCGAATCCAACGTTGGACAAATCTCCTTCCCCAGCCACCATCTTAAATAGCTAAGGTGAGCCTACTTACCATCCCACGCCTGATTTGGGCTCTAGAATGAATTCACTTGGTGAAATTAACAAACCTGGCCTTGAAACAGCTCCTTTTTTTTCTGCAAAAACTGCTGCCCAACAATCTCAAACTGATGGTTCTGATCATGAAGAAGATGATGTGCAACTGAATCTTGAGACAGGCAATACAAGAGACATCCTATGAAGGAAAATAAATCCTTAGCTGATGCAGGAAATTCCCCGTTGGGCAATACTCTTGATGTTGAAAATGCTGATCCAGCGGGGAGTGAGGACATGGAGGAAGACGAAACCATGCATCAATCTGAATTGGACGGCCATAGTGATGAAAACACTGGAGATGAAATGGATGAAGATAAGGGAGATGATGGTCAAAGTGAGGAGGAGGAAACTAGGAAAGGTCCTGCCAATGAACCAACCCAAGTCGAGGTTATTGCTACTCCAGCCACCGCTGCGGCTAAAGAAGGAAAAGCAATTCCCATTATGTATTGAGCAGGCCTTACTGAAACAGAACTCAATGCCTTGAAAATCAGCAACCCTCGACAGTACATAAAGATCCTTCTTGGAAGTCGAGGAAGTTCTTCTGGCAAAACTCTGAGTACTTCAACTTCTGAAGATCAAGCTTCGAGCAAGCCTGAAGAGAACATCCTCCAGAAGATCAAAGAAAAAATCTTCAAGGGTGACCTTTTCACTATCTTGCAAATGGACCATGTCACCCACCTTTCTCTGAAGAATCTCTTTCAACAAGTGGGCATTCACGCTATTTCCCCTGAATCTGATACCATTATCCTAGAACTTGGCACCATGATTGACCAAGTCTTTGGGGATCTCAAGCGGCTGCCTCAGATTGAAAAAGCCATTTCGACCAAAGCTGGAAGTGAGGCTGCCGCTTGGTCTGCTGCTGCTGAGTCTAAGATTAAGGTAGCAGAATTGGAGGAAATGAAATTTTGGTATGCAGATTTCATATGATAAGAACATAGATCTCTGCTGAAACAAGGGCGAGGACAGACCATGACCAATTTAAATTTCTTTAAATTGTACCAATGTCATGGTGTCTGTTGTGACATCTGCAGTCTGACAGAATATTTATCTAACCATTTAAGGTGAAGACTTGTAAATGTAGAAAGATAAGTAATACAGTAATTGTTCACCCAGTTCAGTGTCAACAACACCTGCATCTGGGGGCTACCAAGCCAGGGAGGAAATTCACTATCAGCAGAATCAATTCAAAGTTAAACCTCTAGTTTACACTCCTCACTTAATCTCTACCCAATGACACTTCAACCTAGAGACACTCTAGATCTGAGTATACCCACTCACTCCCCCTCAATCACACAACAGTGATATCAACCAATTACAATACAAAATAGTATGAAGAGACACTTCACACACACACACCTTGATCTTGATTCACAACTTTGATCAAGGTACTCACACACTCTTGCTTCACAACTTTGAGTGAGACACAACCTAGAATCTACCTAACCAATGCAATCATCAACCAGAAAATTGCTTGGATTACAAGTATTCCTAAGCAGACTTTACACGTGAAGACTAGCCTTCTTCACTTACAAATATGTCTACTTCAATGTATCAATAAATACAAAGGGTGACTTACACACAAGGGACTCTCAACCCTAGACCTCTATTTTACACTCTGGTTTTTCTTGATGTGAGTACTTACTTTCCTCTACTTCTGCTCCTCCTTTTATAGCAATGCAGACTGGGCTTAAGATGATCACAAGTAACAAACATTGGTTTTAACAAAGTAAAACTAATTTCCACAATTCAGGGTGCTGCCAAATTAGGTCATGGCTTTTCATGATATGGTCAGCACTGCCTAGAATCTCTCCTGAGATAACTCAGGAGTCGTAACAGGTTTCCTGAAGTATAGCCTGAGTTTCCTCTTGCAATATAACAGAAAACCAACATGCCTACTGTGCACGTCCGATGTCATACGCTCAATGCCATATGCCATCCAGTATGACATCCACTCTTCTGCAGATTTTTCTTTACACCAGACTTGGCTTCACCCAATCTTCTGCAGAATCACATTAGAAACAAGTATATTAAAGTTTCCTAAAAGGTCTCCAAGATCCTTTTATGAATACCAATACAATCTGTTCTTGTTCCTAATAAATCTCCTTGACATATTTACTGATGAGGTATTTTCAACATGGTCTCATCAATGCAAACCAATTCTGTCAAGAGATGTATACTAGAAGCTCCTTCTGTTGTCATGCAACGATGTCCTGCTTAAGACACATGACAACACACATCACTCACTACCTGTGAGGAACTTCATCACAACTTAACCTGTTGTGGCTGCACACCTCACTCACCACCTGTGAGGAACTTCATCACAACTTAACCTATTGTGGCCACTGCTAACCCATAGCAGCTACTGCTGTACTAGACATTGATGCATGACACTCAGCTTCTGCTAGCTCCTTCTGCATCCATGACAACGGTTATGTCATCAGCTCCTGCTGCACCAGAACTTGATGTCATCACTTTGGTAATGACATCCTTTTAAACATTGGCGCATAATCATGTTTTACCAAAAGTTAGCCAATCCTAGAACCATAGAAACATGGTACTAACAGGAAGCAAAAGAAAAGAACAAGCAAGAGATTGTCTCGAATGAGAAGAACATTACTTCCTGGGAGCGAAAAATTAAGAAGCTTCAAAGCAAGATCTCGAAGGCCAAGAAACGGAATGCTGAACTATCTGCCTTCGATGATTCCAGCCTCTCGAAAGAGCTTGATCATGCCACCACTTTTGCTGAGGAAGCTCGACAACTAGAAACAGAAGTTTCTCGTCTAAAGTTCAACAAAAGCTTGTGTGAAAGGCGCCTCGAACTCCAGAAGTCGAGATATTTAAAAATGAAAGAAAATCTCCCCTTTTAGCTTGTTACTCCTTTTGTAATTTTTTCCTTTTGGCCATCACATGCCATAGTCTTTCAGACTTGATTTTGTAATGATTTGAGCCATTTTGGCATTTATGAATACCATTTTTAGCTTTACTTTATGTATTCAATTATTCTCTAGAGATTTTAATTTCTTGAAGCGACGGTTTGTATTTTTTCAAATACTTGCCATTTACTTTCAAAATTCTCTTATCTTCGTTTAATTCTTCAACTTCATAAGCTCCATTGAAGAACACTTACATAATTTGGAACGGGCCTTCCCACTTTGGGGACCATTTGCCCAAGGCTCTAACCTTTAGATCCATAGGAAAAACTACCCTCCAAACTAAGTCTGCGAAAAGGTCTTAACCTTAACCTTTTTATTGTACAATTTTTCTACTCTCTTCTTTTGCCTCCTCAAAAGTTCTAGAGCTTTAAGTCTTTCCTCATCTAAATCCACCAACTCATCTAGCATCATATTCCAATAAGTCTCATGAAGAATTTCATGATGTCTTTGAATCCTAATTGACTGTAGGTAGATCTTAATAGGTAACACTGCGTCATGGCCAAAAGTCAGTCAAAAAGGAGTGTTATTGGTGGCTTCTTTGGGAGACGTTCAACATTCCAAAGGATCTGGTCCAAGTCTTATGCCAATTTTTAGACTTCTTTCCCACATGCTTTTTTTATCAACCCAATCACCATTTTATTTGCTGCTTCGACTTGACCATTAGCCTGAGCATAATAAGGTGTCGAGATTAGAAGTTTGAATCCCATCTCCTTAGAAAACTCCTGCATCTTTCAACCAATAAACACTGACCCTTGATCTGTTGTAATTGTTTCTGGTATCCCAAACCTGTAATTGATATACTTTTGAACAAACTCAATGACATCCTCTTGATCAACCTTTGGTAGAGGTACCACTTCGATCCACTTCGTAAAGTAATCAATACCTACTAGGAAGTATTTCTGATTTTTGGAGGATGCTGGTCGAATCTCTCCAATCAAGTCCAAAGTCCAACCTCTAAAAGGCCATGGTTTAACTATAGAGTGTAACTCGCTTGCTAGGACATGTTGTATGCCAGCATGGACCTGACATTCCTGGAAGCCCTTGGCGAATTCTGAAATTCTGGAAAGCACAAGATGGATGTTATCATGGATGTTATGACATCCACTGTAACATAGGCTGCTGAACTTACTAATAAGCTGTAATTAGAAAGCAGTAAATAGCACAAGAGATTGTTCACCCAGTTTAGTGTCAACCACACTTACATCTGGGGGCTACCAAGCCAGGGAGGAAATTCACTATCAGTAGAACTAATTCAGAGTCAAACACCCCGTTTGCGCTCTTCACTTAAGACCTACCCAACGACACTTTAGCCTAGAGACCATTAGACCTGAGTATACCCACTCACTCCTCCTCAATCACCTCAGTGATATAAACCAAAACACAATTACAATATGAAGAAACTCTTCACACACACCTTGATCTTACTTCACAGCTTTGATCAAGAGACACAACACTCTTGCTTCAAAGCTTTGAGTGACACAATGAACACAACAGTTCATACACAATAAACTAGTGCAATTATACAACATACAATTGCTTGGCACACAAGGAATCCTAAGACTCCTAGACACACGTGAAGAGCAAACCTCTTCACTCATAAATCACACTCTTCAATCTCTGTCTTGAAGCTCTCTCTTCAAGCTCTGTCCTATTAGGAATGATCCTTCTGTTATTTATAGCAACAAACTTGCTTTGGGACTTGATGGAGAAACTAGGTTTACCCAAGATAAACCTCTCTTCATGAAGCTACGCACTTATCATCAGGTCACGAGTCTTCTATGTTATCCTCAACAATGCTTTTATGTCGCCTAAAAGAACTATGCTTCCTGGATTGTTTCCTAAAGTATAGCCTGAGCTAATAACAGAAAAACAAACCCTGCGCGTCTGATGTCATATGATCAATGTTACAACATCCAGTCATGACATCCAACTTCACTTACCCTGCAGAATACTCTTAGTATATGTCATAACATCAGTCATGACATTCATATACACTTAATATTTTGCCATAAAATGCAGCCAATCAAAAGCATCTACAAACTCCCCCTTTGGCAAATTTTTGGATAAAACACCCTGTTAACATATCAGAGTTTACAAGCAGCAGAAGTCTAACATATAGCCTATCACTCAGGAAAGTTACTAGCTAAGCACTATAAGAGTTGTCTATAAAGTTAGCTCTCAGCTTCTCAGGATCAACCTGTTCACACAAAATTATCTGTTAGTCAGCACTACAGATGTCACAATGTTTTGAGTAACATTCTGGGTTACTCCCCCTCAACAGATGCATACTACGCCAGCTGGGCACAACCTGCAGCCAACCTGCAGTCACACAAATTCATCCAGCCTGCTCTGGATGTTATGACATTCAGGATGACATCCTGAAGTGCACAATCACCTGTGAAGCACAACATTATGCTACTCCCCCTGAAGAGGTGCATAGCCACATACATTCTGTAAACACCCTGTAGAAACACACCCTACTAGCAGCTACAATACTACTAGGTTCCGTCAAGGAACATACACAACTGCATATACACACTCCTTAATCATCAACTAGGAGCTCACACATCACTAACAACATCAGCTATTATCACACCTGCAACACACTTGTAGCAGCAATTCAGCCAAGTCTTCCACCTGTGAAAGATACACTTCTTTAATCTACTGTCACTACCTGTTGTTATCTAACACTCTCTCCCCCTTTTTAGCCACAAATTAAGATCAAACTAATAGCATAGTATAGATCATAACGAGTAACATTTCATATGTTTGGGGTCATTACAAACAAAAGCTGCCCATGGAGAGCATCACACATTTAAGCTGTTACAAAAGTCAAAACAAAAACAATGAAATACTCAAACCATCAGCACATGTCATTAGCTCAGCAACCAGCAGACTGAGCCCCACAGTAATCTATTGAAGGTGAGAAAATACTTAGAAGGGGGGGGGGGGGTTGAATAAGTATGAAGATAAAACTTAGAATTAAAAACTCAAGTATTTTTATCCTGGTTCGTTGAACTCAACTACTCCAGTCCACCCTTTCTAGAGTGATTTGCCTTTCTCAAACAAGGACTTAATCCACTATTTAATCAACTGATTACCATAGTAAGCACTAAGAACAACTATTCAAAGTCTTCTCAAGAACTACTAATCCCAACTGGATCTTCTCAAGGAACTATTACAATGAAATGTAAGATTAATACAAGTGTTTGAATGCTTCTAACAAGCTTTATCACAACAGTGATTTTTCACTTAATGTTAAGAACAAAAGAATAAACTCAGCAAAGAGAATAAGAATATTTTATGAGAGCTTGTAAGAGTTTCTATCAATGATCTGTTGTTTGAAGAAGATGAGGAAGACTTGCTTTTATATGCACAGTAGTCCACAATGTCTTGACATTGGAGGTTGTGTACTGAAAAGGCCTGAACCTTTTTGTCTTTACATTACATGACCTTTCCTGGAAGTAGAATGCATAGAGAAATGCTTTTGGTCTGTGTTCTAGTGTCAAGCATGAAAGAGGAAAGAGTCGTTGAGCCAAATCAAAAGATATCACTTTGAATTCTTCTTCAACAAGTATTTCATTTCAGCAAAGTAAACATCAGAGTCTGCATGATCAGAGTCTTGGATGCCCATAAGATTTTGCTGAATCAGAGTAATGTAGCAAGTGTGCTTTAGCGTGTAGTTCTATCAGAGCAGAGTTTTATGAATTAGATCCTCAGTACATACAGCGTGTAGTACTCTCAGAGTCTTCTGAAAAACTGTGCTTCTTAACTCTCATACAAAGTTCTTCAATGCTTCAGAGTCTTCAGATCTATTAGAGTCTTCTGCTTCAGATCCTTCTACAGCTTCTGCTTCAGATTCTTCTGTAGCTTCTGCTTCAGATTCTTCTGCAGACAGCGCTCATATTCTTCTATAGGATGATTCTGACTCTTCAGAGCCTTCCATAGTTCCATGTTCAGATTAATTTGCTCTTGGATGTATATATACTTTAATCATCTGCAGCAAATATTCATGAACAAATTTTAGAGTATATAATTCTTTAATACAAAATTTCATAAGAGTTATCATCAAAACATAGAGATATTACTAAGAAACAATCTGTGTTCTTACATCTATCAGCACACATTATTCATCTTCCTCAGAGGCGGAACTGGAACTGACCTCCTCAGATTCTTCATCACTAGCCTTCTCAGCATCTGGGGAGCCATCTTCATCATTGTCCTCTTCTTGACCAGAGTTTTCCTCAGAGCTGGCAGCATCTTTTTCTGAGTCAGCTGTCTGGCCATCATCCTCTTCTGACCTATCATTTTGCCTATCCTCATCTGTGAACTCAGCATCTTCATTTTGCTCAAGGGTTCTGATCAATGCTTCAAAAATTTTCTTCCTAGCATCCAGCTCCTTACAAGTTTCCTTTAGTATGGCAATCACTTCAGCTTTTCTTGATTTTGACTTTCCCTTGGATGTCTCAGCTGATGTTACAACAATGTCAGGAACATGAGTTCCCTGAAACAACTTGTAGTGGAAGGATAAAGGGTTTTCTCTCTTGCAAGTTGTGTCACTCTCCTTGAGAATGTTGGGATTCTGATCAATAATGATCCCACAGATAAGTGAGGGGAATGCAATAAGGCCTTTGACAATATAGCTACCAGCATGTTTCATGGTTTGATCATGAATGTAGGTCCCATAATTGAATTTAGCTTTTGTCCCTACAACATACATGAATCTCCCCAGAATGGTTGCAACAGTTGTCTTATGATTGGTAGGCACCCAATTTGCTGCACCAATCTTGTGTAGTATAACATATTTCATACTTAATTTGCTTGCAGCCAGCTTCCCTTTGGATGGCCAACTCTTGACCTGGTTGGCAGTTATTTCTTGACACACTTGGTTGTCAGAGGCAATCAGTTCATTCTGAGCTTCATTTTCTCTCCCTAAGTAGCTGTTGATGATGGTTGCTGAGAACTTGATACATTTTCCTCTCACAAACACCTTACCAAACTCACTTGATTTTCTATCAGCACATTCTTCTGACAAGTTAACTATGAATTTTTTGACAAGAATCTCATAGCATGGTGGAAATTGAGTAACTATTTTCATCAACCCAACATCATGAATGAGATTCATGATTTCTCTA
This sequence comes from Lathyrus sativus, assembly GCA_963859935.3. Classification (NCBI taxonomy): domain Eukaryota; kingdom Viridiplantae; phylum Streptophyta; class Magnoliopsida; order Fabales; family Fabaceae; genus Lathyrus; species Lathyrus sativus. The sequence goes on from OZ012739.1 coordinate 473,834,621, forward strand.
CTTTCAAGAGCCTTTTGTCCTAGTTCTCTCTCCAATGCCAGTCTCTTCTGAAATACATACTTCCATCTATTGACACATGAGGGATAATGAAATGAAATGTTGTGAATGGGAACCTCAGGGACACTAGCAGCAAGTTTGCTAGTGGCTGGTTTCTTCTTTGATGGAATTTCAGATGCATCATCATCATCATCATCAGAGATAGAATCCGTTTCAGTAATGGATTGAGCCTTCCTCTTCTTCGGAACCACCTTGCTCCATGCTTTGGTAGGCCCAATAATGGTATTCTTGGCTGTAGTATTCTTCTTGTGGTTGCTCTCCTCCGCTTGTTTCTTCCCTTTCCTCGTCAAGAGCCCTTTGGCTATGTCAGAATTGATCTTGATTATCAAATCATTATCATAGTACTCATCAAGGTCTACTATATTAGCCACATCATCATTTTTGTCACCTTGCATGTCAATATCCATTTCATCAGAACCTTGACCCTTGTTATTACCTTCTCTTGAAGTGTTTTCCAATGTTTCAACATTGTGGGTGACATCACCTTGTTCCTTCAGTTGAGGTGAAGAATCCTTGGTATTAAGAGGAAAGGATATTCTTGGAGCATCATTTGGTTTATTCAATACCTTGGCTACCAAATTGACAATGGTATTGTGTATTTGCCTGGATTTTTCTTCATTAGTTTCCTCACGAGGAATAGATGTTGAACAGTGAGAAGCTTGCCCTGATACTAGTTCTTTACGTCTTCTTGCAAGGGTGGTTTGAGGTTTCTTCACCATCTGACCTTCTGGGGTTAGCATTCTCAGGGGTTCTATCTCAAGAATCTGGTTAGGGTTGCTAGTCTCAGTTCTAGCTTTAGGATCTGGATTATCGGTGGTGGACATTCTTTTAGAAGACATTGTTAAGGACTTTGATCGAGAGGGAGAGAAATTTCTATGCTTGGTTGAAGATGTGTGGGAGATGAACAGTTTGTATAGGTGTCAAGAGAAATATGAGTTTTGCGTGTAGGTGCTAAATAGGCCATATTGAAAAAGAGGAGGGAACTTACTATTTTGACCAATCATCAAATGATTACTTTTCAAAATGCAATTCCCTATTACCATTAATTGCTATAATTCATTATTAATGGAGGTTCTCACCTTGCTTTGTGAATTCTCAAATTGAGTATCCTTTAGACCTTTTGTAGCCCTGTCACCACAATGTAGATCATAATTTCCAAGCTTCTCACGTATCTTTCTAACTTGAAGCCTGTTATCACTGTGCATGGTTCTTTTAGACTGAACTGAGTTCATATTGATGTTACTCTTGATGTCACAGAACAAAGTCATGACATCCAGAGTGACATTGCTTTCCTTAAGCTGTCCATTTTTCATGGACTCCATCAAATTTCAATATAACAGGTACAGATTCCTATGATGTCCCTTCTTTCGAAATGCTATCTTGGCTTGTCTGCCATATTGACATTTACCAATTCCTCTTACTGCTGTCTTAGATATGGTCTTTTCTAATTTTTGAATGTGTCTACCTTTCTCCAACCATTTTTGATCCTTCGTTTCTTCATTGAGCACGACATTGAGGTTACTTCTGGGCTCCCATAGGTAGCAGTTGTTCTTGGCTCTTGACCCTCTCATGACTTCCTCACCTTCTTCATTGGTGACAGTACAATTACTCTTAGTGAATTTAACATTAAATCCTTGGTCACAAAACTGACTGATACTGATAAGATTAACAGTCAGTCCTTTGACCAACATGACATCATCCAATTTTGGAACACTAGGATAATCTAGCTGTCCAGCACCTTCGATTTCTCCTCTAGCTCCATCACTAAATGTTACATGACTTGAGAAATGAGGTTTGATATTTACCAAAAGGTTCTCCTTTACATTCATGTGTCTAGAGCAGCCACTGTCAAAGTACCAATCCTCTTTGGTTGGCATCCTAAGAAAGGTATGAGCTACTAGAGCAACCTCCTTGGCAACCCAGTGTTGTTTCTTGACAAGAACTTCCTTCTTGGGTCTAGCAAGATGTTATTTCTTGACATGAACACTTAGTTTGGATTTGCCTTGATAAGGATGACTTAGAAAACCATGTAACCAGAAGCAGAGGGGTTAAATGAGCCCAAGTTTTCCACAATAGTAACACCTATACCCTTGGAATTTGTTCTTGGTTTGGTTCCAGCTTCTGTTTCTTGGATGTTGTGACATTGGTCGTGACATCCATTTTGACCTCTGAGTTTCAGGCTTTGGTCTTTTGAGCTCCAAGATGGGTTTCTGTTCACCAACAAATCCCATTCCAGCCATGTTTCCAGCTCTCTGACCACTCTGTAGAATCCTTTCTAGAGTGTCAGTCCCAGGGTTTAGCATCCTTAGGGATTTTGACATCTGTTCCATCTTGGATTCCAACAAACTTGCCTCACTTTTGAGTGAGTCTATTGTTGCAAGATGCTCTATCTTCTCAGCCTCTAATTCCCTTATGCACTTCTTCTGTTGTTCTCCTTGCTGATATAATTATGCACTTCTTGTGCATAACTTTTTGTATGAATCTGCAAGTTCATCATAAGTTAGCTCATCTTCACTTGAATCACCATCATATTTGTATACACTATTCAAAACAATGACATGTCTTGCAGATTCTTCTTCTGATCTGCTTTCAGACTCTCCATCAGACCAAGTGACTGCTAATCCCTTCTTTTGCTTCTTGAGATAGGTGGGACACTCAGTTTTAATGTGACCATAACCCTCACATTCATAACACTGAACACCTTTGCCTTGGTTAGATGTTTCTTCAGATTCTTCCCTTCTGTTGGTGTCAGAGGAGTTGTTCTTGACATAAGTCTTAGACTTATGGTCTAATCTTTTAATCAATTTGTTGAATTGTTTACCAAGCAAGGCAAATACTTCTGACAAATGCTTCTCATTGTCTTCCTCTGAGTCATCTGCAGTGTTTGAAACAAGTGCTAAGCTTTTGTTCTTTTTCTCCATAGCTGGATCACTCATTCCCATCTCAAAGGTTTGGAGAGAACCAATGAGTTCATCCACCTTCATATTGCATATATCTTGAGCTTCTTCAATGGTAATGACTTTCATGGCAAACCTTTTAGGAAAAGATCTGAGAATTTTCCTCACAAGCTTTTCTTCAGACATCTTTTCTCCTAAGGCTCCTGAGGTGTTTGCAATCTCAAGAATATTCATGTAGAAGTCATGAATAGTCTCATCCTCCTTCATCCTTAGACTTTCAAACTTGGTGGTCAGCATTTGAAGTCTTGACATCTTGACTTTAGAGGTTCCCTCATGAGTTGTTTTGAGAGTATCTCAAACCTCTTTAGCCAGCTCACAATGATGCACCAGTCTGAAAATGTTATTGTCTATACCATTGAATAATGCATTCAAAGCTTTAGAATTCCCAAGAGCCAAGGCTTCTTGCTCTTTGGTCCATTCTTCTTCAGGTATAAGCATAAACAATCCATCTTTATCAGTCTTCACTGGATGTTCCCAGCTAGAGTTTGCAGCTCTCCATGCCTTGCTGTCTAAAGACTTTAGGAAGGCAATCATCCTAGGTTTCCAATAGTCATAATTAGAGCCATCCAGAATTGGTGGTCTATTTGTGAATCCAATGTCTTTGTCCATAGTACCAGAATTTATCTTCCCTAGATCTCACCCAGAAAATAACAGGCAGGGTGCCTACTTTGATGCCAATTGAAATTCTGGCAAGCACACGATGGATGTTATCACAGATGTTATGACATCCACTGTAACATAGGCTGCTGAACTTACTAATAAGTTGTAATTGGAAAGCAGTAAATAACACAAGAAATTGTTCACCCAATTTAGTGTCAACCACACTTACATCTGGGGGCTACCAAGCCAAGGAGGAAATTCACTATCAGTAGAATTAATTCAGAGTCAAACACCCTGTTTTCACTCTTCACTTAAGACCTACCCAATGACACTTCAACCTAGAGACCACTAGACCTGAGTATACCCACTCACTCCCCCTCAATCACCTCAGTGATATAAACTAAAACACAATTACAATATGAAGACACTCTTTACACACACCTTGATCTTGCTTCACAGCTTTGATAAAGAGACAACACTCTTGCTTAAAAGCTTTGAATGATACAATAAACACAATAGTTCATACACAATAAACCAGTGCAATTATACAACATACAATTGCTTGGCACACAAGGAATCCTAAGACTCCTAGACACACGTGAAGAGCAAACCTCTTCACTCACAAATCACACTCTCCAATCTCTATGTTGAAGCTCTCTCTTCAATCTCTGCCCTATTAGGAATGATCCTTCTGTTATTTATAGCAACAAACTTGCTTTGGGCCTTGATGGAGAAACTAGGTTTACCCAAGATAAACCTCTCTTCATGAAGCTACGCACTTATCATCAGGTCAGAAGTCTTCTATGTTATCCTCAGCAATGCCTGTTATGTCGCCTAAAATAACTATGCTTCCTGGATTGTTTCCTGAAGTATAGCCTGAGCTAATAACAGAAAAACAAACCCCGCGCGTCTGATGTCATACGATAAATGTTACAGCATCTAGTCATGACATCCATTCACTTACCCTGTAGAATACTCTTAGTGTATGTCATAACATCAGTCATGACATTCATATACACTCTAATGCTTTGCCATAAAATGCAGCCAATCAAAAGCATCTACAAATTCAATGCAATCTTTTAACATGGTAGGCCAATACGCGCCTTGACGAAATAATAGCCATTTCATCTTATGGCCTACCTGGTGTGCCCCACATGCCCCACTATGGACCGTCGAAAGAGCTAGATATGCCTCAAATTCACTAAGGCATTTAAGTAAGACCCCCTCAGAGGTCTTTTTGAATAACCTGTTTCCTAAAAGAATGTAACTTAGAGGTTGATACTTAACCTTTCACTCTGTAGACGCTGATGGATTACGTAAGTGCTCGACCAAAGGCTTCCTCCTGTCTTTATCCGTCAAACTATCCACTGCAAAAATCTCAAATTTCCCCTCATCAGCATATCCAAACTTTGTTACTTCTAGATCTGATGGACGTAAGTCAACATACATAACTTTACCCCTAGCTTCGATTACTTCCTGTAAGCTTTCTTTAAAACCTTATACCCGGAGGCAATATGCTCTAAGTCATTTGCTACTTGATTCTTTAGTCAAGGTATATGTCGAATGCTTGCCACTTCAAATTTGTTCAGTAGTTTATTAGCTATTACAAAATACATGATAATATTTTCCTTAACACACTTGTATTCCTTTGTAATTTGCTTTATAACCAACTCTGAGTCTCCCATTATTTCGACTCGGGTTGCCCCTAATTCTAACAAAATTTCAAGTTTTGCTATTAAGGCTTCGTATTCAGACTCGTTGTTGGAGCAAAGCCCTTCGAATTTATACTCAAATTTTGTTGGAATTTTCTAAGGAAAAATAATTAGCACGCCAATGTCTGTCCCCTCTTTATGGCTGGAGCCATCGAAGTATAGCTTCCAAGGTTCTAGTTCGACGTAATTTAAAGTGTTTTCATTTATAGAGTGGTCGACAATAAAGTCTTCTACCACTTGTCCTTTAACTGCCTTCAAAGATTTATATGTTAAAGAGTATTCAGTTAATGCTAGTTCCCACTTACCTATTTGACTATGCAACATAGGTTTAGATAACATATGTTTGATAACATCAAAGTGAGACGAAATATAAATATCAAATGGTTTTATATATTGCTTCAGTTTTGTACAAGAGAAATACAAGCATAGACATAACTTTTCTATCATGCTATATCTAGTTTCTGCATCATTCAAAACTCTACTGAGGTAGTAGATGGCTCTTTCGACGCCATTATCATCCTCTTGAGCCAACATGCTCCCTAAAGTTTTTTCTGATGTTGCTATGTATAGCCTCATACTCCTGCTCCTACAAGGTGGCAAAAGAACTCGAGGATGGCTCAGGTAGTCTTTGATCTTGTTGAAGGCTTCCTATTGATCTTGCCCTCAATTGAACCCCTATTTATTGAACCGAATCAACGGTGAAAAGGCCTACGTTTTTCCGCTTAGGTTTGATATGAACTTTCTTAAGAAGTTTATCTTGCCCAACAGTGACAGCAACTCCCTTTTTGTTGATGGCGCTTTCGCTTCCATGATGGCTTTAGTCTTATTCTGGTTAATCTCATCCCCTTTTTGTGGACCACAAAGCCTAAGAAATCCCCCGCCTACACACAAAACACACACTTACAAGAATTTATCTTAAGACCATATCTCCTCATCCTCTCAAAGGATTGTCGAAGATGGTCCAAGTATTTTTTTTCCTGAACAAGACTTAACCACAATGTCATCAATGTATATTTGCATGAAAGACTCTATATAATCATGGAGAATTGAGTTCATAGCTCGCCGATATGTGGCCCCGGTATTTTTTAGGCCAAAAGGCATCACTATCCATTCGTAGGTGCCTAAGGCTCAAGGACATCAAAAATCTATTTTGGGGACATCATCTTCAGTAAGGAAAATCTGATTATAACCAGAGTATTCATCCAACATGCTGAGGTACTCATGCCCTGTGGCGGAATCAACTAGCATTTCTGCCACAGGCATAGAATATTCATCCTTAGGAGTTGTTGAATTTAGATCTCTAAAGTCTATGCAAACTCTTAGAGACCCATTCTTTTTAATAACAGGGACAATGTTAGCCAACCATTCGACATACTTGGTAGTGCGGATGAACTTACATCGAAGGAGTTTTTCGACTTCCTCTTTTATTTTTGAGGGAATTCCCGGGGCGAACCTCCTTGGATTTTGTTTGACTGGCTTCTTCCCAGGTTTGATTGGCAGTTTGTGTTCGACCAATTCTCTCATCAAACCAAGCATCTCAACATAGTCCCAGGCAAAACAATCTTTATACTTTCGCAGCAGCTGGATGACTTCGACCTTAAGTTGTGGGTTGAGACTGGCACTCACGTATGTTGGCCTTTTTGTCACCCCTTCTCCTAGATCGACTTCTTCCAATGGGTCCTGCGCTAGCTGTAACACCCTTTTTCTACCCCAAAATTATTGTGGCAAAATAACACAAAAATCAGAGTGAGTAAATAAATCTCATTAAAAAGCCACCAAAAGGGCGTACATTTCTCAAAGTCATCAAAATAGGTCTATACTCCGTAACTACGGGTTTTCCCCAAAATACATCAAAACATCATAAAACAGCGGAACTCAAAGCATAAAGTCAAGGTTTCCTCAAAAGGGAAAAATAAGTAAAATAACCCACTAACATAAAGTTTCACTCAAAGAACCCAATCCGATGTTACATATCAGAGCAAAACCCTCTAAACTAACCAAAGGCTAAAACACTTAAAAACTTCAAAAGTACTCCTCGACGGCTTCCACGGCTAAACTGGGTCATCTGCACGTTACCCACGTGGAGGTAACATTCAAACAGGCAGGGTGAGTAAACAGTTCATAATAATCAATGTATAACAATTAATGCATAAACGGCATCATAATTATATTCAACACATTCATATTCCTCAATTATGTCTCAAAGGCTACAACGTCATAATTTATACAAAAGACTCATAAATGCAATGTGACACTACTAAATGCATGTGGTGCCAATCATCACAGCTCGATGGACACTGGGCCATCAACCCTCTATAGATCTCCGTCAATAGGATCGATTCTACTAGAGAACCGGAGCACATCAAAACACTTCACATCCACACAATGGGATTGAAGCCAAAGTAATAGAGGTCCTGAACCGAAGTCCGGATGCACATGAATGCATGATGCACACGTCACAATAATAATCCTTATAATACAGCATATGGTGCATCATCATTCATCATTTCACATAAATCATCATATCTCATGTTATCACATAATTCATCAAATCATGGTAATTTCATCATGTTAATTCAATCAATACAATATAAAAACCATCATGTCATCATGTACATATCACCAAAAACCCATTGTCATACTCATGGTAACTCATCATAGAAATCACATATTCAAACATCACGGCATCGTTGCACACGATCAAATTTCGCGAAACTCTGCTACGTTCACTGGCATGCTCGCTAGGCGAGTCGGGGCAAGTTTCTTCGCTAGGCGAGTCTGGGAACACAATCGTTCGCTAGGCGAAGAGTGCAATGACAACAAAATTTGCTACGCTCCAGAACTGATTTTCACTCAAATACTCATACGATTCACTTACCCAATGCCCCTAAAACATCCTTAAATCATCCCTAAGGTCCTACGGAGATAACGGCACAAAACCTACGGTTTATTAGGCCAATTCCGGGACATATTTACGTCCTAAAACACTATTTCCCTACAATTTCCCAAGGCATCATAATTTCCCATATCAAATCCCTTCAGGGTCAGACTTATAACATTGCAAGGCTTTGGCCACGAAGGCCTAAGGTTCTCTAATCCTCATAGCAAATATTCAAATATTCAGTGATACATATCACAAGCCATAATCTCAGAGTCTTATCATCAATTTCCCTAATTTTCCCACAATCAACCCAAAATACCTTAAATCTTAATATCACCATAAACACATCGAAAGGCATACATAGAAAATCATGAAAAGTGATACTCCCCATACCTTAGTCGATTCGCAACTTTCACGATTAACTTTTGGGATCTTCTGCCTCCAACCTTTCCTTCAGAGCTCTGGCCACCAAATTTTCACGGTTAACACAAATGAATTCTAATTTCCCTTCAGAACTCAATTTTGTCTAACCTATTCTTGAGCCTCACAAATTGGGCTTTTTCCTCATTACCCTTACTAACTCCTTCAAATGCCCAAATTACCCTTATTTTGCTTAAATTCATTTTAATTAATAATAATACTAATAAATTAATATTATATGCTATTAATCAAATAAATACCCGAAAATGCACATTTTCCCAATACTTCACAAAACCACTGAAAATTCACTGAAACATGAATATTTTCAATTAAATAATTAATTAAAATATTCCGATAAAATTTAGGGTGTTACAACTCTCCCCCACTTAAAAGAATTTTCGTCTTCAAAATTACCTCAAAAAAACAGAGTCGGATACGAATCCTCCATCTGATCTTCACGTTCCCAAGTCCAACTTTCTCCAGCTGGTCCTCCCCATAATACCTCCACTAAGGCAATCTCTTTACCTCGCAGCTACTTCACTTCTTGTTCGTCAATCCGAACAGGCAACGCCTCAACAGTCAAATCATCTCTCACTTGTACATCATCCATCTAAATCATATGCGACGGATCTGGAATGTACTTCCTCAACCGAGATACATGAAACACATAATGTAAATTCGCAAGTAACGGTGGTAAAGCAATCCGATAGGCTACTTCCCCTACCCTCTGCGAAATCTAATACGGACCAACAAAACATGATGTGAGCTTTCGAGACTTCAAAGCTCGACCAACACCAATTACCGGCGTAACTCTCAGAAACACGTGATCTCCCTCTTGGAACTCAAGAGCTTTCTTCCTCTTATCATGATAACTCTTTTGACGACTCTGCGACGCTTTCATCTTTTCTTGGATCATATTGATCTTCTCGGTCGTCTCTTGCACAATTTTAGGTCCGAGCACATCACTCTCGCCTGACTCATACCAACACAAATGAGTCATACACCTCCTACCATACAAAGCCTCATACGGTGCCATTCCGATACTAGGATGGTAACTGTTATTGTAGGTAAACTCAATCAATGGCAAATGACTATCCCACGATCCACCTTGATCCAACACACAAGCTCTCAGCAAATCCTCTAAAGACTGGATAGTTCTCTCTGTTTGTCCATCCGTCTGCAGATGATAGGAAGAACTCAACCTTAACTTAGTACCCAACACTGTCTGCAAACTTTCCCAGAATCTCAACGTAAATCTCGGTTCTCTATCCAACACAATACTCGACGAAACACCATGCAACTTCACAATCTGCTCAATATATAATTTGGCAAGCTTCTGCAACGAGTAATTGATCCTTATCAGTATAAAATGAGCCGATTTAGTCAATCTATCCACAATTACCCAAATCGAATCATATCCTTTCAAAGTCTTCGGCAAACTTGTCACAAAATCCATAAAAATGCTATCCCATTTCCATTCTGGAATACTCAACGGTTGCATCAGACCCGACGGTCTCTGATGTTCAATCTTCAACTTCTGACAAGTCAAACAAGCGTAGACAAATTCTGCAATTTCCTTCTTCATACTCGGCCACCAAAACAACTTCTTCAAATCTTGATACATCTTTGTGGCACCAGGATGAATACTCAACCCGCTTCTATGACCTTTTTCAAGAATGCTCTTCTTGATTTCTGGCACATCGGGAACACATACTCTATCTCGGAACCTCATCACACCATCCTCATTGATTCGAAAATCACCTCCGTTACCTTGATCAATTATCGTGAGACAATCCACCAAACTCAAATCAGATTTCTGACCTTCTCCGATCTCTTGGAGAATACTACTAGTCAACTTTAGCATACCCAACTTCACACTGTTAGGAGTCTCTTTACAAACCAAACTCAAGTCTCTGAATTGCTCAATCAGTTCTAACTCTAGAACCATAACCATCGACATATGCAAGGACTTCCTACTCAATGCATCAGCTACAACATTAGCCTTACCTGGATGGTAACTCAATTCAAAATAATAATCCTTCATAAGTTCAAGCCATCTCCTCTGCCTCACGTTCAACTCTTTCTGATCAAACAAATACATCAGACTCTTGTGATCACTGAACACTTCGAATATGGATCCAAAAAGATAATGTCGCCAAATTTTCAACACAAACACCACAACGGCCAACTCTAAGTCATGCGTAGGATAATTCCTTTCATGAATCTTCAATTGTCTGGAAGCGTAAGCGACAACCTGACCATTTTGCATTAGTACACCTCCAAGACCCATCTTCGACGCATCACAATACATAACAAAAGACTCACTCGGATTCAGAAAAATCAACACCAGAGCAGTCGTCAACTTCTTCTTGAGTTCTACAAAACTCTTCTCACAGGTTACATCCCACACATAAGCTTGACCCTTTCGAGTCAACTGAGTCAAAGGAAGTGCCAACTTAGAAAAGCCTTCTATAAACTTGCGATATTAACCAGCAAATCCAAGGAAACTTCGAATCTCAATAGTAGACTTTGGAGTCTCCCACTGCAACACAACATCAATCTTCGACGGATCAACATCAATCCCTTCACCAAATATCACATGGCCAAGGAAACTCACTTCCTTCAACCAAAAATCGCACTTAGACAACTTGACATAAAGCTTCTTGTCCTTCAAAACTTGCAATACAACTCTTAGATGTTGCGCATGCTCTTCTTCAGACTTTGAATATATCAAAATATCATCAATAAACACCACCACAAACTGATCCAAATAGGGATGGAAAATCCTATTCATATACTCCATGAATACACCAGGCGCATTAGACACACCAAACGACATCACAGTATACTCATAGTGCCCATACCTTGTCCTGAAAGCTATCATCGGAATATCATCAGGCTTAACGCAAATCTGATGATAACCAGACCTCAAATCAATCTTGCTAAACACACAAGCACCCACCAATTTATCCATTAAATCATCAATCCTCAGAAGTGGATACTTATTCTTAATCGTCACTTTATTCAATTGCCGATAATCCACACACAATCTCATACTACCATCTTTCTTCTTCACCAACAACATAGGAGCACCCCACGGAGAAACACTCGGTCTAATAAACTTCTTCTCAAGAAAATATTCCAACTGTTTCTTCAGTTCTCCTAACTCAGATGCAGACATCCGATAAGGAGCCATCGACATAGGACTAGTGCCCAATATCACATCAATAGTAAACTCTACCTCACGCTCAGGAGGTAAGTCATGTCTTCTGGGAACACCTCTAGAAATTCCCGAACCACTAGTAGTTCTACGCCCACTGCTTCACAATCAACTTGAAGCGATGCAAGCAAAGCAAACATCTGAGCCTCATCTTTCAAGAGTTCTTCCACTTGCTTGGCAGATACTAACATCAGTTCTCCACCATCGCCAAACTCAAGAAATCTCACAGTCTTGCTATAACAATCAATGTGAACATAGTTGTACTCCAACCAATTTATCCCAAGGATAACATCAATTTGATGCAAAGGTAGACAGACCAAGTCCATCATAAAATTCTTATCATAAATAGTCAAAGGGCAGTTCAAACAGACTAACGCAGTAGTCATAGAACCATTAGCCGGGGTATCAATGACCATACTCCCAATCATAGAAGACAATTTCAAATTCAACTTCTTAGCACATTCAAGCGAAATAAATGAATGAGTAGCACCAGTATCAATTATAGCAATCAATACAACATCATTAATAAAACAAGCACCTCTGATCAAGTTATCTATCCTGGCTTCTTCTGCACCGCTCAAAGCAAATACTTTGCCACTTGTCTGAGTAGCAGTAGCAGTCTTCTTCGACTGCTGACACTGGGTACTAATATGACCCTTCTCTCCACAGTTGAAGCAAGTCGGAGCTTCATCTTTATAATCAGTAGCTTTATGACCCCTCTTGCCACAACGGTGACATCTCAGCGCTTTACAATTCTCAGCATGGTGGCCTTACTCACCACACTTATAACACTTACCTGGAGTAGTAGCCGCTCCCCCACTTGGCTTTTTCCCATCAGAAGCCTTCTGCTTCCCTTTATCACCAGAAGTCACATACGGTTTTCCTCTGAACTGACCTTTCTCTTTCTTCTCACTCAGCTGCTTGTAGTGAGTAGATCGAGCTCGGCTATCCTCATCATAAATTCTGCTCTTGTTCACCAGTTCCGAAAACTGACGAATCTGCTGATACCCAATTCCCTGCTTAATCTCTGGTCTCAAACCATTCTCAAACTTAAGACACTTTGACATCTCTGCATCAACACGGTTGTAATGCGGACAGAACTTGACCAAAGACTCAAACTTTGTCGCATACTCAGCCACAATCATAATACCTTGTTTCAACTCAAGAAACTCTACTTCTTTCTTTCCCCGAACATCTTCAGGAAAATACTTCCTCAAAAACTCTTCCTTGAATACAACCCAAGTTACTGCAATTCCAGCATCTCCCAATCTCTGACGAGTGTTATCCCACCAGTCTTCAGCTTCCTCTGCCAGCATATGCGTACCAAACTGTACTTGTTGCGCATCAGTGCATGACATAACTCGGAAAATCTTCTCAATCAATTTCATCCACTTCTGCGCACCATCAAGATCATGAGTGCCCACAAAAGTTGGCGGATTATTCCTTTGAAACATTATCAAAGCACGAAACTCATCTGGAGGTCCACCATTTTGAGCCATCACATAGGCAAGTGATTCCAGCGCATCAGCAATAACACGATCATTCCTTCCTGCCATCTACAACCACCAATAAGGTTAGAAGAAAACAACTCATTAATAATGTTCTCACACTATCGACTGATAGGGGATTAACAACATAAAAACTTGGCCGGACGGACCGACCTGCTTTGATACCACTAATGTAACACCCTTTTCTACCCTAAAATTATCGTGGCAAAATAAACAAAAATCAGAGTGAATAAATAAATCTCATTAAAAAGCCACTAAAAGGGCGTACATTTCTCAAAGTCATCAAAATAGGTTCATACTCTGTAACTACGTGTTTTCCCCAAAATACATCAAAATATCATAAAACAGCGGAACTCAAAGCATAAAGTCAAGGTTTCCTTAAAAGGGAAAAATAAGTAAAATAACCCACTAATATATAGTTTCACTCAAAGAACCCAACCCGATGTTACATATCAGAGCAAGACCCTCTAAGCTAACCAAAGGCTAAAACACTCAAAAACTTCAAAAGTACTCCTCGACGGCGTCCACGGCTAAACTGGGTCATCTGCATGTTACTCACGTGGAGGTAACATTCAAACAGGCAGGGTGAGTAAACAGTTCATAATAATCAATGTATAACAATTAATGCATAAACGGCATCATAATTATATTCAACACATTCATATTCCTCAATTATGTCTCAAAGGCTACAACGTCATAATTTATACAAAAGACTCATAAATGCAATGTGACACTACTAAATGCATGTGGTGCCAATCATCACAACTCGATGGACACTGGGCCATCAACCCTCTATAGATCTCCGTCAATAGGATCGATTCTACTAGAGAACCGGAGCACATCAAAACACTTCACATCCACACAATGGGATTGAAGCCAAAGTAATAGAGGTCCTGAACCGAAGTCCGGATGCACATGAATGCATGATGCACACGTCACAATAATAATCCTTATAATACAGCATATGGTGCATCATCATTCATCATTTCACATAAATCATCATATCTCATGTTATCACATAATTCATCAAATCATGGTAATTTCATCATGTTAATTCAATCAATACATCATAAAAACCATCATGTCATCATGTACATATCACCAAAAACCCACTGTCATACTCATGGTAACTCATCAGAGAAATCACATATTCAAACATCACGGCATCGTTGCACACGATCAAATTTCGTGAAACTCTGCTACGTTCACTGGCATGCTCGCTAGGCGAGTCGGGGCAAGTTTCTTCGCTAGGCGAGTCTGGGAACACAATCGTTCGCTAGGCGAAGAGTGCGATGACAGCAAAAACTTCTATGCACCAGAACTGATTTTCACTCAAATACTCATACGATTCACTTACCCAATGCTCCTAAAACATCCCTAAAGTCCTACGACAATAACGACACAAAACCTACAGTTTATTAGGCCAATTCCGGGACATATTTACGTCCTAAAACACTATTTCCCTACAATTTCCCAAGGCATCATAATTTCCCATATCAAATCCCTTCAGGGTCAGACTTATAACATTGCAAGGCTTTGGCCACGAAGGCCTAAGGTTCTCTAATCCTCATATCAAATATTCAAATATTCAGTGATACATATCACAAGCCATAATCCCAGAGTCTTATCATCAATTTCCCTAATTTTCCCACAATCAACCCAAAATACCTTAAATCTTAATATCACCATAAACACATCGAAAGGCATACATAGAAAATCATGAAAAGCGATACTCCCCATATCTTAGTCGATTCGCAGCTTTCACAATTAACTTTTGGGATCTTCTGCCTCCAACCTTTCTTTCAGAGCTCTGGCCACCAAACTTTCACGGTTAACACAAATGAATTCTAATTTCCCTTCAGAACTCAATTTTGTCCAACCTAGTCTTGGGCCTCACAAATTAGGCTTTTCCCTCATTTTCCTTACTAACTCCTTCAAATGTTCAAATTACCCTTATTTCACTTAAATTCATTTTAATTAATAATAATACTAATAAATTAATATTATATGTTATTAATCAAATAAATACCCAAAAATGCACATTTTTCTAATACTTCACAAAACCACCGAAAATTCATCGAAACATGAATATTCTCAATTAAATAATTAATTAAAATATTTCGATAAAATTTGGGGTGTTACACTAGCATTTTGATATCGTTTGCCATTGGATCCTTTTCAAATCCCAGAGGCTCTTCATCATAGATGGCACCAAGCCTCTGGCTTTGTTCCACATCCTGAATTCTGTAAGATGGTTCTGGGTCGAAGTCTTTACCCTGACCTTCTTGGTGAAAATCAAATTTGGCTTTGTCAGCCAACTATTCACTAGCAGCTACCAAAGCCGCCTAGAGTTTTTTTCCAGCCACGTAGGCCAAAATTCTTTTCAATGTTTCAAACTCATTCATTATCACTGAATTCGCTTTCCCATCCTGTGGGGTCTACTGTAGGATTGCCAAGGTATAGAAGCCTCTCTCCTGGCACTTCCTTATCCCACCAAAAACTGTCGACGGGGTGTAAGTATAATGAGCAGAATGTCTCATCATCCGGAACAAATTCAAAATCTGATGGGGCGTAGGGGGCAATGTTAGCCAATTGTTTGTCGAACTCTCTTCGGTCGACATGATTGATAGGTGATTTGAAGTACCTCTGGTCAGCTTCAATGTTCTCCACTATGCCGTCTGGCCTCCAAATAGCAATTCGTTGATGCATTGAAGATGGCACTGCACTAATGCCATGTATCCATTCTCGTCCCAAAAGCATATTATAATTAGCCTTTGTTTCCACCACCATGAATATGGTGGGTCTTGTAATCGTTCCAACTGTCAGGTCCACCTGTATTACCCCCATCGTAGAGCCAACCTTTCCTTCATAGGTCGATAGGACCATATTATCTGGCTTTGTGTCGGTGTCATATATGCCAATTTTATTTAGTAAGAAGTGTGGCATCAGGTTTACCGTTGCGCCACAGTCCACCAAAATCTTATTTACTGGCACATTTACCACCTTTCTAATGATGTACAAAGGCTTCACATGATTTTTCATTGCCTCTGTAGGTCGCTCGAAGAAGGCATTATGTCCTTCTATGCAACCATTGTTCATGACATAGTAGCACACAGGTTTATGTGCCACCATTTCTGCCTCAATGTAGGCATCTAAGTTCTCGACCTCTGTGGTTCTGTCAAAATCTCTGGGCATTATAGATACCATGTTAACCAGGATATCCAAAGAGGCGTCTGAATCAGAATCAAAGTTATCAGTCATCTCTTCATCATCCTCGACCGTTCCTTTATGTTCAACCTCCAGAGAAGGGAACAATTTTTGCCCCACAAACATTTTCTCAGTAGTCTTGAGTTGGCTCCCTTTGTTTTCAGTAGGGGCATTCATGCTAGATTCTCCTTGGTTCTTCAATGAGGCCTCCCTAAGGGCCTTCCTTCTTTGCTCCCTTCTTCACTGAGATCGTGACATTGGGTTTTTTCCTTTGTAATTCTCAGAGACATGTGCAGTCTTAGAGAATTGGAACCCCTTTCGATAGGTGATCGATGGCCCTCGATTGATTTCAAAATTCTTTCATTTTTGCTGTCCCTTCTGCCTGTCCTCGTTAGGTCTGACCCACTTTCCGTTAGAAATTTTGGCAAATGGTTAAAGGTAGCAGGCCTTGCTTCTGGCGCTCTAGCATTAGGCTCAAATTTTCTTGGGTTGTTGCTTCGAGGGCCATAATTGGTCTTCTCACATTTATGTCTTGTCTTTCGCACCCCCTCGAGCTTCTAGATAGCCTTCTGATAGAAGATTGCACTACATCTGGGGCACAACATGACACCAGACCCTTTCTTTTGGCAGCAATGGAGGAATTCAACAATGGTCTCCTCATGTCTTGGGTATGCCATTTTACTGTGCTCCCCTTGGCAACTTAACTCGTCGCCTTCCATGGTCTCGTGTTGGGTTATTTTGACCATATTTACATCCATGTCAACGTCATTGCTTAGGTTCAGCCTGCAGAGGTCCAACTCAAGGCCTTTAGCAGCCCTATCCATCCTGGTAAATTCATCTGCAACTTCTTTGGTTACCAACATTAGGTTGGAAACCTCTGTGTCCCCCTCACTCGAGGCATCTTCAATTTTGTCGAGGCCTTCAACAGCCTCACTCATGAGTTTTTTTATGGTATTATCCTCAAGGCCTATAGTGACCTTGGCCAGCACTGTTTCATTGGCAAAATCCTCAGTAATTTCCACCATATTGATTGAAAAGTCAAAGCCATTAGCAACTTCGACAATATGCGCTTCTGTTGGCTCAACATAGTGGGCATCCACTGCTTGTAGTGGATCAGCGTCAATTTTCATATGACCATTGCTTTTCTATCCAAACTTCAATCTTCCCTCTTGGATAGCATTCTGAACCAAATCCCTGAAAAGAAAACATTGAGACGTTTCATGACCCAAAAAATTATGGTATTTACAAAACCCTCTCTTTTTTCTTTGTTCTAAAGGTGGCATTTTAGCGCCAGCAGGAACTATCATTTGCCCATATTTAACTAACAAATAAAAAATTCCGTCACATTTAGTGATATCAAAAGTATGTGTTTTCGTTGGAAACTTGTCATTCTTTTCAGATTCGACAAAACTTTTTCCATTTGGGGGAGCTAACATTTTACAAGCGTATAGAGGACCCTGCTTTAATTCAGCAACATCTATTTCATTCTCGTCGGAATATAATGATTCATCATGAACACCTTCGATATTTTCATTATATTCGACATAAGATACTTTCTTACTCTTATTAAATTTGGTATTTTTGTTTTTAAGACGCTTTAGCTGTCGAACCCTATCAGCTAGTTGGGCCATATCTCTTAGATACTGGGTATCTAGTTTCTTCCTAATAGAGTAATCGAGGCCACCAGCGGCCATTTCAACTAACTCGTGTTCAGGTACTTGAGTAAAATACCTAGCCTTAAGTAGTCGGAACCTATTTAGATAATCTTCTATTGGCTCGGAAAAATTTCGTTTTATACTAGCTAATTCCTTCAAACTAATCTTAATTTGCCCCATATAGAACTGTTCATGAAATAAACATTCTAAATGGGTCCAATTGCAAACTGAATTAGGGGGTAGGTTTGTAAGCCAAGTGAAGGCGTTTTTGGTGAGAGAGCTTGGAAAGTACTTTATCCTAAGACTTTCATCATTTGCAATCTCTCCGACTTCAATCATATACTGGGCAACGTGTTCGACAGTGGATTCCTTTGTATCTCATGAAAACTTGGTAAACTTTGGCACCTTCGTCCTAGGAGGTAATTTTGACTGGAGAATATAATCTACTATTGGTGACTTATAATTTGGCCTAGTGAAACCGGAGTTTATCCCATTTCGAGCCATTATCCTTTCGACCATGGCTGCTAAATTATTATCGACGACCATGTTATTATATTGAACCTGTTGTACAACATTGTCTGCATCTTGGTTTTGATTTACTATAATCACTTCTGGGTCTCTTTCTACTAGAATTGGTGCTTGGACCCTTTGTGGTTCGACCCTATGAGGCTCGAGTCTAGGGAGTTCAACCATCCTTTGATTTTCTAGACCGATCCTTGTAATGGCGAAGTTATCACATTCTCTGAGAATATGGGGGGTCATTTTGGAGGCCTTGCATTACTGTCATTGGCATTCCATATGGTGGGTTTCTTGGTAATGGTTGTGAAAACCCTAGGTGGAAAATGTATAGACGTCGAAGTCCCTCTTGGAGGAGTTTGGGGATTTGATGCTTGGGGCCCAACATACTCTAAAACGGGTTGGGTGTAGGCCTTTATACTTGTCGGCTCTGACCCTAACACTAATGACAATGGTTCATGCCTAATAGGAGGTGATATCTGCTCTCCTGTCAAAGTTACTGAGGGTGGAACTACATCATTCCTAGACACATCACGAGGATTGGTGTTACTATGCTGGGGATTTGAGCCATCCCCTTGAAGGTTTAGGTTATTTGGCTGATTAACATCTGCCGCCATTTCTCTAGTGTAGTTTTTTCTTGGTCTTTCTTCGTTTGTAGCGGCTATCTTACCACTTCTTAATAACATGCAACAAAGTTTTATCAGAGACAATATAACAATTGTAGTTTTGCAAACTTCAAAAAAAAAACTTCACAAACTTCAGCACTGTCCCACTGGGCGTGCCAATTTATTTCCCGTGAAAATTGGAAAACAACCGCTGATCTTCCAAATCTAACTTTGGTAACTCACAGGATCGATCAGATTGATCCTAGGACATGTGCTAAGTTTAAATTTAAATAAAATACTAAAGAACTAGACATTTCGACAGTGTTTATGAGAAAAGGTTAATGAAAATGAAAGTGCATGGTTCGACAGAAACGTAATAGTGTTTAACTTGAAAGAAAAAGGTTAAAGACTTTAATAAAAAGGCTTAAAAGAAATGAAACATAACGCTGAAGATGTAAATTGCAGGCAAGTAAAAGATAAATTCTTTTAATACAAAGTGAAAATAAACTTCATTAAAGCGTAAACACGGTGTTTTTACATTACGTACGTTCTCCCAAAACTCTTTTCTCTACACTCGGATACTCTAAGTAAATTTTGCAGTAACTTGTACAATAGTAAATTACAAAACACCTTGAATTATATTGCTAGAACCCCTATTTATAATAATATAATTAATTGTTATTTATCGCTACTGCGAAAATCGGCGTCGGCTGAACAGAAGAGTCGCCACCGTGCGTTATTTATCCCAACGGAGGGAAAGGAAGCGCTCAGAGTAAACCTACCGCAAAGACGGGAAAGGAATGGTCATCGCAACCAAATCCTGGATTCGGGAGTCGGTTACGCAAGGGGAAGGTATTAGCACCCCTCACGTCCGTCGTACTCGACGGGATCCACGCTTGTTTTCTGGTACGGATTGTTATTCTATCTATTCTACAGGTATGGGGTTAAAAGAAAATAAAATGACTCGGCAAAGTATCGCACTTTATGCCTACGTATTCCCGTCTGGAACAAGAAATCAGAGTCAATGTAGTTCGCCTACCTACGGGAAAGGAGGGGAAGGTTGCTCGCTAGGATATCGCATCCTATGCCTACCTACTTTCATACAGCATGAAAGATCAGAGCAAACGTAGTTCGGGCCACGTACGACACAAGTCTGTCTTGATTGTTTTTATCCTTCTGAAAAAGGTTTTCTCCTGATTATGGGTCCAAGCGGACAAAAATGACGTCTTTGATTGGTTTACAATCTTTTACGCAAGAACTGTTTTTTATTGATGTTAATCCTTTTACTGTATTTTTCTGATTGTTTTGAGAAAGAAGAGAAACAACAACTCTAAAACCAATGGTTGAAAAGGGAATCAAAATCTATCCTAATGTTGTCATGTATGGATGAGAACCTAATGTCTGTCATATTTCTCTCTTGCGCAGAGAGAAACAGAGATCCTAAGGGGATAAACGGAAAAACAACAGCATATATACAGTAAAGCGGTAAAATGCATGAATGCAGCAATACAAGCGAGGCAAGTGAGTCCCACTCAACCTCGAACCTAGAAAACAATGGGCAAAGTGAAACAACTTCACTTCAACCTCCAGGTGAAAATTATCAAACAATACAGTCAAGAAACTCAAACAATACATCAACAGCTCTAAACAGCACCAACAGCTCTAAATAGCAAAAACCTGACAGCACAAGCTCCTGCTTCCATCAGTCTTCAAGGCAATGAACTCTATCCTTAATCTTCAAGGGATTCTTCAAAGCAAACTCTCCTAGATGATAAACAGTTCACAAAATGAGTTTGGATGTTAAACAGTCTGCTGAGCACCAAAGGTGGCCTACAGAAAGTTAACATAATACAGACTGTTTCTCTCAAAGTTCTATCTCCCAGATACAGTCACTAATCCTTCCAAAGGAGGGATGTGAGTATTAGGGAGAGACTTTTAATCACAGAGAAGAATGGAGGCAAAAGAAGCCATCCATATTTGTGAAGAAATTTTCTATTCTAAGGCTCTATCTAGCTCCTATGTCCTAGGTCTTCAAACAGCTTCAAGCATGTCAAGCATCTTCATCAAGCTTTGATCTTCAGCTTCAACTTTGTCTTCAATATGCTCCATCATCATGCTCTTCAAATCTAACCCACACCCCAAGCAAGCCCACCAAGCCCACACAACAAACAATAACCCCAAGATGGGCAAACCAAACAATCACTCAATTGGAAAATGTACTAAAAATATTAATATAATAGGGAAAATTCTAATACTATTTCTAGGGGATCTACTATACCTACCCTTAATACCCTATATTCCCCAAGTCCTAATTCAATCTAAAAAACCCAAAAGAAATTGTTTTAATGCACCTAAGTTATGTTTAAACCCTAAAATATTCTAAGTTTTTTATTACACCATATCTATTTCAACATTTTTTTACTACCATTTTTATTCTAAAGTTTTATCACATTATCCTAAGGGAAACCCTAAAGTATATTAATATCTATATTATCAAGATCGAAGATCAAACCCTATATCAACTTCTAAGGGGTCTAAACAATTCCTAACATGCAAGGGGTCAAAGTTAACCATCAATTGGAAAGGTCCTAATCAACAACCCTAAAACAGAACCAAATTACATCTAGAAAATCTACAAAAATTCCTAAGGGAACATGCGAGTGTTAGCTACAATCTACCAAAAGATCTAAGCAAGAATCATCACCAATTTAGAGAACAAAATTCTACAAAACAGCGGTATCAAATATGCAAAGCAAACATCAATTAAATCATGCAAAATACTCATCAGAATGTAAAATGCAAAAGAAATGGGAAAATAATCCACAAAAATCTAAGAAAAATTATACAATCTCCTGAATATGTTAGCAACCTATGGTAAAAAAATTAAAACCAAATTCTAAAGTTAAGGTCACTTTCTAAAGGAAAACCTATAAAGTGTCCAGGGAACATTTAGATGGGGATGGCTCTAAAAAGCGAATTCAAAACTAAACTTAGCTTCGTCTAGAAATTCCAATAAAATTTCTGGGGAAACCTATGCATATCATATAAAACATATCCAAAAATCAGCTCAAAATCATGAAGCATCAAAGAGAACAAAATTAAACAAAACAGATGAACAGTTATGTACACCAAGGGATATTAGCACGAAAGAAAAATCATAACTAAATCAAAAAAATCAAAAAAATGCAAACTCAGCGCGTAAAATTTCTTAAGACAATCAAGATCTGTAGAAAAAAATTTCATAATTTCTTGAACATTTTAACTATTTTTGACGCAATAAAAGCAAACAGGCCTCAAAACAGAAAAAGAAAAAGAAAAAGGGAATGAAGAAAATCTCCAAATTAACAATCCTAAAATCATCCATAGGTGTTCATGATCCTAACCGCATAAGAATTTCTAATTATCTCACCCTAAATCCATGGTAAAGTGAAGGTTTACATACCTTGATCGGAGCTTCGAAACGGAGTATCTTCGACTCTTTTCGTACTTCCGAAAACTTCAAATTCGTTCAACAACATGCGAGGAAAGTGCTACAATCTTCGAATCAAACCGAAATCGCCTTGAATGAAGAATCACCACTTGATTTGCTCTCTTGAAAATTGATATGCTCTCTTCAAATCCAACTCCAATCAATCACCAACCTTGCTTCAAATGAGTTTCTAAACATTTATAGAGATGATTGGAATATTCTAGAAATGAAGCCCAAACCCAAAATAATAAAATCCATTTCCCTTGGAACTTTCTAGATTATTCATGTATCTTCCCTTGGAAATTTCTAGATTGTTCATGTATCTTTCCTTGGAAGTTTCTAACCAAAATAGCCTTCCAAATGCCTTGTTAAGTGGTTTGGATTAGCGACTTACATTTCAAGTAACCACTTTTACAAAGCAAGTCATGAAATTATTGCTCAATTCAAAAATGTGCCAATGCCATTGTCTTTAGAATGCATTTTACAATCAAATTGGTATGTCATATGGCTTGTTTGTGACCTCTAACCCAAAATTTGATTTTTTTTCACCACTTTATTTGACTTATTCCCCCTTTTTAGGCCATTTTAAGTGACTTTTTAAAATAAGCCGATCAATCTACCATGATGACTTATTTGACCTAAAAACATCATTTTAAGCACATTTCGTGCTGAACGCTTTTTCATCTGAAGAGTGGAACATGGAGATTTTGACCTATGCTAAAAAAGGACCTATAATCTCACTTTCCCAAAATACCCCTGGCTTGTACAAGACCATAAGTAGAGCTCCACCAATCAGATTGAGGCATACCATACCTTTATAGAAAGCTAAGATCATGAGGAACAACTTTCATGTTGGCCAAAAATCCATTTGAAAACTCCTTATGGGGTAAAAGTTGCTTGGAAGTCAAGTAACTTTCACAGTTGAATTTCAGATGCCTCTGAGGACCCCTAACTTGTCTGGGCTATAACTTGAGTTCTATAAATCCCCTTGAGGACTTCTAGTACTCAAATTAAAGTTATGAACCTCCTCTACAACATTCATGTGGAGATCCAAGTCACTTGAAGCTCACATGTTGACTTAGAAGGCTTAGAAGTTCAGTGGAAAACAGGGGATTTTACCCTAGGAACCTTGTCTTGTCACCCTCAATCCTTCTTGATTCTTTTGATTTTCTCTTGGAAAAACACCACATATGCTTCAACATATCATATGATGAATCCCACATCCTTCAAATAGGCCTTGATGCCCCTCAATCAAGCATTAGACCTAGGGTTGACCTAGGGTTGACCTAGATGAAACCCTAGTTAACTGTCTTCAACCGTAGCTCTTGCAACCACACCAATAACTTGTATCATCTTCAAAATGACCCTCTAGTTCTTCCATGATGTCTCTACACATTCCATGCCTTAGTCCACAACTCACAACCTCTATGATGATCTTCAAATACTCCCCAGATAGGCTATAAATCCACTGCTTGATCTATCAACTTCTCAAAGCTTCATTTTCTTTCTTGGTGACTTGAATAGGCTTGAACTTGAACAAAAACCTTTTGGATATGCTTCTTTGAGATGAAGAATAGCACTTGATCCCTTGTTGGATGGCTTTCCCAGGCTATGCTATGCAAATGAATGAACTATGTATATGACCTACTATGCAAATGATAAAGCTATGAAAACACAAATCAGGTAGAACCAGTTGGCCAAATTTTAGGGTGCAACAGCTGCCCCTATTCAAACGGCTTGGACCTGAAGGGTTGAAAAGCGAACAACCTTCAACCATTCAAAGGTGGAAGACGGTTGAATACAAAATAAACCCGAAAAATTTGCCAACCGCAAAAATAAACTGCACCCTTGCTTAGGGAACACCATCCAGAGAACTGAATCCAATTATTATGGCAACAAACTGATCGATCCTCTGATAAAGAGATTTGACTTCAACACCAGTTACTTGTGTGACACCACAAATGACAAACCCGAAGATTGGATCAACATGCACTTGATCACCTCCCATCGTCTACTGATAGACGGGGACACCATCCCGCAGGCAAACAATAATATCCATACTCTCCTCGTCTAATGATAGACGGAGACACCATCCCGAAGGAAAAATATAACCCATGTTCACATCGTCCACCGTAGGAAAAACCCATACCCATATTTACATCGTCCACCGTAGGACAAACCATACTCATTTTTCACCGTCCACCGTAGGACAACCATACCCATATTTACATCGTCCACCGTAGGACAACCATACCCATTACTCACATTGTCTAAAGATAGACAGTAAGGCACCATCCCTGAAGGAAAATCCATATTCATTATTCTCCTCGTCTAATGATAGACGGAAACACCATCCCGAAGGAACACCAATATCTAATACTCACATTGTCTAATGATAGACAACAAGACTCGTTCCCGAAGGAGAAAAATATATTTTTACATCGTCCACCGTAAGAAAACCAAGATCCATACTCACATTGTCTAAGGATAGACAGAAAGACTCCTTCCCGAAGGAGAAAAATATATTTTTACATCGTCCACCGTAGGAAAACCAAGATCCATACTCACATTGTCTAAGGATAGACAGAAAGACTCCTTCCCGAAGGAGAAAAATATAACCCATATCCATTGTCCACCGTAGGAAAACCAAGATCCATACTCACATTGTCTAAAGATAGACAGCAAGACTCCTTCTCGAAGGAGAAAATCCATATTCATTACTCACATTGTCTAAGGATAGACAGCAAGACTCCTTCCCGAAGGAGAAAATCAACATTCATTTCTATATTCATCACCACCCATCAAATTTCAAAATCCTTTCGTCTACAGGAATTGATGGAAAGAACAATATCTTCAAAGGGGCCACATCCTCAATAAGGATTGACAGAAAGAAAACCCATCTCCAAAGAGCCATGCCGTTGATAAGGATCAACAACTAGGAAAACCAAACATTCTTCGAAGAGCCTCGACGTCAATAAGGATCGGCGGTCAGAAAAACCTTCTTGAAATGCCATCTCGTCCAATAGACAGAAAGAACACCGATATCTGAAAGATTGCCTTGAAACCCCTCAACGTCTAAGGATAGACGGAGAAAACCATATCCAACTCCTGATGTCTCATGATAGACGGAGAAGGCCCGCTGGGGGAAACCCATCGTCAATGTGAATTGACGGGAAGAGAAGTCTGCCAATACCAGACGATCGTTGAATAAAGCATAACCGTTGCATGATCTGAGAACCGAATACCAAAGAGCTATCTGAATAAAGCTGCTGGATAAATGCCCCTGAACTGACTACAGGGTATTTCATGTTGCCACTGGAGGCTGATAGAAAAATTGGCTTATGCTTCGTATGCATATGCGTATGTTTGAATTTTTCTATGGCGTAATGCTCCATATATGATGGAAACGCTACGCATTTGAGGATGAAATGCCAGTATGATGCAAATATGATGATGTATGCAAATACAAATGCAGGCTCAGCCGCTGGAGAAACTGGATACAGAAAACCGCCTCAGCAAAATAAATGCTGCAGACAACGCCAACTCCGCTGGGGATGACCAGGCATCACAGAATTATTCCAGCAAAATAAATGCTGGAAAAGTGAAGCCAATTTCGCTGAGGAATAACTAAATGCGCCAATCATGATTGGACTTCTGTCAGGGACATCTTACCCGTGCCAATGAAAATTGGACTTTTGCTGGGGAAAACAGACGGAGTCTTCCTGCGTACCAATGAAGATTGGATTTTGAAACTGATGCACCACCCTGGATGGGCCTTACAGTGATTGCCAATATGGATTGGGCTTCTTGAAAATTGCCAATAAGGATTGGACTTTAGGCCATCTGGGATGGGTCATATATGATTGACGCTGAACAATATCCTGTCTGAATTCACAGCTTCTAATTGAAGGGTCGATAGACGGTAACACGACTTCCTGACATTCGACTCACACTTGGAGATTAGCTGAATCTGCTCGAATAGCTCTGACTAACTCTGATGACTCTGAGAAGAACAATTCCTTCGCTTCTGATATGCCCCAGCTTGCGGGACCTCTGTGGGGATAGACCTCAAAAGGAAATTTGAAAATCTGTACCCTGACGGTCTGATATGAAATGCCCCAGCATTTTGATCCTCGGCAAAACTTCAAATCAACTGCCTCTCGAATAAAGAATAACTTTCGCGCTCTTAGAAGAGCCTGTCCCTGTATGCAATGACTTTGCCCCTGATTGGCTAACTCAGTATAGTGACTTTAACTATGAGAGATTTACCGAATCTCGACCTGATTGCCCCGGCATAACGACTTTGGATGGCTGGCCTCACTGGGGATCACTTGATAATAGCTTTCCCCTGCTCTCGGAACATTCGGGTATCCTGCGTTCTATCCTGATCAGACTTTCCACTGTAGGAAACTTTCCCGCTTTCAAGTGCTTACTCGTAAGTAAAACCAGTTGTTCTGCATAAAAGTTATATTAATGAAATGCGTATGACAGTTTTAACATTCAATCTGTTCACTAGAAAAAAGGAAAATCAGTTTATGGCCTACAAAGCACAAATCATTTATCAAAATATCAATATCAGCGCCAACATGGTAAGAAGAACCCTTTTAGGAGTCAACTTCGACGCGATCTTAACTGATATATGCCTTTGAAACCCACCTACTTCAATTAGGACTTTTGAAGGTTGTAACGTGGTCAGGTTCACGATTTTGAAAGAAAGGATAAAGGCTCAAAGTCTACTTTTTAACCCACCCATTCTCCTTGATGTTCTCCGATCCTACGTTAAGCTAATTCGACCTTAGCGCTCACCTCTGGGAGGTTGAAATATAGGAGTGATAGTTCGAGAAACTATGCGCTTTTGGAGTGACAGCCACTCACTTTTCGTCTTTGACACTTGGGGTCACACGACTCAAATTTCATTTGAGGACTTTTCTTTTGTAATCCTTTTCATTTTCCCTTCCTTTCCCTAATTTTTGCCTGGACTTACTCTTTTGAGTTTCTTTTGATTTGCCAGTCCCGCGGGATGCCCTTACTTTTGCCTAAGTCGTTTGTTTTCAAGTTTTGACTTAGCGGGCTTTTGATTCTTTTCGCTGTTCATTTTTTTTTCGAACAAGTCGTGTGACACTGGTTGTCTGACTCTTTGGGGAGTAATGTGACTGTTTCACTTTTGCAATTTAACCCTTGTGGTTTTTTAGGCACGACCTATGAAGGTGTGATTGATCCTCGAACGGACACTCCTTTTGCAATTTGGATGCTCGGTCAAATTAGCTAACACCTACCCTGCCCCAGGTTGAGATTAAGGGTTTTTTCACTTTTAGAAAGAAACTCCTACAACTAGGCTCGAATGGGTTATCAAGGGATTATCTTCCTTATATCTCCGGTGTTTAGGGATTTGAAACAATGCCTGTACATCATCAGCAGGTTTTATTTCGAAGGCATACAATATCGGAAACTTGCATGTCGTTCATTTTCGTCATTCTCCCCAGGTTCCGCTTAACCAAGCGTTGGATATCTGTAAAAATCAATTAGTGAACACGAATGGATTTAATCAAAACATGCATACTCATTTCATTATCATCAATTGAATGAAAACAACAAGTTTTACAAACGAGATTGCAATTTAACAAGAAAGCAACTACAAACATAAAGAAATGACAAGATGAAACACAGAAAAACGTCAGCTTCCGAGAATCGGGCTTTCACATCTGACTTGCTGCTGAACCAGCCATCTTCAAAGTTGCTTAAAACGGAGGCCGGGCGAATTGCCTTTCTGAATTCATTGGGCTCTGTCTAGCACACAAGTTTGGCCGATAACTATAAGGCTGCTGATTCTGGAAAGGAGTTGACGTCTGCTGCGAAGACTGGACAGATTGTTGACTTTGATCACTCGAACCACTTGGAGGTCGAGTCTGAACTATCAGGGACTCCTTTTGTTCGGGCGCTTTCATCGTCAGGCTTGGTCTAAGCAGCAACTGAGGACAGGGGGATCCTGACACCAATGATTGCAGAATATACTTCTGATCTACAGCAGCTTCGGGAACATCCATTGTCTTAGCACCAACTGGGATAAGACCATTATGTACAGTTACGCCGCTCGGCGTGAATTCAACAACTTTTGCGTCAATCAAGTCCTGGACGTTGTGCTTAAAAGCGTGACAACTTTCGATATCATGTCCGGATGCCCCGGAATGAAACTCGCACTGCTTGCTAGTGTCATACCCATAAGGACGCGTCATTCCTGTGAGGGGCTCCAATGTTCTTTTTCCAACCAGCTTCAAACCTAATAAAGTCTGAAAGAGCTCAGCATACGTTGAAGGCGGCGCCTTAAATACCCTCTTTGGCCTCCCCTCCTGAATTCTTCGCTGAGCCGGATGTATCCTTTGTTGTTGTTGTTGATCAACACGTTTTTTAAGCTCAAGTTCCACAGGCACGGGTTCCACCGACACAGGTGGAGCAAGCTCCTTCACTGCGGCTTCAGATAGCTGATCATCCTCTTTCCTAATCACGTTCTTGACTACTTCCATGATCAAGCTCATTTGGGTCTTCAGCTGATTATTTTCCTCTTTGAGTATCTTCTGATCCAGACGCAACTCTTGCATGTCTTTCATCATCTGCCTCAGCTGGCTTCGGACTTCAATCAATTCAGCCCGATTCTGTTCCATTCCTCTGAGGAATTCCTGCAACAAACTGGAGACGGGAAATAAGACCCACGGTTCTGATGTACCTGTTATGTGAGAATGCAATGCAGAAATCAACACATATTCAAGACAAGACAAATAAACCCCAAGCTGTAAGCACAGATATAAACACCTCACACCACTATGCAAAGTCAACAAGAGCAGTAGACAAGCACACCCGAGTACAAAATACAATGACCCCAGCCAACAAGCCTGGTGGTGGTCAGCAAACAACAATGCACAAAAGCTAGACAATCAGCAGAGAAACAGATGCGACACCCAGCGCAGAAACCTCTAGTAACTTTCCCTATATTCAACTGAGCTCTCAGTTGGACATTCTTACAAACATACACTCTCAGTGGAGTATCCCATAACATTGGCTGACGAACCCACACAACTGGATGAAGGGTAATCAATAATCCGAACAAAACCCTGAGACGTGATGAAGATCTTGTTAGAGTCTAGCAAATTCTGAACTTGACTTCTAAGCACTTTACAGTCATCTATCGAATGCCCCCGTACCCCAACATGGTACTCACAGTGGGCGCTGGCATTGGAACCTGAAGGATAAGGCGGGATCGTTGAATTAGTCTCTTTCGGCACTATTAATCCACTTTCGACCAAATCTGGCAACAACTGACTGTACGGCACCGGTAGCTGAGTAAACTGCCTTTCAGGTTTCCTTGGTCTTTGTCGGGCATGATGACGCGGCTGACGATAATATGACTGCTGGTTTGAAGTGTTTGAAAACTGAGCCTGAGACGCTAGAGGTTCTGAGACAACATCGCTTCCTTCTTCCCATTCCTCTTGAGAAGTGAGAACTGGTTCATTCTTATCAACTGGGATACAAGGAGCATCTCGAAGCTTTCCATTCTTGAGTCCTCTCTCAACAAGCTCCCCCATTCTCATCAGACCTTCAAAGCTTCTACAAGTGAACATCATGTCATAATAACGGCCCTTCAGAGTATCCACAAAGAGGCTAACCATTTCTCTCTCCTGAATCGGTGGTTGAACACGAGCAGCCAATTCTCCCCATCTTTGCACATACCCCCTAAAGGATTCATTCTCCGCACGAGATAATTCTTGCAAATGCACACGAAAGGGAGCCATTTCCAGGTTGTAGTCGTACTGCTTTACGAAGGCATTGGCTAAATCCGACCATGATTTGATTTCATCACTCTCCAAATGCATGTACCAGTCTAAAGATGCTCCGATCAAACTATCTTGGAAGCAGTGAATCATTAGCTTGTCATTGGTGACATGTGAAGTCATTCTTCTGCAGAACATAACCAAATGTAACTTCGGACAACTATCCCCTTTGTACTTCTCGAAATTGGGCGCTTTGAACTTCGGAGGCAATACAAGACCTGGCACCAAACACATGCCTGCAGCATTCAGATCAAGAGTGTTCTTATTCACCAGGGCAGCAATCTGATCTTCCAACGTCTGAAGTCTTCTCATATACTCAGCAGTCAGTGGGTCCTGAATATTAACCTGCGAAACAACTCTTGGACAGGGAACAATCCTTAGAGAATCTGGCATAGAGAAAGTGGAATTGTGATACTCTGCGTCATTGAAAGAATATGGACCTCTAACAGGGGTTTGCACTGGCTGAGCAACATTGTTCATCTGAGCTCTTTGACCATTGTTTCCTCCTCCATTTATAGCTGTGACGGCTTCCATGATCTGACTCACCTGGTACTTCAACAATTCAAACTCCGCCCGAGTAACAACCAAGTTCTGCTCTTCTGAAGCCATGATCTTTCTAGATGCTAACTCAAGTCTAATGCGAATGTCGGGAAATCAACTGATGAAGCGGACAAAAACGGGTAAGCTCCCTATTCCGGCTGAGGATGAATATGCAAAATGAAATGCTAATGCAAACAGTCATGCAAAATGCAAAATGCACACACAAGGGACCAAGTGCCCCTGGCTGAGAAGAATCCACCATACTGGTCTTAATCAGACCCATAACACTGCTCGAACCTGGTGTCAATAGACCAAAACGGTACTTGAACCTGGTCTCCAACAGACCTCATAATGCTGTCCTCAAATATCATTGAATCTCAATCAAGAAAACCGGTAATCTGGAAGTCAAGTTACCTGCATGCCCCAACCCCTCTCACAGGTAGGTGTCCTAATAACTGACACAAAGTATGGCATCCTATGCGGTCGTTGGCGTCACAGACTTTCAAGACGGATGATACGATACCCAGAAGGTGTGGCATCATCATGTCCTAAAGAGGCCTCACTTAGCCAACTTCCAAATGATCGGTCCCCGGAGTCGACAATCCAACCAACCAACAACCCCCTCAACCCAAAGGGTTGAAAAAGAAGTCAACCAGAAGAACCTCGTCCGAGCGTGGATTTCATGAGACACTAGTGCCTGCAAAGCATGCACGCGCCCACAAATTTCCACTCTAATTCTAGGTGCACTCAAGCCCAGGTCCGGCTTATCTCTCAATCATAGAACCCCATCATACCCACAACAGCAATAACAGATATATAACGCTGAATGTAAAATACAGAAAAAGTAAATCCATACAAAATCCTCGACGGGAAAACAAGCGCTAGGATTGACTCGCATATGGAACCGTTGGAGTCTCCAGCAGAGTCGCCAGCTGTCGCTACTGCGAAAATCGGCGCCGGCTGAACAGAAGAGTCGCCACCGTGCGTTATTTATCCCAACGGAGGGAAAGGAAACGCTCAGAGTAAACCTACCGCAAAGACGGGAAAGGAATGGTCATCGCAACCAAATCCTGGATTCGGGAGTCGGTTACGCAAGGGGAAGGTATTAGCACGCCTCACGTCCGTCGTACTCGACGGGATCCACGCTTGTTTTCTGGTACGGATTGCTATTCTATCTATTCTACAGGTCTGGGGTTAAAAGAAAATAAAATGACTCGGCAAAGTATCGCACTTTATGCCTACGTATTCCCGTCTAGAACGAGAAATCAGAGTCAACGTAGTTCGCCTACCTACGGGAAAGGAGGGGAAGGTTGCTCGCTAGGATATCGCATCCTATGCCTACGTACTTTCATACAACATGAAAGATAAGAGCAAACGTAGTTCGGGCCACGTACGACACAAGTCTGTCTTGATTGTTTTTATCTTTCTGAAAAAGGTTTTCTCCTGATTATGGGTCCAAGCGGACAAAAATGACGTCTTTGATTGGTTTACAGTCTTTTACGCAAGAACTGTTTTTTATTGATGTTTATCCTTTTACTGTATTTTTCTGATTGTTTTGAGAAAGAAGAGAAACAACAGCTCTAAAACCAATGGTTGAAAAGGGAATCAAAATCTATCCTAATGTTGTCATGCATGGATGAGAACCTAATGTCTGTCATATTTCTCTCTTGTGCAGAGAGAAACAGAGATCCTAAGGGGATAAACAGAAAAACAACAGCATATATACAGTAAAGCGGTAAAATGCATGAATGCAGCAATACAAGCGAGGCAAGGGAGTCCCACTCAACCTCGAACCTAGAAAACAATGAGCAAAGTGAAACAACTTCACTTCAACCTCCAGGTGAAAATTATCAAACAATACAGTCAAGAAACTCAAACAATACATCAACAGCTCTAAACAGCACCAACAGCTCTAAACAGCAAAAACCTGACAGCACAAGCTCCTGCTTCCATCAGTCTTCAAGGCAATGAACTCTATCCTCAATCTTCAAGGGATTCTTCAAAGCAAACTCTCCTAGATGATAAAAAGTTCACAAAATGAGTTTGGATGTTAAACAGTCTGCTGAGCACCAAAGGTGGCCTATAGAAAGTTAACATAATACAGACTGTTTCTCTCAAAGTTCTATCTCCCAGATACAGTCACTAATCCTTCCAAAGGAGGGATGTGAGTATTAGGGAGAGACTTTTAATCACAGAGAAGAATGGAGGCAAAAGAAGCCATCCATATTTGTGAAGAAATTTTCTATTCTAAGGCTCTATTTAGCTCCTATGTCCTAGGTCTTCAAACAGCTTCAAGCATGTCAAGCATCTTCATCAAGCTTTGATCTTCAGCTTCAACTTTGTCTTCAATATGCTCCATCATCATGCTCTTCAAAGCTAACCCACACCCCAAGCAAGCCCACCAAGCCCACACAACAAACAATAACCCCAAGATGGGCAAACCAAACAATCACTCAATTGGAAAATGTACTAAAAATATTAATATAATAGAGAAAATTCTAATATTATTTCTAGGGGATCTACTATACCTACCCTTAATACCCTATATGCCCCAAGTCCTAATTCAATCTAAAAAACCCAAAAGAAATTGTTTTAATGCACCTAAGTTATGTTTAAACCCTAAAATATTCTAAGTTTTTTATTACACCATATCTATTTCAACATTTTTTTACTACCATTTTTATTCTAAAGTTTTATCACATTATCCTAAGGGAAACCCTAAAGTATATTAATATCTATATTATCAAGATCGAAGATCAAACCCTATATCAACTTCTAAGGGGTCTAAACAATTCCTAACATGCAAGGAGTCAAAGTTAACCATCAATTGGGAAAGTCCTAATCAAAAACCCTAAAACAGAACCAAATTACATCTAGAAAATCTACAAAAATTCCTAAGGGAACATGCGAGTGTTAGCTACAATCTACCGAAAGATCTAAGCAAGAATCATCACCAATTGAGAGAAAAAAATTCTACAAAACAGCGGTATCAAATATGCAAAGCAAACATCAATTAAATCATGCAAAATACTCATCAGAATGTAAAATGCAAAAGAAATGGGAAAACAATCCACAAAAATCTAAGAAAAATTATACAATCTCCTGAATATGTTAGCAACCTATGGTAAAAAAATTAAAACCAAATTCTAAAGTTAAGGTCACTTTCTAAAGGAAAACCTATAAAGTGTCCAGGGAACATTTAGATGGGGATGACTCTAAAAAGCGGATTCAAAACTAAACTTAGATTCGTCTAGAAATTCCAATAAACTTTCTGGGGAAACCTATGCATATCATATAAAACATATCCAAAAATCAGCTCAAAATCATGAAGCATCAAAGAGAAAAAAATTAAACAAAACAGATGAACAGTTATGTACACCAAGGGATATTAGCACGAAAGAAAAATCATAACTAAATCAAAAAAATCTAAAAAATGCAAAATCAGCGCGTAAAATTTCTTAAGACAATCAATATATGTAGAAAAAAATTTCATAATTTCTTGAACATTTTTACTATTTTTGACGCAATAAAAGCAAACAGGCCTCAAAACAGAAAAATAAAAAGAAAAAGGGAATGAAGAAAATCTCCAAATTAACAATCCTAAAATCATCCATAGGTGTTCATGATCCTAACCGCATAAGAATTTCTAATTATCTCACCCTAAATCCATGGTAAAGTGAAGGTTTACATACCTTGATCGGAGCTTCGAAACGGAGTATCTTCGGCTCTTTTCGTACTTCCGAAAACTTCAAATTCGTTCAACAACATGCGAGGAAAGTGCTACAATCTTCGAATCAAACCGAAATTGCCTTGAATGAAGAATCACCACTTGATTTGCTCTCTTGAAAATTGATATGCTCTCTTCCAATCCAACTCCAATCAATCACCAACCTTGCTTCAAATGAGTTTCTAAACATTTATAGAGATGATTGGAATATTCTAGAAATGAAGCCCAAACCCAAAATAATAAAATCCATTTCCCTTGGAACTTTCTAGATTATTCATGTATCTTCCCTTGGAAATTTCTAGATTGTTCATGTATCTTTCCTTGGAAGTTTCTAACCAAAATAGCCTTCCAAATGCCTTATTAAGTGGTTTGGATTAGTGACTTACATTTCAAGTAACCACTTTTACAAAGCAAGTCATGAAATTATTGCTCAATTCAAAAATGTGCCAATGCCATTGTCTTTAGAATGCATTTTACAATCAAATTGGTATGTCATATGGCTTGTTTGTGACCTCTAACCCAAAATTTGATTTTTTTCACCACTTTATTTGACTTATTCCCCTTTTTTAGGTCATTTTAAGTGACTTTTTGAAATAAGCCAATCAATCTACCATGATGACTTATTTGACCTAAAAACATTATTTTAAGCACATTCCGTGCTGAACGCTTTTTCATCTGAAGAGTGGAACATGGAGATTTTGACCTATGCTAAAAAAGGACCTATAATCTCACTTTCCCAAAATACCCCTGGTTTGTACAAGACCATAAGTAGAGCTCTACCAATCAGATTGAGGCATACCATACCTTTCTAGAAAGCTAAGATCATGAGGAACAACTTTCATGTTGGCCAAAAATCCATTTGAAAACTCCTTATGGGGTAAAAGTTGCTTGGAAGTCAAGTAACTTTCACAGTTGAATTTCAGATGCCTCTGAGGACCCCTAACTTGTCTGGGCTATAACTTGAGCTCTATAAATCCCCTTGAGGACTTCTAGTACTCAAATTAAAGTTATGAACCACCTCTACAACATTCATGTGGAGATCCAAGTCACTTGAAGCTCACATCTTGACTTAGAAGGCTTGGAAGTTCAGTGGAAAACAGGGGATTTTACCCTAGGAAACCTGTCTTGTCACCCTCAATCCTTCTTGATTCTTTTGATTTTGTCTTGGCACAACACCACATATGCTTCAACATATCATATGATGAATCCCACATCCTTCAAATAGGCCTTGATGCCCTTCAATCAAGCATTAGACCTAGGGTTGACCCAGATGAAACTCTAGTTGACTGTCTTCAACCGTAGCTCTTGCAACCACACCAATAACTTGTATCATCTTCAAAATGACCCTCTAGGTCTTCCATGATGTCTCTACACATTCCATGCCTTAGTCCAGAACTCACAACCTCTATGATGATCTTCAAATACTCCCCAGACAGGCTATAAATCCACTGCTTGATCTATCAACTTCTCAAAGCTTCACTTTCTTTCTTGGTGACTTGAATAGGCTTGAACTTGAATAAAAACCTTTTGGATATGATTCTTTGAGATGAAGAATAGCACTTGATCCCTTGTTGGATGGCTTTCCCAGGCTATGCTATGCAAATGAATGAACTATGTATATGACCTACTATGCAAATGATAAAGCTATGAAAACACAAATCAGGTAGAACCAGTTGGCCAAATTTTAGGGTGCAACACTATTAACCTCCTTAAATGATCAGCCCTTGACAAGTGTCATGCTGAATGTAGTTGCTTGTTGGATGTGCGCCACTTGTATTATTCAACAATGAGAAAGCATAACTACTCCCTCCCTTATTTAAATTTCAAATTCCACTAGCATTTGACCAGCATCCTCGGTCGAAGGTGGCCTCTTTAATGTTTAGAAAAATTTTCTAAGTCCCAAACACTTTAATATTTCAACCACTCGATGGTTTTTTTCATATTCCTTCGAGAATTTAATATTTCACCCAAACATTTTTATTTAATGTGGGCGTCGAATTTGTGAGTTAACAGGAGGTCAGAGCCTACGTACGGGGTCAGGTGGCTTTCATCTAACTGCAGGGTGGTGAGTAGGTGGATGTACGTGATGTCCACCGAACTTCCTTGGTCGACCAGGATTCGGCAGATGTCAAAATTCGCCACTTGTGCTCTGATCAGGAGGGGAATACTGGCATTGGATGCCCCTCCGAGGAGCTCCTCGAGATAAAAGGTGATGGGGTTAGACCGCCCTTTGAATTTGTCGAGGGTAGCGTTCATCTTCGAGCACTTGTCCATGAGTTCCTCAAATTTTATCTTGATGGACCCAACTGACAGCTAACTGGGTCCCCCACCCGATATCACCATTGTGGTCGGGAAGTCCTCCCACGGGCTGAGGGAGATCAGTGGTCTGGTGGGCTCGCTGAAAGAGAAGTCCTCTAGTCGAGAGACGCATAGGGCCACTTGCAGTCCTACTTCGTCGGATGGG
The DNA here is from genome assembly GCA_963859935.3 of Lathyrus sativus. Classification (NCBI taxonomy): domain Eukaryota; kingdom Viridiplantae; phylum Streptophyta; class Magnoliopsida; order Fabales; family Fabaceae; genus Lathyrus; species Lathyrus sativus. The sequence goes on from OZ012739.1 coordinate 473,871,982, forward strand.
ATTGACACCTCTTCAACTTTCTTCGTCTCGCGGGTCTCAGGCCGGGAGGCTTCTCCTCTCCGGGTGTATTGTTTCAAATGTCCTTCTTTGATTAAGATTTCGATTGCATCCTTGAGGTGAATGCAATTTTCTGTTACGTGTCTGTGGCTCTGGTGGAACCGGCAGTACTTGGACTTGTCCGCGTTGGGCTTAGGGGTCGTTGGTTTTGGAAACTGGACACCTCCCCGTTGAAACTCTGAATTGATACGCTCGGCCAGGATGCGCTCGCGGGAAGCTGTGAGTAGCGTGTACTCAGTAAATCGGCCTACTGGGCCCCTTTGTCCCAGGGGCGGTCTTCGTGCCTTTTTTGCTCATTTTGTCGAGAAGGAGCAAGCGAGGTATCCTCACGCCTCACACTTTTAGGGGATTTGTGGTTGCGCCCGACCAGGGAGGTGTTTGCAACCTCTATCTCCTCATACTCTATGTGCGATTAAGCCATGTGGAGGATGGCGTTCACAGTAAGGGGGCGTGCGATGCCGACGACCTTCACGAAGTCGGAGTGCGGCCTGATGCCCCACTGGATTAGGAACTTCTTCATGTTGTCTGTCGTGGACACTTGGAAGGCCTCGCGATTGAACCTCTCTATGTAGTCTCTAAGAGGCTCGTTCTTCTAGTGAAAGATGGCCTTCAGGACTACCATTGTCTTCGGATGGTGTCGGGATGCTGTGAAGTACCTAGAGAACTGGCACTTCAGTTTTCCCCATGAGGCGATGGAGTCGAGCACAAGGCATTTGTACCACGCCATGACCCCTTTCCTTAAGGTAGTGGGGAATAGTCTGCACTTGATAGCTCCCTGGACATTTCTGTAGTCCAGCATCACGTCTATGCTTTCGATGTGGTCGTCTGGGTCGGTCATTCCATCATAGGTTGCCAAAATTGGGGGATTCTCCATCCTAGCGGGCAACAGCGCTTCCCTGATGGCTTTGCATAGTGGAGATTTTCGGGTGTCTTCGTCGCTCCGGACGGGCGACGACGAGGGAGAGGCTGAATTCGTCGCCGACGTGGGCTCTTTGGCTGAGTCCTCGGCCTGGAAGAGGTCGCAGCTGCTTTTTTCTTCTTCGGAGCCGGGGAGCGTTGCTCTTCTCGAGGATGGGACCTGTCCCTCTTGTGAGAAACCGTTGGCTAGGGTCGCTCAAGACGGGGACGGCCCCCTGCCGGTCAGGGCGATGAGCTTCTGGAGTCTTCCACATACTGTGTCTGCCGCGGAGGAGGCGAGTGACTAAAGGAAGCCTAGTGACGGTGTCTCCGCGGGGGAGAGAGGCTGACAGAATATTGTCGACAGTGTTTCTTCGGGGGAGAGAGGCTGACAGAGTGTCTTCGATCGTGTCTCCGTGGGGAAGGAGATGGGCTGGGAGAAACCGGGTGACAGTGTCTTCGCAGGGGAGAGCGTGATAGTTGTTCTCTCTCGAGCATCCTTATCCATTCGTTCTGCCCAAATATCATCAGGTTAGTTTGATTGATTGCCACGAACAGGGCCGTGATGGTAGTGTCAGCGCCTGCCGGCGCTAGAGTAGGCTGGTAGACAGCCAGGTTGTCTAAGCGTTAGGCGGCATTGTAGGTCGCGTCTTTTGAAAAGGGGGAGGCGGTGCGTCCGTCCCGGTGGTCACCTTCCTCGTTGTGGACAACCTTGGGATCGTGGTCGTCCCCGTTGGGCAAGGGGGTAACGGCAGATCCTGAGGCATTGTTATTGCGCGGGCTGACCATGATTGAAATGGAAGTTGAATGTTGATTTCGCTTTGGTTCTTGAGCTTCTGTACTCGAACAGAAGAAAGAACGGGGAAGCTGAGTTTCCCACAGACGGCGTCACTGATCTCACCTGATCAAAAAGGATCAATAGTCTGCCACGTGTTGTCGAATTGTAGCTTTCGTCGGAGGTAGGGAGAAGGAGGGGGTGTACCTGCAAGGCACTCCAATGCTTAAGTGAGTAAAGGATCAGAGTGAGAGAGCAAATATAGAGAAGTAGGTGTAGAGAATAGAATACTAGACCCTCTAGTGAAAGAGGGTATTTATAGAGAGACCCGAGTGCAGGGCCAACGGTTACACGCGTTGTGCTAGACTGCTAGGCCCAACCCAAGTAACTGATAGGGCTTACGTGGCGTAGTAAAGACCAGCACATGGTCTTCGCCCTAGATCAACTGCCCCGTGATCTTCAGAAGGTGGGCTGACCAACTCTTTCGGAGGTGGGTAGTTGCCTGATGATGTGTCCCCGCGTGAGGGGTATGTGGAGAACGTGGGGAAAACGTGTGAGTCTGCCCGTGAAAGGATTCATCTACCCGACGTGGGTGGCTTGTGCCCAACAATGGAGGATTGTGCCTTATTGGACATTATGATGTAGAGGCATTCGTTCGAACCCACCATATTTCACTTATTTATCTTTAAATTATGAAATTTTAACCACTAAACTATTTAATAAAAAATAAAAAATGTAAAAGATTAATTAATACATTTCATAATTTAATGAATGAAAGGGGTTAATACTAAGTATTATATTGATTAAATAAATACATTAAAATAATTAATGAATAATGAATAAAATAAATGATTAACAACATATATTTTTATTTTTATAGTTAATGAAATTATGAAGTTGATCAATCACATAATTTTATATTTTTATTATAAAACAATTTTTTATATTTTAATTTTAAAAGAAAAACATTTATTTTAAAATTTGTTTTAAAAAGTTTAATGTCAAATTGTGTTTTAAAATAGCATTGCTGTTAATTTAATGGTCAACACAAGCCGGCAGATCAACATAGATGAATGAACAAATATGATCTAAATTTGAGACAACATTAGAATAATTTATTTGTATGAAATTTGGAACTATCTGCACTATAACTTGCAATTTGGTTCGTTATATCAATAATATACAAAGTGAAATCATTTCATTCTGTATTATTCTAAAATTTTCATTTTTTTTTCTTAATTCAAATCATTTCATTTATTTATTATTGAAAATGAAGTCACGGGGCCTTAAGAGCATCTTCAATGGTGCAACCCATTTTAAAGTTTTTTGTGAGACCCACTCTTTTAAAGCAACTCATTCAATTTTCACTCCAATGGTGCAACTCTAAAGAATCCATATTGGGTCCCACCACTTTACTTAAAAAATATTATTTATATTAAATTTATTTTATTTAAAATTATATTTTAAATATTTAAATTTTAATTAAAATGATAATTAAAATAATAAATAAAATTTTATATCAAATTATAGTTTTTATATTATAAAATTAATATTTTAATATAAGAGCCATTGAAGAACCGTTGCATATTTAAGACCAACTCCAATAGGAGTTCTTAGAGTGGGTTTGCCAACATGGCACTCATATTTGTTGTTTTCAAGATGAAAAAGTTCTTAAATATGCAACGGTTCTTCAATGGTTTTTATATTAAAATATTAATTTTATAATATAAAAACTATAATTTGATATAAAATTTTATTTATTATTTTAATTATCATTTTAATTAAAATTTAAATATTTAAATTATAATTTTAAATAAAATAAATTTAATATAAATAATATTTTTTAAGTAAAGTGGTGGGACCCAATATGGATTCTTTAGAGTTGCACCGTTGGAGTGAAAATTGAATGAGTTGCTTTAAAAGAGTGGGTCCCACAAAGAATCTAAAAATGGGTTGCACCATTGGAGATGCTCAACTTTTCCATCTTGAAAACAACAAATATGAGTGCCATGTTGGCAAACCCACTCTAAGAACTCCCATTGGAGTTGGTCTAAGATTGTTCGTATTACTCTGTATTTGTCTCTTACATTGGAAACTTGATATGGATTGACCATTCATATTTTTCTTAATTGTCTTTGTTTTATCTTTCATCTTTACTTTTTTTTATCTTTATTTCTATTTCAGTTTTTCATCACATCATGCATCCCATCTTCCATCCTCTCTCCCTCTTTTCTTTCACTTCTTTATCAATCTCTTTTACACAAAATAACATGCATACATGGGTCTGGATCCTCTCCAGTGGAAAATTCACTTGAGGCAATCCAGTTTGTATATCTACCATACAACTATTTTATTGATCTTGAACCAACTTATCTCAAATTGATGGCCAAGATCAATTCATGGTAACTGCATGTGTTTTTTTTTATTTTAAGAAAGAAATTCGAATCCTGATATGTTATGCACACATACTGACTTACTCGACTTCCGACCTTTGGCAAAGGATCTGCATTCGGTGATAAAATTTGGCATAGTTAGAAGAGTAAAGACTCTACTGCTAGCATCGGATATAGAAAGTTTAACAGGGGAATTTTCACCATTACAATGTGTAATCAAATATAAGAGAATAAAAATATATATCCACCATTACAACAACTACAAGACTGATTTATGAGAATTATGAGAATTTGAGAAATCATAAGAGTCAGTGTTGCAGTTAAAGCAAGAGGTAGATCAAGACTTCGAGGATATGTGCACTAATTTGAGATAAACTGAATTTGATAACCCTGAAGAAGTTACACAGTACTATTAGCAGTAGTTACCATATCAATTTCATTCATGGCATATTTTGGTACAACATAAGCTAAAAGGTTAAAGCTCAAAATAAATAACTAAAGAACAAAAAATATGGTTATGAAATCAGGATTCAACTGTGAATCGGAAGACGTTTTATCGAACCGCAAATCAGAGTTAACTATAGTGAAAATATTGAAAAGGTAATAATTGTTTGAAAACTTTCAGTTTAAGGGAGAATATTAGAAATATTAATTTATTATATTATTTATGTTGGTAACTAATTTGTTTTGAGTTTGTCCTAGTCTTTAGGGATATTTGATTGAGTAAGTAGTGGGTGCTGAATTTTAGAAATATATTGTTAGTGGCTTACAACTTTATTAAGCAGTTTGTAATTCTTGTTATGTTAACGGATCAATAAATAAAACAGCAGTTTTCGGTGCCTCTGCACTCTAAGTTAACAGTGGTATCAGAGCTGGTTCATTTAGAGAAAAATCTGAGTGAAACACAGTGAGATTTGAGCGAAAACATCATCGATGGCATCTTCCAATGAGAATTTTGTGCAGGCTGCAATTCCTCGTTTTGATGGTCATTACGACCATTGGAGCATGTTAATGGAGAATTTCTTAAGATCCAAAGAATATTGGCAAGTCGTTGACTCCGGATTTATAGAGCCTATGAATGGAGCAGTTCAAACAGATGCGCAGAAGGAAGAATTTGAGGCACTGAAACTCAAGGATCTTAAAGCCAAGAACTACTTGTTTCAGGCCATAGATCGAGCAACTTTGGAGACGATTCTCAGCAAAGAAACCTCCAAACAGATTTGGGACTCAATGAAGAAGAAATTTCAAGGGAACACTAGGACAAGACGAGTGCAGCTTCAAGCCCTACGGAGTGAATTTGAGACTTTACGCATGAAGTCAGATGAGTCTGTCACAAATTTCTTTGGAAGAACGATGATCATCGCCAACAAAATGAGAATTCATGGAGACAAGATGGATGATGTGACCATTATTGAGAAGATTCTTAGATCAATGACAACTAAGTTCAATTTTGTTGTTTGCTCCATTGAAGAATCCAAAGATATTGATTCACTCACGATTGATGAATTGCAAAGTTCCTTGTTGGTTCATGAGAATAAAATCAGCAAACACGACAAAGAGGAGCAAGCACTTAAAGCCTCGACTTATTCAAATACCTCTAATTTTAGAGGAGGCCGAGACAGGGGCAGGGGCAGAGGAAGAGGTCGAGGCGGTTACGGTAGAGGCGATAATGGTCGTAGCAGCAACCATAGCAACAATCCCGCCAACCACCAGAATTTAGACAACTCAGGAAGAGGAAGAGGTCGAATAGGCTATCGTGGAGGTAATCATTCAAACAATTGTCGCCCAAAATCTAATGTTGAGTGCTATCGCTGTCATAAATATGGTAATTATCAGAATGAATGTAGAACTTACTTGAATTGCCAAAATGGAGAAAGGACCAACTTTGCAGAAAGAGAAGAAGAGGAATCTCTCTTGATGGTGTGCAATGTAACCGAGGAAATTCCAGATAATCTGTGGTATTTGGATACGGGCTGCAGCAATCACATGTGCGGTGATAAGACAATATTTTCAGATTTGGATGAGTCTTTTCTGAGTACCGTCAAATTCGGCGACAACTCCAAAATTAATGTTGCTGGAAGGGGCAATATTATTTTCAAGGCCAAGGGAAATAAAAGTCACAAGATCTCCGATATCTTCTTTGTCCCAGAATTGAAGACCAACTTGATTAGTCTAGGACAACTTCAAGAAAAGGGGTACGAGATTCTGATCAAGAATGGTGTTTGTCGGGTTCAAGACGAAAAATTAGGGTTGATTGCTCAAGTTAAAATGTCAGATAATCGGTTATTTCCGTTAAATGTGCATAGATCTACCGGTTCTTGTTTCTCAGCAAAGATTCAAGACTCAACATGGTTATGGCATTTTCGCTATGGTCATCTCAATTTTGGAGGATTGAAAACACTGCAGCAGAAAAATATGGTGACAGGTCTTCCGGAAATCGCACCTCCAACTCAGATTTGTGTAGATTGTGCTGTCAGCAAGCAGCATCGAGACTCTTTTCCATCTGGAAAATCCATCAGAGCCAAGAAAGTGCTAGAGGTGGTTCATTCGGACATTTGTGGCCCTCTAAATCCAATCTCGAATGGAGGTAAACGATACTTCATTACTTTCATTGACGATTACAGTAGGAAGACATGGGTGTATTTTTTGAAAGAAAAATCTGAAGCATTTAATGTTTTCAAGACATTTAAAGTGTCTATTGAAAAGGAAAGTGGATGTGTGATTACGGTTCTGCGAACAGATCGTGGTGGAGAGTATACGTCGCATGAATTCGCAAAGTTTTGCGAGAATAATGGAATTCAAAGGCAGCTTACAGCAGCATATTCAGCTCAGCAAAATGGTGTTTGTGAGCGGAAAAATCGCACTATTATGAACATGGTTCGAAGTTTGCTAAATAGAAGTGGAATCTCTAAAACGTTTTGGCCCGAAGCAGTGAATTGGAGCGTCCACATTTTGAATAGAAGTCCGACCTTTTCTGTTCAAAACATGACTCCTGAGGAGGCACGGAATGGAAACAAACCAGCTGTCAATCACCTCAGAATTTTTGGGTGTGTTGCCTACGCTCATATCCCGGATCAGAGAAGAACAAAACTTGAAGACAAGGGGATGAAGTGTATTTTTGTTGGTATTAGTGATCAGTCAAAAGCATATAAGCTTTATAATCCTAACACCAAGAAGATTATAATTAGCCGTGATGTGATATTTGATGACCAAAATTTTTGGGCAGCGAATAAGAGTGTTGTTGTGCATCAAGAGAAACTGGTGGATTTTGATGAAATGGAAGATGAGCAGCCTGAAACTTCAAGTGTGCAGCACCGGTCCACACAACAGCAGCCCGCAGAAACAGCAGCTGATAATTCTGTGCATACTCTTGGCTCACCAGCAACATCAACTTCAGAACCTCGTCCTCGGCGTGATAAAAGAAGTCGCTCACCAGCAACATCAACTTCAGAACCTCGTCCTCGGCGTGATAAAAGAAGGCCTGGTTGGATGATTGATTATGAGGTGACTGGAGTAAATCAATCAGAATGTCAACTAACACACTTTGCATTTCTTACGGATTGTGATCCCATGGTTTTTGAAGAAGCTATTAAGGAACCAAAGTGGAAAAAAGCAATGGATGAAGAAATTGCTTCTATTGAGAAGAACAACACTTGGGAGTTGGTTGATCTTCCACAAAGGCAAAAGACAATTGGTGTGAAATGGGTGTATAAGACAAAATTCAAGGAAGATGGAGAAGTTGACAAGTACAAGGCACGACTTGTCGCTAAAGGTTACAAGCAAGAGTTTGGGGTGGACTATACTGAAGTATTTGCTCCAGTTGCAAGACATGATACAATTAGAATGGTGGTTGCTGTAGCTGCACAAAATTCATGGCCCATCTTCTAATTGGATGTAAAATCAACATTTTTACATGGTGATTTGAAGGAGCAGGTGTTCATTGATCAACCTCCTGGATACATGAAGTTTGGATGTGAGCACAAAGTCTACAGACTAAAGAAGGCTTTGTATGGATTAAAACAAGCACCACGCGCTTGGTACAGTAGAATTGAAGCTTACTTCCTGAAGGAAGGGTTTGAGAAATGTCCTTTTGAACACACACTTTTTGTGAAAAGTGGGGAAGGAAGAAAATTGTTGATCGTGTGCTTGTATGTGGATGATTTGATATATACAGGGAACGATTTCAGCATGTTTGAAAGGTTCAAGCAATCTATGATGTTGGAATTTGATATGTCTGATTTAGGGAAGATGCATTATTTTCTCGGCATAGAAGTAGTGCAATCAAAAGCTGGCATTTTTATCTCACAAAAGAAGTATGTGCAAGAGATTCTGAACAGATTTCAGATGTCAAATTGCAATTGTGCTGCTACACCTACTGAAGTAGGCTTGAAACTTGTTCGAAATTCGGATGAAAAGAAGTTTGACAGCCAACATTACAAGCAAATCGTGGGGAGTCTGATGTATTTAACAGGAACGAGGCCTGATATCATGCATGCTGTAAGTTTGATCAGCAGGTATATGGAAAATCCTAAGGAGAGTCATCTCTTGGCTGCAAAGAGAATTCTCAGGTACTTGCGAGGTACTACTAGTTTTGGAATTTTTTACAAGAAGGGAGAAAATTCGGATCTGATTGGCTATACAGATAGTGATTATGCTGGAGATATTGATGATAGAAAGAGTACTTCCGGCTATGTCTTTATGCTGGGTTCTGGAGCCATCTCATAGTCATCAAAGAAACAAGAGATAGTCACCCTATCAACTACCGAAGCAGAATATGTTGCTGCAACAGCATGTGCTTGTCAAGCAATTTGGCTTAGGAGGATACTTGAAGGGCTGAATTTTGTGCAGGAAAGGGAAGTTAATGCTACTGCAATTTATTGCGACAACAGTTCAACTATCAAACTGTCCAATAATCCTGTTTTACATGGAAGAAGCAAACACATAGACGTGAAATTTCATTTTATCCGGAATCTCACAAAGGATGGAGTGATTGAACTTCACTACTGCAGAAGTGAAGACCAAATTGCCGATATAATGACCAAGCCATTGAAGCTGACTGCATTTGAGCAGCTCAGAGCATTGTTGGGAGTGTGTGATAAACTGAATGTTTGAAAACTTTCAGTTTAAGGGAGAATATTAGAAATATTAATTTATTATATTATTTATGTTGGTAACTGATTTGTTTTGAGTTTGTCATAGTCTTTAGGGATATTTGATTGAGTAAGTAGTGAGTGCTGAATTTTAGGAATATATTGTTAGTGGCTTACAGCTTTATTAAGCAGTTTGTAATTCTTGTTATGTTAACGAATCAATAAATAAAACAGCAGTTTTCGGTGCTCTGCACTCTAAATTAACAATAATGAGTATGAACTCCACCACTCAAGTAATGCATATAATAGCCAGCAATTAAATCTCTTGCCATGAGAAAAAAATCTCATCAGAAAATGAAGGCATTAGAGAAAACAGGCTTATAAGAGAAAATAGGTTTATATTATAGTTTTTCATCTCTATAACATTACTAATAATCTCATCAGAAAATGAAGGCATTAGAGAAAACAGGTTTATAATATAATTTTTCATCTCTATAACAATAGTAAACTATCTATAATACAACATTTGAAACAAAAGATAACGAAACTCAAATAACACATCCAAATGAAACAATACAGCAAAGACAAAATTCTGAAATTTGAGTTACAAATGCGTATAAGAAATTGAAGTACCATTAGTAAGAATAAAAATTTCGAAAACCATTTGCAAATTGCAACTACTCTGCATGTATGTTGCCATCCATAAGCTTTTAGAGTTTGAAACTAAGGTTACTAAGTCTAATAGTTAAGATCCCGTTTTGTGAAACAATCATTTGACTGGAATCATAAACTGTTTTAGCCTTTATTAGCAATGATTCAAAACTCATTAATATTACATCATATACTGTTTTAGCCTTTATAAGTAAGAATTCAAAACTCTTTAAAATTACATTGTAAACAACTTCCCCTTTATTATAATTCAAAATGTGTAGAGAGAAAACAGAGCACAAGTTCATAACATCAGACTCACTTGTTATCAGATCATCAAATCATTTTTTATTAAATAAAATCCCTTCAAAATCTTTTCAACAAACATTAATTAAAACACACTTAGAACAATAAGCAGCTAATACTTGTCATTTATTAATTAAAAAAGGTAATGAATAAAGAGAAGGCTTTGAATCTCATAAAAATAATTTTATTTCTGTGAGAAATTGAATCAAATTCTAGTTTAGCATGTCATTAAAGTCTGCTTACATGCTGTTGTCGAAGACCTACATGTTGTAGTCGAATTGTATTCTAGTATGTAGTTGTCGAGTTGGGTCTTGTGTTAAGGATTCAATTGTTTAAGTTAGTTTGTACCCTAAGTTAGCTTGTAATTGGTAATTGTTAAAGTCCCATTAGTTTAGTATGTTAGGTTTATTATAAATAGTATACTAGTCTTTCATCTGTGGTGTGATAAAACCTAATTAGGATGAGAAAGTTATTTGTTATTCTTGAGTACTTGTAATCTATTTTTCAGAGAAAGTAAAGATAAACAGTCATAACCAATCCTTGTTGTTCTCCTTGTTTTTCCTTAACCCTAACCCTTGTGTGTTTCTTGATCATAAAGAAACCAAATATATTTTGTTTTAAGGCATCCTAATTCACAACAAATTAATGTGGTGAGCGTGGAGAAGATGCCTTCAACAAAGTATGAGATTGAAAAGTTCACCAGAGTGAACGACTTCGATCTGTGGCGCTTGAAGATGAAAGCCCTACTGGTTCAGCTTGGTTGTTTGGAAGCGTTGAAGAGAGAGGCAGCCATGGACGCTGCATTAACGGAAAAAAAGACGGTCATGATAGAGAAAGCCCATAACACAATATTATTAAGCCTTAGTGATAAGGTTCTCCGAAAAGTATCAAAGGAGACGACGACGTCGGGGTTATGGTTGAAGCTTGAAAGCTTGTACATGACCAAATATGTAGTAAATCAACTCTACCTAAAGCAATTTTTATATTCATTCAAGATGAGTGAAGACAAAGTGTTGGCTGAGCAGTTGGATATGTTTAACAAGCTAATCCTTGATCTTAAAAATATTGATGTGTAGATTGATGATGAAGTTCAAGCACTATTGTTGTTGTACGCTTTGCCCAGAACACATGCTCACTTCAAAGAAACTCTCTTGTATGGAAGGGAGTCCCTAAGCTTTAAAGAAGTTCAATTAGCCTTGTATTCTAAGGACTTGAATGAAAGAAAGGAGCATAAACCTTCGACGGTTGGTGAAGGTTTGGGCGTTAAGGAAAAATTCTTACGAAAGGATGGTAAGTTCGACAAGAAGAAAGGTAAGAGTCAGTAGAAGTCTTATAGTGGCGAGACATCTGGTATTTGATGTTATCATTGTAAGAAGGAGGGTCACACAAGAAAAGTGTACCCTCAACGCCTGAAAGATCATGGAGGTAAAGATAATGGCAACGCAACGATTGTTCAAGATGACTTTGAATCATCTGATGTTCTTGTGGTTTCAAGCGACGACTCAAGAAATGAGTGGATTATGGATTCAGGTTGCACTTGGAACATGACTCAAAACAGAGAATTGTTCGAGGAGCTATGTGATCAAGATGGTGGATTAATACTGCTGGGAAACAACAAATCTTGCAAAATTGCAGTTATTGGTGAATTCATCAAGAAGGAATATGTTTTTCAAGGAGAGAAAGGTATCTTAAGAGTCATGAAGGGGTTGAAGGAAGTCTTGAGAGGCGTGAAGAAATAAGGCTTGTATACCTTTAAGGTTGAGGTTGTAAGTGGTTCGACAAATGTTGCATCCACAAAACCATTGTCGAAAATAGAAATTTGGCACATGAGATTGGGCCATGTCAGTGAAAAGGGTTTGGTTGAATTAGGGAAACAAAATCTTCTTGGAGGAGACAAAGTCAAAAATCTGAAATTTTGTGAACCCTGTGTACTTGGAAAATCTTACAGAGTGAAGTTCAACAAAGACAAACTAAGAACTTATGGATCCCTTGATTACATCCATGCTGATCTTTGGGGGCCTGCAAGGTGTCCATCACATTCAAGAGCAAGGTATTTTCTATCCATAGTTGATGATTATTTCAGGAAGTTATGGGTATTCATCTAGAAGACTAAGGATGAAACTTTTGAGAATTCAAAGGTTGAAAGACTCTGGTCGAAAATCAGGCTGGAAGAAAGGTCAAGAGGTTGAGAACCGACAATGTCCTTGAATTTTGCTATGAGGCGTTCAACAGTTTTTGTGTTGCCTCAGGTATTGCAAGGCACAAAACTACTGTAGGGACTTTACAACAAATTGGTTTGGCAGAAAGGTTTAATCGAACTATTTTGGAAAGAGTTAGATACATGTTGACTAGTGATGGGTTAAAGAAGGTGTTTTGGGCTGAGGCTGTTTCGACAGCAACGTATCTGATAAACATATGTCCTTCGATTGTGTTAGATATGAAGACACATAAAGAAGTTTGATCGGGATATCCACATAGTATCGACAAACTGAGAGTATTTGGTTGCGTGGCATATGCTCACATTAGGCAAGACAAGGTCGAACCTAGAGCCCTGAAATGCATATTCATGAGATACCCTGCAGGAATCAAAGCTTATAGACTATGGTGCCTAGAGCCAGGTCATAGGAGGTGTATCATCAGTCGAGATTTATTTTTCAATGAAGAAGATATGGCTTTCAATAAAACTAATGATTCTAATGAAGAGCTAGAGCAAAGAGAGATTCCTGTTGAGGTTGAGCATGTTGATGCTGAATTGCGTATCCCAGATAAAGTCGAAGAAGAAACAGAAGTTATTGTCGAAGATGAGGAGACCGATAATGACTACCTGCTAGCAAGAGATAGGTTGAGGAGAGTCATCAAGCCACCTCAGAGACTTGGGTATGCAGATATTATAGCTTATGCCTTAAACTCTGCAAGTGAGGTTCTCGACGAAGAACCGAGAGACTATAAGAAAGTTATGAGGAGTCAAAAGAAGATTGAATGATTGAAGTCCATGGATGATGAGATGAAATCTCTTCATGATAAAAACACCTGAGAACTGATCAAGAAACCTGGTGAAGTCAAGTTAGTCAGTTGTAAATGGATTTTCAAAGTTAAGGAAAGAATCGAAGGAGTGGCGTCGAAAAGATACAAAGCAGGATTAGTCGCTAGGGGTTTCACTCAAAAAGAAGGTGTCGACTTCAATAATATGTTCTATCCTATTGTGAAGCACATATCCATTTGAATATTGTTTGCCACGGTGGCACAGTTTGACCTTGAATTGGAACATGTGGATGTGAAGACTACATTCTTGTATGATGATCTAGATGAAACAATCTTGATGAGGCAACCTAAAGGATGTGTCGAAACGGGGAAGGAAGATTATGTGTGCAAGCTGAAGAGATCCTTATATGGACTGAAACAATCTCATCGACAGTGGAATAAGAGATTCTACAAATTCATGACACACATAAGTTTCATTAGAAGTCAGTTCGACCACTATATTTACTTCAGATTTCGGCATGGCAATTCATTTGTTATTTTGTTGCTTTATATGGATGATATTCTAATATCAAGCAAAAATGTCGAAGATGTAATGAGGGTGAAGGCTGAAGTCAATAAAGAGTTCGACATGAAGGATCTGGAAGTTGCGTCCAAGATTCTTGAGATTGACATTTGAAGAGATAAAAAGCAGTCGAAATTATGCTTATTTCAAGAGGCATATCTACGGAAGATTCTCGGAAATTTTGGTATGTCGAATTCAAAGCCTATTGTGACTCTGACAAACCCTCAATTCAAGCTGAGTATAGATCAGTGTCTCAGTACTGATGTGGAAAGAGTTTATATGAATAGCATTTCATATGCTAATACAGTGTGTTCTTTGATGTATGCTATAGTCTGTACTAGACCCGACATAGCATATGCATTAAGTCTTGTAAGCAAGTACATGGTGAATCCTGGAAAGGCTCACTAGAAAGCATTGAAGTGGATACTAAGGTACATAAATGAGTCCCTAAACAGAGTCCTAATTTATGGTGGAGTTTTGGGTGAAGATAGTAAAACAGAAATCAAAGGATATGTCGACTCAGATTATGCAGGTTATATGGATTTCGGAAAATCTATTTTTGGATATGTGTTCACTATGTTTGGCACAACAATCAGTTAGAAAGCAACACTTTAGAAGGTTGTTGTCTTATCAACCACTGAAGTGGAATATATCGCCCTAACTGAAGTTGTGAAGGAAGTATTGTGGCTTGAAGGTTTTGCAAAGGAGATGAAACTTCAAGGTCGAGTTGTCACTGTAAAATGTGATAGTCAAAGTGCAATACAGATATCGAAGAATTCAGCCTATCATGAGCGAACCAAGCACATTGATGTGAGACTGCATTTATTTAGAGGGGTAATCGAGCATGGAGAAGTCCAAGTGTTTAAGGTTTCTACAGACCATAATGCTGCTAATATGATCATTAAGATATTGTCCAGTTGCAAGTTTTTCCACTGTATGCAGTTGATAAAGCTACATGAAGAAAACTAGTTTGTTTCTTAATGTTATAGAGTTAGATTTAAGGTGAAAATTTGTGAGATATTGGATCGAACTCTAGTTTAACATGTCGTCGAAGTCTGCTCACATGCTGTTGTCGAAAACCTACATGCTGTAGTCGGATTGTGTTCTAGTATGTAGTTGTCGAATTGGGTCTTGTGTTAAGGATCCAATTATTTAAGTTAGCTTGTAACGGGTAATTGTTAAAGGTCCATTAGTTTAGTAAGGTTTATTATAAATAGCATATTAGTCTCTCATTTGTAGTATGACAAAACTTCATTAGGGTGAGAGAATTATTTGTTATTCTTGAGTACTTATAATCTGTTTTATAGAGAAAGTAAACAAAAATAGTTATAATCAATCTTTGTTTTTTCTTCCCTCCTTAATCCTAACTCTTATGTGTTTTTTTATTATAAAAAAAACAAATATTTTCTATTTTAAGACATTCTAGTACATTACCATTTCTATTATAGTCACGTGTGAGTAATATTCGTAATCTCTAATTGTGGATATTTCAATGATGCATTATTATTTTATTCAACTTTTATTTATCGAGTTGCAATCTAGATGAAATTTAGACCACAAACTTACTCTCAAATTACCTGGCATTTGTCCCGCTCTTTGATAATTATTGTATGAATCAATCCTTCCAAATCTTTCATTTCAAGAAAACAGGGCGGATAACTTTGTTACCGATACAATAATGAATATTTCATTGATGCATTATTATTTTATTCATTTTTTTCTTATCATGGATGAAATTTAGACCCATGCTGCCCATGTTACCCTACTCAAATAATTATCTGGCATTTGTCTCACTCTTGGATAATTACTATAATAATTACTATAAGAATCAATCCCCTTCCAAATTTTCATTTCAAGAAAACATGGCGGATACCTTTGTTAATGGTAACAATAGCCCCGCTGAGGGTAAAGACGCAAAGAAGCTTCACAAATTCAACAATGGGAATGGCCACCATGACCCAGAAGCTGCATTAGCAGACCTCCGCCATGAATTCGGCGAACACGGCGGTGTTAACATGTCTATCGAACCATCCGCTTCATACACCGTCATGGAGCCGGACCATCTCCGACAAATGTTCGTCGGAGAGCTCGGTCCCCACACTGATTCTTACCTCTACAGCCGTCAGTTTAACCCCACCGTCCTCAATCTCGGCCGTAAGCTGGCAGCTCTCGAAGGCACCGAGGCGGCCTACTGCACTGCCAGTGGCATGTCCGCCATTGCATGTGTTTTGCTACAGCTTTTGGATTGCGGCGGACATTTGGTGGCTTCTAGTGTTCTCTTTTCTGGGACCCACTACCTCATGCAACATTACCTTGCCAGAACATGCAACATAACAACAACTTTTGTTGATATCTCAGATTTGGAAGCGGTGGAGAATGCGATTGTGGAAGGGAAGACGAACGTGCTGTATTTTGAATCTATGGGGAATCCATGCTTGAAGGTGTCGAATACTCCTGAGCTGGCTAGAATTGGACACAAGAAGGGAGTGACTGTGGTGGTTGACAACACGTTTGCTCCCATGATGATTTCTCCAGCCCGTCTTGGGGCCGATGTCGTCATTCACAGCCTCACCAAGTATATCAATGGGGGTGGGGACATTATTGCAGGTTTACCTCTATCTATTTCCTTTCGAAAAAAATCTTCTTTAAGCTTTTGTTTTTACTTATAATTTAAAAGTCATAAAATTATGTACATTTTAGTCATTGTTGTTCATGCTATTTTATTAAAAAAGGTTGATTGGTTAAAAAAATTACTATAAAACAGAATAATTATTTCATTTTGGTCTATTGATAATTTATAAATTTTGTGCACATGCATAGTTTTATATTGCGGTCGCGAATCCTATTATGATTTGTTAGGAATAAATTTTAATTGGGAGGTGTTTGAAATATATTGTTAAAAAATATTTTATGTTAATATTTTTTATTACATCAAAAGAAAATTGTTTTTTAGATTTTTAAATTTTTTAAATTTTTGATAAAAATATTTGAAGAAAATTGAGTTTTAGGCTTATGAAAATTTTGAATTTTGATAAAAATTTGAAGAAACATAAATGAAATTGTCTGAATTGATTTTTAATTATAGTTAGACTCGTAGTTTTAATTCACCTCACAATTGAAGTTTGAAGTAGTTGCGGCTACCTTATCAGCAATATTGTGGCCGCAATTATAGTTGTGAACTGCAATTTTAGACCATGCATGGATTATGTGTAAATAAGTAATTTTAATCTTGAAATTTGACAGGAGCTGTTTGTGGGTCTAAAAGCTTTGTGAATTCATTGATGGGGTTTCAACAAGGTGGAGTAATGTTGTTAGGTCCAACAATGGATGCAAAGGTAGCATTTGAAATCTCTGAAAGAATTCCACATTTGGGCATTCGGATGAAAGAGCATGGCCGCCGCGCATTGGAATATGCGACCAGGCTTAAGAAACTTGGAATCAAAGTCCATTACCCAGGCTTAGAAGACCACCCACAACACGAACTTTTGAAATCCATATACAATAAGGAATATGGATTTGGTGGGGTTCTTTGCATTGACGTGGAGTCAGCTGCAAAGGCTGATCAACTGATGAACTATTTGCAAAACTATTCTCAATTTGGTTTTATGGCCCTTAGTTTAGGGTACTATGAAACCTTAATTTCTTGCTATGGGAATAGCCCAAGAGGTGAACTGGATGAAGAACAACAGAAACGTGATGGAATCACACCTGGACTTGTGAGGATATCTGTTGGATATGTTGGAACATTGGAGCAGAAATGGAGTCAGTTGGAAAAGGCGATTGTTAAATTTAATGTTGAAAATGAAAAGAATGAGGAGTAATGTTTTTCGTTTTTTCAATATTTTAGTGTTACGAATAAATTTTAATTGCTTGCTTTTGTTTTTAAAATTTTAGAAGGAGATGTGACGGTGTCATGTAACTCGCCACATCAGTTGGTGTTTTAGCAATATTAATTCAATAAAAAGTCATTAGCCTATTATATTTTAACACTTACTTTTAAAATTATTTTTAAGTTGGCAAAATATCAGTTTCTACTAATAATGCATGTTTTATTTTCTTTTAAAATCATATATTTTTAATGTAGTGATTCTTTCAGGGTCAATCAATATAAATATTAGTTTCACAAATTAAGTATTATATTATGAGTTTAATTGATATGCAGGGTAAAAAAAAATATACCATTAATACTACTGTAATTATTTGTAAGTGCACAATTCTCGTAAAAAACATTTTGAATGATGTCAAAACTAGGACACTTAGTATTTATGTACATTGGATCTTATTGTCTATGTCTAGATGTGCATTATGATATTAGGACACTTAAAATCAAGTTAGATAGGCCATTATAGGTCAAAATTATTATTTTTCATGAAAAACAAGTATATGGATCGATACATCAAGTCTATGAGTCGATACATACTGAAGGATTTTTAAAACAAAAATTATGCCTTATATGTATCGATACGTAGGAGCCTTGATTCGATACATAACACATATGAGTCGACTCATAAGTGATTGAGGTTAACTCCAGCTGAAAGTTTTTGGCAAGCAAATGGCTTTGTTTCACTTGTATCGACTCCTAGAGTCTATGTAGCGACTCTCAGACTTTATGCATTGACTCATACGAATTTGAAGTCAATATATTAGGTTCTATTTTACAAAACTTGTCATTTTTTGTTAAAAATTTGTTTTGTTTGTTATTTTTTCTACACACACATACATACATCATTTCTCAACATTAAAACCAAAAACATACAAATTCTCTTCATCTTCAACCTTTTCTCTTCATACGTTCAACAATTATACATAATCATTTTGTTGAGTTTCATATAGATCAAGATTGATAAGGTCTAATTTAGGATTGTTCTAATCCAATTGTGTTAAGTATTCTTTAAGGGTATCATTGATAAAACCATTTGGGTTTTTTTTCTCTAAGATCAAGAGTGATTTAGGGTTTTTTGCACAACTCTTTGCAAATTGGATTCAGTCGAGTGAAAGCTTTGAAGAAAGGAGTATTTGTCAAAGGAGTAGCGGTAATCGGATGATCAATTGAAAGGTTTGAGAAGATTTTTCAATTTGGATTCAGTCGAGTGAAAGCTTTGAAGAAAGGAGTTTCTGTCAAAGGAGTAGTGGTAACCGGAGGATTAATTAAAAATCTTGGGTGACTTGATCTTGCTTAAGATCAATGGTATATAAGAAGATAAGATCAACATCAAACTTAGGGTTTGAGGGTTTAGGGGTTTTGATTGCTACTTTTTCTCTTGTATACAACTCTTGCAATGGTTAATTACATATATCAATTCTATTTGGAATTAGGAGTAAACGTAGCCATAGTGAGAACAATTGAGAAATTTTCTAAATAAATCTTTATGTTCTCTCTTTCTCTCTCCCTCTCTCACTCACTTTATAATTTAGTGAGAAATTTGATTAGCTAAAAATTTTGTTTGTGTTGAAGTATTTCAAATTGTTTTTGTAAGACCATTGCAATCTAAAAAATTGCAATTGGATTTTCATACTGTCAACACAAAGGAAAATAAGTTTGGTGTTTATTGCACACCAAGTGTTTTAAAATTGATTGCACACTAAATGTTCGACAAACTATCTTAGTCAATTTTTGTTTTCTATTTCATTGGAAATCGTTTATCATTATGTGATTTACTTTAAACGTATTTTGTAAAACATATTGATTTAATTTCTCATCATTGGTATACTTTTTGTTACGGTTTATACGCATATCTGATTCATTCAATAACAATTCAGATAGATGAGTGTCAATCCGAAATTGCTTCCGCTTGCCATATCAAATATTTTTCAAATCCGAATTTTTAATTAATTTTTTTTATTAACGATTTATTCAACCCCTTTTTAGATTGTTGCCCTAGTTTAACATTATTTAAATATATTATTTTTAAAAAAAATATTTAAAAAAATTAAATAATTTAAATAAATTAGCAGTTATGATTAATTTAAAAATATATTTGCATAATCAATGTATATCAATTAAATTCTTATATTATGTATATTTTTATTTATAATTATCTATAGACTCAATGCATATCAATTAAATTATTTTAAATTCATTGAATAATCAGTATGTATCTTGATAGCATAATTGATCATATACATTGATTATTCAATGAATCTGAAAAGTCAAACTTTTCTTATAAATAAAATCAAAAAATATATATTTTTTATTTATAAAAGTATATTTATAAAATCAATATATATCAATTAAATTCTTATATTATATATATATTTTTATTTATAATTATATATAGAATCAATACATATCAACTAAATTCTTATACTATCTATTTTTTATCTATAACTATTATATGTAAAATATATTTATAGAAATAATATATATGAATTAAATTCTTATATCATACATGTTTTTATTAAATAAATATATATAAAGTTAATCCATATCAATTAAATATTTATATTATATATTTTTTATCTGTAACTATTATATATTTAGACTTAGGAAAAAATCGTATATCCTTCTTTACTACTCTCTGATGCTTTTCACATAAATAGTATTTATTAAGTTTTTAATTGATTAATACTTTATTGGTCATTGAAGTTGTCGACACGAATTTTAATTAGGAGGTGTTTGAAATATATTGGTAAAAAATATTTATGTTAATATTTTTTATTACATATATGGTTTTCAAAATTTTGAATTTTGATAAAAATATTTGAAGAAAATTAAGTTTTAGGCTTATGGAATTTTGAGTTTTGATAAAAATTTGAAGAAACATAAATGAAATTGTCTGAAGTGATTTTAATGATAGTTAGATTCATAATTTTAATTCACCTCACAATTGAGGTCCGAAACAATTGTGACTATCTTATCTGCAATACTGTGGTCGCATTGCATTACACTATTAGAAATGTTGTATTTAGCCTCGGCCATTTTCCGACACTATAAGGCGAAAAACCGCCGCTATTAGCCAATTAGCCTCGGCATAACGTCGGTGTCGGGGATAGGCTAAAACAATCGAAGCTAACATTTAGCTTCAGCCAAAAAGAGTCGTGTCTACAGTAGCCTCGGTCTAGCCGTGTCTACTTTAGCCTCGGTTTAGCCGTGTTTGTTAAATGTAATTCATTGTTTTGATTTGATTTGATATGATTAGATTTGATTTGAATATTTTGGGCCTTTTATGGTTTGGGCTTTTGTAAACCTAAAACTATAAATAGGGTGCCTTGCTTTGTATTCTATACAACATAACATAGAGCAGATTTCACAGTTGCAGTTTGAGCAAGTGAAAGTTCTATAAGCAATAAGAAATCCCACAGTTGTGGGTAACACATTCTCTCCAAATATTTCTTCTCTCATTCTTCTCTTTCTTGTTTGTTCTTCTTTTCTTTTGTTGTTCTTGATAATTACTTGTTATTACCATTACTATCATATTATGGGTTTGTTCATCAATCTTGAGATCAAGATTGAAGGGAATTCTTCATAGGGTGTGAGGTGAATTTCCAACATCTGGTATCTAGAGTTCCGGTTAAGAGATTCAAGGAAGGAAGACAGTGATGGCGATGAACTATCCGAGCGGCAACTTTCCGGCGACCTTGTCAATTCTCAAGAAAGACAATTATGAGAATTGGTGCAAGCAGATTAAGGTGATTTTCTGTTATCAAGATCTGTGGGATCTTGTGAAGGACGGAGTAACATCGCTTGGGGAGAACGCAACGGAGGTGGAAAAGGCTGTGCACAAAGAATTGAAGAAGAAGGATTATAAAGCAGTCTTTATAATTTATCAGTGTGTTGATCCTGATAACTTTGAAAAGGTTAGTGATGTTGATTCAGCAAAAGAAGCATGGGAGATTCTTGAAAAGTCGTTTGGAGGCGCAGAGAAGGTGAAAGAGGTGAGGTTACAAACTCACAAGAGAACCTATGAGTTGCTTCAGATGGAAGACAACGAGAGCATTACAGATTTCTTCACCAGAGTTACAAAGTTGGTGAATCAAATCAAAGTATGTGGAGAAGCGCTAACGACGAAAGCAGTTGTCTCAAAGATTTTGAGATCATTGGCTCCAAAATTCGACCACGTGGTAGTTGCCATAGAAGAGTCGAAAAATCTGTCAGTATTGACGAAGGAAGAGCTTCAAGGGACTCTTGAGTCTCATGAACAAAGGATGGCTGAGAGAGCTGCAGGAAAGTCGAAAGATATGGCTTTGCAGGCGCAGTCAGAAAAGGAAAGAAAAGGCAAAGGTAACTGGAATGACAACAAAGGAGGAAACCAGTCGAATCAGAAGAAACCTTGGAACCAAGGCAAACAAAGAGGTGATGCTGCATGTAAAGGAATAGGTGGTGGTCGAAAGACAGACAAAAGCCACATTCAATGTTTCAATTGCCAGAAGTATGGTCATTATTTTAGTGATTGTCCAGAAAGGAAGAAAAATCAAGAGACTGATGCAAAGCTGGCGAAACATGAAGAAGAAGAAACGTTGCTAATGGTCACAACAAGAGATGAAGAAAGATTCCAAGATCAGTGGTACTTGGACTCAGGATGCTCATCACACATGACTGGAAGGAAAGATTGGTTTGTCAACATGAAGCCCTCGTCGAAGAACACAGTGAAGTTTGCAAATGACAACACTCTAGCAGCTGAAGGTGTTGGTGATGTTCTGATTATGAGGAAAGATGGCAAAAGGTCAACAATCTCCAATGTGTTGTACATACCAGGCATGAAGAGTAATTTGCTCAGTATAGGGCATCTTGTCGAAAAGAACTACAAGGTAGTTGTCGAAGACAAGATGATGAGAGTTCTCGACGCAGGTGGTAGATTAATCTTGAAGGCTCCAATGTCTCAGAATAGGACCTTCAAGATTGGACTCAATGTGATAGAGCACAGATGTCTAGCAACTGCAGCCAGCAGAGATGAGTGGTTATGGCATTTTCGACTAGGTCATCTCAATTTTAATGACATCATAGAACTGAAGAGAAGAAATATGGTTTCAGGATTACCAGAAATCGACATTCCAAGTGAAGTCTGTGAGGAGTGTGTTCAGTCGAAACAACACAAGAATAGCTTTAGCAAGGATGCAGGAAGGAAGTCGAAAGAAATACTTGAAGTCATATACTCTGATGTATGTGGTCCAATCCAGGTGGATTCGATTGGTGGCAATAGATACTTTGTCACGTTTATAGATGATTACAGTCGAAAGTTGTGGACTTACCTCATCAAGAAGAAACGTGATGTGATTGAGGTATTTTCCAGATTCAAGTCCATGGTCGAAAGACAAAGTGGTCGAAAGCTGAAAATTCTGAGGACTGATGGTGGTGGAGAGTATGTGTCGAAAGAGTTCGATACACTATGTGTAAAAGAAGGGATTGTGCATGAGGTGGTGCCACCATACACTCCACAAAAAAATGGGATTGCAGAACGCAAGAACAGAACCATCATGAATATGGTGAGAAGTATGTTGAATGGAAAGCATCTACCTAAAGAATTATGGGGAGAAGCAGTTTCGACAACAACATATATATTAAACAGATGTCCGACGAAGAAGCTTGAAGGAATCACACCAGAAGAATGTTGGTCTGGTGTCAAGCCTAGTCTCAGTCACTTGAAGGTATTTGGATCTATAGCACATAGACATGTGCCAGATCAGTTGAGAAGGAAACTTGATGATAAGTCGAATCAGATGATCTTGATAGGATATCATTCGATAGGAGGCTACAAGTTGTTCGACCCAGTGAATAAGCAGGTAGTGATCAGCAGGGACGTGATCATAGATGATCTTAAAGAATGGGATTGGACTGAGAATGCCAAGAAGGATTAAGTGAGAATCTCTTGTGAAGAACCAGCCACTGAAGTCGAAATAGAAGCTCGACTAGAACCAGTTGCAGATGAAGCAGGTTCAAGCCGACCTCGACGAACAAGACACATGCCTGCAAGGTTTCAAGAATGTGTAATTACATCAGATGATGTAGTCGATGAAGAGGGTGAGTTGGTACATTATGCTTTCTACGCAGATGTTGAACTAGTCAATGCAGTTGAGGCATTGAAAGATTCGAAGTGGATGAAAGCAATGATTGAAGAGTTGGAGTCCATCGAAGTCAATAATACCTGGTCACTTGTCAAATTGCCGCAAGGCAAGAAGGCAATTGATGTGAAGTGGGTTTACAAGGTAAAGGTAAATCCTAAAGGAGAAGTAACTCAACACAAGGCGAGACATGTGGCGAAAGGATTTCTTCAGAAGGAAGGAATCGCCTTCAATGAAGTATTCGCACCTGTTGCTAGAATCGAAACAATCAGGTTGGTTGTTGGTCTAGCAAATATGAACAACTGGCACACATGTCAGATGGACGTGAAGTGTGCATTCTTTAATGGCCCCTTAGACGAAGAAGTTTATGTTGCACAACCAGCTGGGTTTGTGAAACAAGGTGAAGAAAGAAAAGTGTACAGGCTTCATAAAGCCCTGTATGGACTTAAGCAAGCTCCAAGAGCTTGGAATAAGAAAATCGACAGCTTCTTAAGGGAGAAGGAACTTGTGAAGTGTACAACTGAGCATGGAGTATATGTAAGAAGAAGCAATGGCGAATTGCTTATACTATGTCTCTATGTTGATGATTTGTTGATAACAGGGAGTTGCAAGAAGGAGATCGAAGATTTCAAACATGACCTAAGTGAGGAGTTTGAAATGTCAGACTTGGGAAATCTCTCATATTTCCTTGGCATCGAATTCTACAAGACAAGTAGAGGTTTGATGATGCACCAAAGAAGATATGCAGGCGAAATACTCAAGAGATTTGAGATGCAAGATTGCAACCAAACTTCGACTCCAGCTGAGCCCAGATTGCAACTGTCGAAGGATTCAGATGAAGCTGATGTCGACCTAACCCAATACAGAAGACTTATTGGGTCACTTAGATACATTTGTCACACAAGGCCTGACTTAGCATACAGTGTTGGTATGGTAAGTAGATTCGTGCAGAAGCCAAAGGTATCACACCTAGCAGCGGCGAAGAGTATACTGAGGTATCTGAAAGAAACTCTCGACTATGGTATTTTGTTTCCAGCAGCTGATGAAGGAAAAGAATGCAAGTTAGTGGGATACACAGACTCCAGTTGGTGTAGTGATGCTGAGGATCGAAAATCCACAGCTGGTTATGTGCTTATGTTAGGTGGTGCACCAGTTGCTTGGAATTCGAGAAAGGAACCAGTAGTGGCATTATCATCATGTGAAGCAGAATATATAGCTGCTTCTCTTTGTGCATGTCAAGCAACTTGGATGGTGAACTTGGTCGAAGAAATCACAGGGAAGAATCATGGAGCAATTACCATGAAGATAGACAACATGTCAGCTATTAACTTGGCGAAGAATCCAATAGCTCATGGTCGAAGCAAGCACATCGAAATGAGGTTCCACTATCTTCGAGAGCAGGTAGCAGAAGGTAAGATGAAGTTGAAACACTGCAAAACTGAGAATCAGATTGCAGATATCATGACGAAGGGAGTGCAGGTCGAAGCCTTCAAAAGATTAAGAGCCATGATGAATGTAGAAAGTTTAGACACAATGAATTAGGTGGTGTGTTAAATGTAATTCATTGTTTTGATTTGTTTTGATATGATTAGATTTGATTTGAATATTTTGGGCCTTTTATGGTTTGGGCTTTTGTAAACCTAAAACTATAAATAGGGTGCCTTGCTTTGTATTCTATACAACATAACATAGAACAGATTTCACAGTTGCAGTTTGAGCAAGTGAAAGTTCTATAAGCAATAAGAAATCCCACAGTTGTGGGTAACACATTCTCTCCAAATATTTCTTCTCTCATTCTTCTCTTTCTTGTTTGTTCTTCTTTTCTTTTGTTGTTCTTGATAATTACTTGTTATTACCATTACTATCATATTGTGGGTTGGTTCATCAATCTTGAGATCAAGATTGAAGGGAATTCTTCATAGGGTGTGAGGTGAATTTCCAACAGTGTCTACATTAGCCTCGGTGAAGCCGTGTCAAAAAACAAAATATAGCCTGAGCCTGACCGAGGCTAAAGTCAAACTCGATAAGCTCACATAATATTTAGCCTTGGTCCTGGTCGAGGCTAAAGGAACATTTTGCCTCGACTTTTTCGAGGCTAAGTTCAAACTTTATAAGTCAACAAAATATTTAACTTTGGCCTAACCGAGGCTAAAGTCAAATTGTAAAAGTCAACAAAATTATGCCTGCTTTCCAATTGTATAATCTATATATGCTGACCATGTTTTCCAATAATGACAATTATGTCATGTCGTGTTCTCCTTCAATCAATTTATCAAGATCATAAATAATTTATCAAAACATATAACATATCATAACATTTTAAATTGTAGTTGCTAATTTACATAACAGTTCAAATGTCAATTGTAGCATATCATAATTGTAGCTGCTAATTTACTATTGTTAATTGTAGCATATCATAACAGTTCAAATGTCAATTGTAGCTGCTAATTTACTAGCAGTCACTGTTGTCAATTGTAGCATATCATAATTGTAGCTGCTAACAATTGTCCAAGGTCCCCACAGCTGCTACATAACAATAACAATACATATGCAATTTTGGGATTCCAGCCATGGCTGATTCCTGCGGATTCTTGACTAATTCTGGTACTTAGTTTCAAAGCTCGTTTGTCTAAGTAATAAGGGTTTCATCTCGGACCTTAAATTTGGAGGTTCTAAATTTGAACTCATCAGGAAAAATGCCGCTGCCGCAGAGAGGCAGTCCGGCGAGGGCATCCGCCAGCCAGTGGTCGAAGTCGGCGGTGGTGTGCAGCGATGCAGATCCGCTGCAAGGCACCATTCAATAATATTGCAAAATTAAGGGAGAAAACTAACATTTTAATACTTTCTAGATAAGAATGGCAGTGACAAGTTCATTCCAGGCATCAATATTATACACTATGTAACTTCTACATTTTAATACTTTCTAGTGTCAAAAAGAAACATTAAATTAAGAAAGTGTCATACTAAGATAATGTCATGTTATTGTCATATGATCAAGGTAATTTCATTTTGATATTAAGTTCATAATTAATTAAAACTTACGTATGTAGACTCAACACGATGATCAATCCATGCTCCATTTTTCCTCTTATGGGTCTTTAAAAATAACTCATCAGGGCATACATCCCTTTGTAGTTTTTTGGTCTACAAATATAAATTAAAGTAAATTTAATAGTGTAAATAATTAAAGATTGAAATAAAAATAGACTTTATTACTTACAAGCTCAAGCGCTACATCAACATGAGCCTTACGGCCTGAGGTGTAGACTGCTCCTCCTCTTGCTGAACTTCGATTGGCCTTGTTTTGAGAGGACAATTTCAAGAACTAATCACTCTTCCAATAAGTTTCAAGCTCATTCCAGGCATCCTCACCAATCCATGAAGGACGGGTCCCTTTTAACCTCACCTTCCTCATTATGTCATTTAGTCGAATGGATGCCTTTGAATAAAAGGCTTTCCTGACAAACATCTCATATTGAGGATCCCATGAAACATTGTTCTGAAAATGATTAAAATAGTATAAACATCCTAGGCATTGTAATGTCAGTTCTGTTCGGTTTGTCAGCATCTATCCATAAGGAAACTGAGTTTGTCAACTCAGATTTGGTGGCTATCAGTCTTACTTTCATTCTGCATAACAAAAGTTGCTTAAATATATAATTAAGTAAGGTTACATTGCTGCATCATCCATAAAAGGATAACCTAAACACTAACTGATGAGTTTATTGTAGTTTTTGATTCAAATTCGCTACCGAAAGTTGAACTGCAACAGTAGCCAGTGAAGTTTGAGTTAGTTTTATCAATGTTTTCTAAAACAAAAAACTTTTGTTTGGTAGTAGTGTTTTCTGCGCCGGCGGTAGTCGATGTTTGGGTGATTGATCTAGTCGTTGTTGTGTCGATCTTGGGCCATTTCTTGTAATTTTAGGTGTTGTTTTATTTGTTTTTTCATGCTCTGTTTCAGTCCCGAAGCTTGGTAATTCACATTTCAACATTCAACACAACTAACACCATACTTAGATTAGTTTCTAAATTCACATATTACGTTCCAAATTAACTAACACATTATCACCAGCTAGTATTTAACTGATCCAATAACATAACAGGTTTTAAGCTTTCACTGACCTCATGACTCCAACTGGTTTCTAACTATCATCATAGCCTAACCAAAGCAATCCTAACTTTTAAATAAGTCATAATAAGAAATGCAACACAAAATTAACCTAACTGAACTGACTCATTTCGTTTAACAGAATTCTAAGACCAAATTGAATCAACTAATTCACCCTCCAGCTATGATTCAAGCAAGCTAACAACTTAACAGAATTTTCAGTTTCACATTACAGCAAAGGTGGTGCAAACATGTTAAGCGCTGGTTACAGTAAAGGAACTGGGTTAGGTGCTGAGATAATTGGAACTTTTGTTCTTGTTTACACCATTTTCTCTGCCATCGATCCAAAGAGAAATGCTAGAGACTCTCATGTTCCAGTACGTTACGTAAAGTGCACTTTAATCTTCTGTTTTTTTGTCGTTTTGTTTTGAATAATTAAAGTGCTATATTTGTGTAGGTTTTGGCACCGTTTCCAATTGGTTTTGCTGTGTTTATGGTTCATCTTGCTACTATTCCAATCACTGGAACTAGTATCAACCCTACTAGAAGCTTTGGAGCTGCTGTTATTTACAACAATGAGAACGCTTGGGATGATCAAGTATGCATTAGTTTCTATAATAAATAGTTACTAATACTATTTCTAGCTAGTTCTATAGTTCTATAATAGAAAATAATTATAATTGGGTTCTGAAACGTTTATGTTGTTTGTGTGTAGTGGATCTTCTGGGTTGAACCCTTTATTGGTGCTGCCATTGCTGCAATTTACCATCAGTTTGTGTTGAGAGCTCAAGCAGCAAAGGTTTTGGGTGGGAGAGACCAAGCTCTCTAATTCTTGGAGGGAGAGACCAAGGCTCTCAAATTTCTAGGATTAGTTTATGTATGTATTATGTATTCTCTATAGTTTTTGTAATTTTGTGTCTGTTGTAAACATATTCTATCATAAATAAAAGTCAGTTTCTACCATTAATTTGTCTTTTGGTACCAATTTCTATCAGAGTGCTTACAAAATAGAAGGTAACATGTGTTTTTGTCCTTAATGCTGAGGCTTTTAGACAAAATTCAATAAATACTTACCGCAAAAAGAGCAAACCATTTTTCTTTGACATCATCGGAAACTGCTGTCCAATTATAGAAACCCCTATAAAATTGTTTGTGTATCGCATAATTAATGGCATTTGCTACTTCTTTGGCCGGAACAAGCCTACAATATTGAATGAAACCAATGATGTCATATGATATAATGTTGAAACCAATGATAATGTTGAAGCCTGTTACAATATTGAATAAATATTTTAAACTTACCCGCTACCACAAGTTTGTATAATAACCTTCCCATTATCATCCCATATTATCAATGAGGGGGAACATTACCTTCACCCACGACCACCTCTTCTGTGTCCTCATCCTGAATTTCCTCTTCATTTTCCTCCATCGGAATCTCACGTGAGGCATTATCTAGAGGGACAACCACATTTTGAATGCTTAAACCTGGAGTAGGCATAAACCTAAATACCACAGAGGTAGAGGCATGATTAGGTGCAGATAACAATGTAGTCTGCAATGGTGGTACAGCCTGCGACACAGGCGCAGTCCACAAAATGGGTGCAGTCCGCGGGACCGGTGCAACCCTCACTGGCAATGGATTTGGAGCAGGCGAATGAGGTGAGTCAAGTCATGATAGAAACATTTAGTCTTTTCTTCAGAGTTAGTGTGCTGATTTTTCTACTGTGTATTTTGAAATTAGTTTGAACTGTCATGGAATGTGGTTCAGATGTATGTTTTAACTGTTAGCTGTTTGAAATGTTTAGTTAATCTATTAACTAGTGAAATTGAGGAAGTGTTAAGTTTCATAATGCTTGGGCTGTTAGTAGGTTTCAGCAAGCTGTTTTCGTATTATGTATGTCATGTGTATGCATTGAATGTCATGACTGATAGCAGCCCTAGGGTAAGATAACAACCAATGATGCATTGAATTTCATAACTGCATGCATTGAATTTCATAACAATTACCAATTCCAAATGACAGTTTCCAAACACAAACAAGGAGAACAAATTTAACAACATAACCCTATTGCCCTAGTGACAGTCACAGATTATCAAAACTGTATACAAACTGTGATTACAAAGATAAATTTAGAGCAGTAACGCTTAGGAAAAAGAGAAATGATAATATCATATTCATCAAGATATTGGAGTACAAAATACACATAATAAACCATAACATAGTTGTGCATCTTCAATCAATATCCTATCGTTGCTTCACTACGTATCAAAAATCTCTTCAAACACATCTACTTGTGTGTCGTCACGCAAACAAGATATTGATTCAATTTTAATAGTGGGTAGAATAGGTAACATCCCATCAGACTGATATGGAGTTTCATCCTCTATGTTATCAATCATCACATGACCCCTTGGTTTTGTGGTGATTGTCGCTACCGCGAAAATAAGGTGCCGGCAAAACAGAAGAGTCGCCACCTTTCGTTATTTATCCTACAGAAAGGGAAAGGAAACGATCGAAAAAACCTGACGAAAAGGTATAAGACAAGGTCATTGCAACCAATGTCTGGATTCGGGAGTCGGTTACGCAAGGGGAAGGTATTAGCACCCCTCACGTTCATCGTACTCGTTGGGATCCACACTTGTTGTGTTTATCTGAGGGTTGTGTCTGGTCTGAAAAGAAAAGAAAAATGACTCGGCAGAACATAGCAGTTCTATGCATACGTATTCCCATCTGGAACGAGAAATCAGAGTCCACGTAGTTCGCCTAACTACGGGTGACGGGGGGAAGGTTTCTCGCCGAGATATCGCATCTCGTGCCTACGTACTTTCACATGGCGTGAAAAATCAGAGAAAACGTAGTTCGGGCAACGACGGATTACGGGAGGGGTCAAATTCCTCTGTTTTTATCGAGTAGGGTTAACAAACAGTTCCAGCAATTTGGTGTATGCAGCTCGACCTTTGGAGCCTTAGGCATTACCGTTTGCGGTAGAACTGGGCGTTAACGACACTTTCCTTAAGAAAATGATTTCCCAGGATTAAAGGTCCAGGAGGACAAAAAGAGTTTGATCTTTGTTTTCTGCCTTTTACGAAAGAAGTGTTTTTTATGGGTGTTTGTAGTTAGTACAACCCTAGAGACTATGACCTGGGAAGGAATGCGTCACATATCATCCAAAGGACGTATACCAAACACTCTAGACGATTGAGAGGAGGCCGCTCAATTATCATTACCCAAGTAGCTTAAGGCTCATAACGCGCTTCTACTAACTTGCTTTTATTACGTTTTTTACTGTTGTTTTGAGATGAGAAGAGAAAGGACGCACTAAAGGGGAACTGGTCCAACCCTAATGTCGTCATGCAAAATTGATCATATGGTTAAGGTTATGAGGGAGCTACCTAGTGTTATCATGCATGGTTAGAACCCTAATGTCTGTCGTAACTTCTCTTGAACAAGAGAGGTCAGAGTTCCTAAGGGAACATGGCAATGGCAAGCAACAGCAAAAGCAATAACTGAAAAGAAAATACTGTAAGTAAAATGCATGCAATGCAACAATACAATCAGAAGGAGACAAACTCAACTTCTTAGCAATCAAGCAAAAAGAAAACAGTCAAAACAGACAAGCAGAGGGAGACAAACTCAACCTCTATATGCAAATACGTCAATTAGAAAAAGAAAAACAACACACAAGCAAGGGGAGGACCACCTCAACCCTTAAGGCAAACAAGCAGAGGGAGACTCACTCAACCTCTAAGCAGTCATGCTCCTAGCCTAAATATGCTACACATGAATCTATTCTAATGCATCAATCAACCAAACAAGGGTGAGAGAAACCAAAATGAGCCACAGGAAAGTCATCCCATGCTACATCAGGTTGGAGGTGTATCAATACCAGAGTCCATCATGGGCTCAACCTCTTGAGGAATGCACAAAATCCAATCAAGGGAAGGATTAGGCTCTCCCAAGAGGGATCCTATGTCAATAGGACAGAAAAGACTAGGTATTAGTCTTAGATATCCATCTAAGGTAACTGGTAAAATGTATCAACACTGGATGTCCATCTCAGGCTCAACCTGTTGAGGAATGCACAAAATCCAACCAAGGGAAGGATTAGGCTCTCCCAAGAGGGATCCTAAGTAAAGGACTTTGAGATGGATGACAGTATATAAACCAAAGGAATATACCATGCCAAGAATGCCAATCTAAGGCTCAACCTCCTGAGAAATGCACAGAATCCAACCAAAGGAAGGATTAGGCTCTCCCAGGAAGGCTCCTCATCAAGACTTAAAAGAGAAGGATAATACAAACCAAAGTAATGTACTATACTAGGGAATGTCAATTCAGGGCTCAACCTCCTGAGGAATGCATAGAATCTAACCAAAGGAAGGATTAAGCTCTCCCAGGAGGGCTCCCCTTCAAGACTTGGAGAAATAGGGTAGGGCAAAGCCCAAGGAAGAAATTACATAGAGGGCATAAGCATCACCAAAAGCTCTAAAAAAACCTTAAATGTTTTAGCTCTAACAGAAATCATCCTAAGGGAACTTAAAGGTATCCTAATGGCTTGAAAAAAACCCTAAAAGGGGGTCAACCTAGGTACTAAGGGTTAATGGGAAGATTGGGTGCTTTAAATTGGCTAAAAGTTCAATTATTAGGCCAAACTAGGAGAAGGTGCAATCATGAATACACAAACTTTGGTCAGAAAGTAAAATATGGGAAAAATAGGAAATCAGGTCCTAAAATCTTGATAAAATTCCTAGATGATCCTAAATGTGTTAGGAGTCTATGGTTAAGATTTCAAGTCCAAACTATTAGTCTAAGTATACCAACCAGAGGCTAAACCAAGAGATATGCTATGAGGGATTCACATGGGGCTGGCTATAAAAAACTATCTCAAAACCTATTCAAATGCAATCTAAAAAATGCAATAAAAATAGTATAATATTATCTCATGTGTCAACATTCACCATACAAAAAATCAGAGGCTAATATGAATTATTGAAAGAGAAACAAAATCATAAAGCACAGCATGTAATCATCCAATTATTAAAAACACATTAAAATGGAAAATATGAAATTAATTGTAAAATACACTAAAACTGAAATTAAAAAATATGGAAATATTCTAGACATGTTAAAGTATCTACAGGATTTATTTCAAGATTTATTGACAACAATTACTATTTTTTCTGAATTAAATCCAAACAAGTATCAATTAAAAACTAAAGAGAAAAAAGAAATTTAAATGGAGACTAGGAGGTGTAATAAATATTGTTTCTATGTGTACTTGCTAATGGGCCTCCCGAGACAGGGGTGCGAACAGTAACGGGACGCTGGCCCAGCTGAGAGAATAAAAAAAAATCAGCATTTTGCACATGGGAACAGGCCAGGGGGGTGCGTCTAGTAGTATTCTATGTGTTGTTTCGTGTGGGCCTCGCGTGAGGGGGTGTTGGTAGCAGCGAAATTCACTTAAGCCCAGCTGCGAGAATACAAAACGCAGCGTTTTTGAACTGTAGGGAATGGCCAAACACGAAGCAATCCTGGCCGTGCATTGAGATGATGAAGTCAACGCAAATACGCGATCCAACGGTCGCTGCTGTGTCTGAGCTTTTGAACGGAAAAACGGAGGGAACCCCTCCTGCGGTGGCTCGCGCGGTGGTGCTGATGGCCGAAATATTTTCCGGTCATCTTCAGCCTCTAGCCAACAATGGAACTTTCTCATTTATTAACCAAAATTCGATTTTCTTTAACCAAAACTGCATGATTTTTCGTGTAGATTCCAAATATGTAATTTATTTCTACTTTCCTCCATTAAAACTCAGAATTACATATCATCCAAGAATCACTCAAGAAAATCAATTTTCTCAAAACTCCAATTTGATGATACTGATCTCTTCCTCTCACTTCCTACATCATGAATATCAAATTCTTTTCCATTTTCATCCACTAACAAGAGAGAAAATCAAACTACAACCTAGGGTTCAATTCTTGAATTTTCATGGAACCTAACCAAACTAATCCTAAAAGCTTCTACATACTCCAAGGATCATAATTATGTAAAAATGACGCAATAACTCATCAAGAACAGAGCATATGGATGAGAAGTAAGAACCTTGTTCGGAGCTTCAATGGTGGATTGTTCTTGCACGAATTCTTGATCAAAGTTGTTCAAAATCCTTCAATGATGCTTGGAGAAGCTTCTTGAATGATTAATTCCCTCTGAAATTGCCTCAAAGTAGAAAATCAATTTTCACCTCTAACCAACTTTTTTTTAAGTGCTTCTTACCTCATTTTAGCTTTTCCATCACCAACCTTGCTATGAATTCATCCATGGTGTTATATAGAAGTGTTATGGATCATTATTTGGCCCAATGGAAGCCCAATTCACTCAATCCAAAATTTTGATTTTTCTCACTTTTTCCTTGTAACCTCCATGAACATGGTGTGTGGAAGCTTCCAATTCTGTTCATATCAGATCCTTATGATGCAAGGATCATGTAGGGCTGAGATTAATGCCTTGGAAATGAATGGATGGTGGATTTCCATTATGTTGCTTAAAGTTCAAGAAACCTTGGATTTGGCACACCAAATGACTTCAAATTGGATTTCTGATTTTTTCCATTGTTCTTAAAACATCAATTGCACTCAAAAAATGCACCAACATGACATAATTTGATTTAATTGGCATTAAATCCAAACTAGGCCTTTTCCAACTTCTTTTCATGAAATTTTCTCCATACATTCTCATTTCCAAGCTATGTCAATGATCCCTTGAGGTTTAGTTGACCAAATAATACCATTTGGAGCAACTTTCAAGTTCGCAAGATTTTTATTTGAGGTATGCAAAGTGGTGAACTTGACCTGTAATGAAAATGACCTGTAATCTTACTTTCCCAAAATACCCCTGACTCGTAAACCTCATAACTTGAGTTCTACAAATAAGATGAAAGACTTCTAGTACATTTTGGAAATCTAAGATCAAGACCTACAACTTTCATGTTTGCCAAAAGTTGAGGAGAAACATCCTTCTAGGTCAAAAATGCCTTGGAAGTTGGTTGACTTTTGCAGACAAAATTCACATTCATCTGATGACCTGTAACTTGTCTGGATCATAACTTGAGTTCTATAAATCCAAAGGAGGACTTCTAGTACTCAAATTAAAGCTAAGGACATGCTCTACAAGTTCCATGTTGGTCAAAAGTTGAGATGAAACTTGTATCTTGAGATAAGTGGTATTGAAGTCAAGCACTAAATAGGAGATTTTACCCTGAGATCCCTAGTTTAGCAACTCCTCACACTTTGAATTCTTCTTGAATTGATCTCGGAATAGCACCTCATGTATCTCAACACAACCTCCCATGATAAAAAAGCCTTATAATTGAGTCTTAATCTCCTTCAATTGCACAATTGGCTCAAGGTTGACCAGATAAAAACCCTAATTGCAACACCCTAAACTGTGGCTCTTCACACTTAGCATAATGACTTGCCTGAGCTCCACCATGACCCTCAAGGCACTCCATGAGCTCTATCCACATACCCTATCCATGATCAAGGCTTCACAACCCACTAATGGTCTTCAATTGGCCCCCAAGTTAGGAGATGAACCGCATACAAGCATCCAAACTTCTCAAGAACACAAACCATTTCCTGATGACTTTGGTGACCTTCTCAAGCTTGAACAAACCTCTAGATAGGCTCCTCTTGATATATATCACACTTGATCCCCTGCATAATTAATAATGCTATGCTATGCAAATGTTAGACCATTGATATGCTAATGTAATGAAACATAAACCAAGTAAGAAAAAGGTTAGGCAAATTTTGGGGTGCAACAGCTGCCCCTATTCAAGCGACTTGGACCTGACTGGATGAAAAGCGAACGAATTTCAGACAACAAACTGATCAATCATCTGATAAAGAACACCTGATTTCGACATCAATCACCCGTGTGATGCCACAGGCGTTGAATCAACAATCAATCTTCAAATATACGCTACAATAAGCGGGCACCACGCCACAAGACCATATCAAAATACTATCCTTGACCTTCCATCTCCGAAGAAACGGGCAGGCACTATGTAAAGCGCGAACCGTCAATATTTTTGAACTTCCATTTCCGCAGAAACGGGCATACACTCAATAAAAGTGCGAACCGTCAATATTTTCAAACTTCCATTTCTGCAGAAACGGGCATACACTAAATAAAAGTGCGAACTGTCAATATCTCTGACCTTCCATTTCCGCAGAAATGGGCATACACTAAATAAAAGTGCGAACTGTCAATATCTCTGACCTTCCATTTCCGCAGAAACGGGTATACACAAAATAAAAGCGCGGATCGTCAGTATCTCTGACCTTCCATTTCCGCAGAAACGGGCATACACTAAATAAAAGCGCAGATCGTCAGTATCTTTGACCTTCTATTTCTGCAGAAACGGCCGAAGCACTAAATAAAAGTGCTAATCTAGCATCCGAAGACTTGAACGAACAACTCGACGGGACCAACTCCGTCAACACGGGTAATAACTCCGTCAACACGGGCAACAACTCCGTCAACACGGGCAACATCTCCGTCACCACGGGGGGACATCTCTGTCAACACAGGTAACATCTCCATCAACACGGGTAATATCTCCGTCAACACGGGTAACAACTCCGTCAACACGGGCAACAACTCCGTCAACACGGGTAACATCTCCGTCAACACGGGTAACAACTCCGTTAACACGGGTAATATCTCCGTCAACACGGGTAACAACTCCGTCAACATGGGTAACAACTTCGTCAACACGGGTAACATCTCCGTCAACACGGGTAACAACTCCGTCAACACGGGCAACAACTCCGTCAACACGGGCAACAACCCCGTCAACACGGGCAACAACTCCGTCAACACGGGCAATATCTCCGTCACCACGGGGGGACATCTCTGTCAACACAGGTAACATCTCCGTCAACACGGGTAATATCTCCGTCAACACGGGTAACAATTCCGTCAACACGGGTAACATCTCCGTCAACACGGGTAACAACTCCGTCAACATGGGTAATATCTCCGCCAACACGGGTAACAACTCCATCAAAACGGGTAACAACTTCGTCAACACAGGTAACATCTCCGTCAACACGGGTAACAACTCCGTCAACACGGGTAACATCTTCGTCAACACGGGTAACAACTCCGTCAACACGGGTAACATCTCTGTCAACATGGGTAACAACTCCGTCAACACGGGTAATGTAAGTTCAGAGTATGCCTAAGAGGGGGAGGGGTGAATTAGGTTTTAGAAACTTTTTCCGGTTTTTCGATATTCTTGAATTTTTCTTCTTTAAGTTCTTGGAGATGAAAGCAGTAAAAGCAGAAAGAAAAAATGAACACGGAGATTTATAGTGGTTCCCTTCACAATCCGAAGGTACTCCACTCCTCTTTCCACATGAAAGAGAGTTTTCACTATAGTTTTAGAAAGTACAACTTATCACACCATCAACCGGTGAGGCCTACAATCTAACAACTAATCAACAACTAGTGTGCAAGAACAATCATCTTGCAAACACTAACCCTTGTATCCAACAATCCTGGATCACAAGTCACAATAGAAATAAATTTGTATTTGTAATTTGAAAGTGATACAATGATAATATCAATCTAATGATTGATCTTCTCCTTTTGATCAAAATCCACTCTTCAATATCAACGCAAGTGTTCAAAAATCTGGATATGAAATTGTATGAACAATATGAACACTTTTTGAAAATATTTGATAATATTTGAAAAGTAGTGAATTTGATTCAATGAATATTTTGAAAATTATTGGAGGTTGTTTTTCAATTTGAAATGTTCAGAATTTATATGAGCAAAACACCATTTCAAAAAGGTATAATTGAGTATGAATCAAAACATGAAAAGGTATAATATTCAAACAACATTTGAATTTTAACAGCAACAATTTTTCAAAATTCGTTCAGTGTTAATCGGTTAACACTTGAACGTTGGCCTAGAGAATTTAAATTTTGAGGCTGTTAACCGATTAACTCATATGGTTAATCGGTTAACACTGTTAAAACTCAGAAAAATGCTTGAGTTAAAAAGTGTTATACCAATTTAAATGATTTAAAAACCATGCAAATGCAATATATTATCATGTTAAAAATATTTTAACACTTGTATATCAATTAAAAGAGTGAAAATTTATATACCGAAGCTTGAGTCCAAATCTTGAAACTTGTAGAAACATTTGCACATGATGCTTCTGGTTTTATCTTTAGTGTATAAACCCCTACGGGTATATAATGCAAGTAGCTTCTCAATGCATATACCCCCACGAGTATATAGTGTAAAAATCTTGATCTTGATCAATTTTGAAAGCTTCGACTTTTTGCTTGCAATCATGGAATGAGCTTGAGTCTTTGTTGACATCATCAAAACCTTGAGATTGAAATGTGCTTCTACATTCTCCCCCTTTTTGATGATGACAAACAAGTGCGTCTTGTGCGATATCTTTTGACGATGTTCGATCTAGGCTTGCTTCTTGTTTCTACCTCTATGTCCAGCAACTCCCCCTATCTAAACAGAGGAAAAAATTCTGCACAGAGAGATATTAGACAACAAGCTCTTCTCCCCCTTTGTCATTAAAAAAAAGGAAGGAGATTTCAAAACCAAATAAAAGCAATATCGGCATACAAGACAACATATAATCAAGCACAAAAAAATTGATCGAAATAAACAATGCAGCAAACATAAAAGTGCAGCAAATAGTGTACGGTTACAACTTAAAAAACTTAAACAATATCCGGAAAGAAAAATAATAAAAGCAACAGAAACAAATATTTCCTAAACATCTTTATCGGACATATCCACGTCTTCTGCTTCTTCCTCTTCACTACCTTTATCATCTGCCTCTTCTTCTTAAACAATCCCGGGGTTGGAAGGATGGGTAAGGATGAGGTTGCAAAGTGAAGCAATTTCCCTGGAGGTTTCTCGATGACAATTCATAGTTTCTCGATGTTGGGTCATCATAGTTGTATAGAGAAACTCATTTGTAATACCCCCTTCGGGAACGGGATAAGCTTGGTTTGAGGCAGATCCTTCGCCTGCATACTTATAAATGTCGTCAGCGTCTTTGATAATACCAGTGTTCTTAACAATGGTGATCTCATTTATCTCATTGGTTGTTGATTTCATCTTGGTGAACGACTCCCTGTTAAGGTCCAAATTTGTCAACTCAAGGATTCTTGAAATCAACCGTGCATAAGGAAGACGTGTCGACAAAGAAAGTTGTTGTTGAAGATGATACATGATTGTCAAAATCCAATTTACCCTTATCTTGTTTTTGATTGCAAAAAGAAGCTGCATTTCCAGGTCATTGATCTGAGCATGATTCGAATCCTTCGGAATCAGCACATAGCAGATTAGGTAATGTAGCATCCGGTCCAAAACCGTCAGATTTTTCGCATAACAGAGCATGCGAGTCGTTCATTGATTTGCTACAACATTCTCCTTTGGAAACCTGCAGATCTGATAATAGTATTCCATTTTGTCATAGTTAGACCACGGTCCTTCCACATGGTTAACTCCTTTCCGGAGAAAGTAGCCAGAGGATGGAATTTTCAACTTTGCAGCAATATCTGTCAGATTCTCTTTCAAGAAGCAATCTCGAACAGTGGTTTCCATAATGTGCTCATCGTCAGCATTCAAGTACACAGATAACTTATTTAAAAATGCTTTAACCAAATCATGGTAACAATTTCCAGAGTCAGAAACAAACTTATCTATCTTCTGATATTTGAGCAGACCAGGAAAATCAAAGGATGAAGCAGGAAAAGCCTTAAGCTTTACGTACTTTACCGGCACAATATGACGAACACGAACCTTGAAATCCATCCGGCGTTTCTTGGTTGTCTCCATAGGAATGCTGTCTCCATCTGATGCAGATTCATATTCAGGTAACTTTCCCTTTCCTTTGTGAGATGAAGCCATGGATAAAGTTTGAGAGATTCTGAGGGTTCTGGATTCTTGGAGGAGTTAGGGTTTTGAGAGATGTATGAGATGATAAAGAAGGGGCAATATATATGAGGAATTATGTGAGTGGGTTTTAATGTTGGTTGGAAATCCAAAAGTGTAGTCAAAGAAGAAGAAGAAGAGTTCTTTGGATGTTCAAGAAAATATTAACCACACATAAATAACACATTTAACACACTTAATTTTCCAAAATTTGAATTAATTTTTTGTTTCTGATTTTTGAAAATTTTAACAGTGTTAATCGGTTAACCCTGTAGGTTAATCGGTTAACACATTAAAAAATTAATTTCCAAAATAAAAAGTATCAGTGTTAATCGATTAACCCTATAGGTTAATCGGTTAACACATAAAAAAGTGTAAAATTAACAGTGTTAATCGGTTAACCCTATAGGTTAATCGATTAACACATGCGAATTTTGGAAAATTGCTAAAAACAGAATGCACAAACATTGGAAAACATACATTATGCAAACATAAACCAGAGAAAAGGTCAGATATCACCTTCATCGAGAATCCCAAGTTCTCGTCGAATTTTGAAGAACGGTTCTTTCGCCAATGGTTTGGTAAAGATGTCGGCGATTTGATTGTGTGTGTCGACGAAAGTAACATCTACATCTCCATTAAGTACGTGATCTCGAAGGAAGTGATGTCGGATATCTATATGCTTTGTCCTTGAATGCATGACCGGATTCTTTGTAATATTGATGGCATTTGTATTATCACATCGAAGAGGAATGCAACCGAGATCTACACCATAATCGAGGAGTTGTTGCTTGAGCCACAGAATTTGTGCGCAGCAACTTCCTGCTGCAATATATTCCGCTTCGGCTGTACTGAGTGCCACATACGCTTGCTTCTTGCAGGCCCATGACACTAGTGCATTCCCGAGAATGTGACACGTACCACTCGTGCTTTTTCTATCGGTCTTACATCCTGCATAATCAGTGTTAGAATAACCAATTAAAGAACACGTACTAACTTTTGGATACCATAATCCGACGTTCGTTGTTCCTTTGAGATACTTTATGATTCTCTTCACGGCAGTGAGATGTGATTCCTTTAGACTTGCTTGAAAGCGTGCACACAAACAAACGCTAAACATAATGTCAGGACGGCTTGCCGTCAAATATAATAATGAACCGATCATACCTCGATATTTTGTAATATAAATTGAAGTATCTGATTCATCTTGATCAACGTACGTTCCGGATCCCATAGGAGTGGACATCACCTTACAACTATCCATATCAAATTTCTTCAACAATTCCTTGCAGTACTTGGATTGGTTGAGGAAGATACCATCCTTTGTTTGCTTGATTTGTAGTCCAAGAAAATAGTTCAATTTTCCCATCATGGACATCTCGATTTCTCCTTGCATCATAAGTGAAAATTATTCACAAAGCTCTTTGTTTGTTGATCCGAAGATGATGTCATCGACATAGACTTGAACCAATAAGGTGTTACCCTTGATCTTCTTTATGAACAGCATCTTGTAAACCTTTCCTTTTGTAAATCCCTTTTCACATAAGAAATTGCTAAGGCGGTCATACCATGCTCTCGGTGCTTGTTTCAGTCCGTAGAGTGCCTTTTTCAGTTTGTAAACATGCGAGGTATTCTTGGAGTCTTCAAAACCTGGAGGTTGTTTGACGTAGACTTCTTCATTGATGTACCCATTCAGGAAAGCGCTTTTGACATCCATCTGGAACAACTGAAAATTCATAGAACAAGCGTAAGCAAGTAATAATCTAATTGTTTCTAACCTTGCTACCGGAGCGAAGGTTTCATCAAAATCAATTCCTTCCTCCTGGTTGTAGCCTTGTGTGACCAATCTTGCTTTGTTACGAACTATGATCCCATTCTTGTCAAGTTTGTTCTTAAACACCCATCTCGTTCCTATGATGTGCTTGTTGTCTGGTCTTGGTACGAGATTCCAAACTTGATTCCTTTCGAATTGGTTGAGTTATTCTTGCATCGCTACAATCCATTGGTCGTTGCCTAAGGCTTCATCAATCTTGGTTGGTTCAATTTGAGACACAAAAGCCATGTTGAGACAAGCATCCTTAAGATTAAGTCGAGTTGCAACGCCTTGGCTAATATCACCAATAACTTTATCTATCGGGTGATCTCTATGCGTTCTCCATTCCTTCAAAAGATCTTGATGTTCTTCAATGATTTGAGTGACATCTTCTTGTGGAATTTCTTGATCCTTTGAAATCTCTTCTTGTTGATATGAAGAACCTACTATATCATCATCATCATCCACAATAATATTATCCTCTTTCGAAGGGTTAGTCTCATCAAAAGAAACATGAATGGATTCTTCAATAGTGAGAGTTCTTTTATCAAAAATTCTAAAAGCTCTACTAGAAAGAGAGTAACCAAGAAATATACCTTCATCGGACTTCTCATCAAACTTACCGAGATTGTCCTTATTGTTGTTGAGAACAAAACATTTGCATCTGAATATGTGGAAAAATGCTATGTTTGGTTTCCTACCCTTGAACAGCTCATACAGAGTCTTCTTGAGAATTGGTCTAATATTGACACGGTTGCTTACGAAACACGCCGTGCTAACCGCTTCTGCCCAGAAATATTTAGGAAGATTCGAGTCGCTCAGCATTGTTCTTGCAAGCTCCACCAGTGATCTATTCTTCCGTTCTACGACACCGTTTTGTTGAGGAGTCCTTGGTGCGGAAAAATTGTGAGAGATTCCATGCTCTTCGCAAAAATCTTCAAAATATGAATTTTGGAATTCTCCACCATGGTCGCTTCTTATGGAGGCTATGGTGAGTGACTTCTCGTTTTGAATTTTCTTTGCATACTTCTTGAATGCTTTGAAAGCATCATTTTTCTGCACTAAAAAAAATGTCCATGTGTATCGAGAGAAATCATCAACAATAACTAAAGCATAAATACTACCTCCGAAGCTTTTCGTTCTCGATGGAACAAAAAGATCCATATGCAACAATTGAAGTGGTCTTGATGTAGAAACCACTTACTTGGATTTGAAAGTTGTCTTGGTCTGTTTCCCTTTTTCACATGCATCGCATAACTTATCCTTGATGAATTTTATCTTCGGAAGACCAACAACTAGATCATGCTTTATCAACTTGTTTAAATACTCCATGTGAATGTGAGCAAATCTTTTATGCCATAGCCACGCCTCGTTGTTGTTCGCCATTAGACATTTTACCTTCAAGGAAGAGTCATCAAAAGAGATCATAAAAATATTATTAAATCTTTTACTTTTTAGCAAGATGTCATGGGTGACTTCATGTTCTATCAAACATTCATCCTTTGTGAAGTTGATTCGGAACCCTTTGTCACACAATTGACTTATGCTAAGTAGGTTGTGTTTAAGGCCTTCCACATAAAGAACTTCTTCGATGATTGTACATGGAGGTGCACCAACGGTTCCAACTCCAAGAATTTTTCCTTTATTATCATCATCGTAAGTAACATATCCTTTGGCCTTCAATTATAGACTTGAAAATTTGTCTATGTCTCCCGTCATATGCTTAGAACAACCGCTATCAAGATACCATTGATTAGAAGTTGTCTTCAAGCATACCTACAACAAAAAATCAAGTAGTGTTAGGTACCCAAATTGCTTTGGGTCCTTGATAGTTAGTACCATTTTCAACCCACACATAATACCCTTTAGCAACACCAATGTTGTGCACATAGCAAGCATTAGGTGTATGGCCTTTGATTCCATAATAAAAACAAGTAGGTTGAAAATGACTTCTATATCTAAGAACATAATTCTTTTTCTTCACACTTCTTTTCTTTTTATGACTTTGATGCATATTTTTAGAATTGTTTGCCTTTTCTTTAACAACTTGTTCACTTGCTTTCACAAAAATGGTCTCATTTGTGCTTGGTTTGAAAAACTTAGAATATCCTAATCCACTTTTATCATTAGAATATCTTTGGTGCCTAAGAATTTCCTCCAAGCCAATTTAACCTTTTTCGTATCTTTCTAAAACTCTTTTAAGTTGAACAATTTGAAAAGATAAGGATTCACAATTTTTGCATACAAGACTTTGTTTTTCATCCACCAATTTTTGTTTTTCATTTTCAATATTTTTTATAAAAGCAGTATTTTGTTCTTCTAAAAATGAAATTCTTTTCTTTTGGGATGAGATGCTTTTATACAAAGTCTTTCATTCTTTTAGAAGTTCATCTATGACTTCTTGTGCATCATTATCATAAATAGAAAAATCGTTATTAACCTCATCAATTTCTTCATCGGAATGATGTGACGCCATAAGAGCCATATTTGCACATTCATCACTTTCCGACTCTGATGATGAACTTATCTCGTTATCGTCCCAAGCAACATAAGCCTTTTTATTTTTGAAATCCTTCTTGCCTTTGAATCCTCCTTTCTTTGTAAGTTTCGGGCAATCCGACTTTATGTGACCTTGTTTCCCACATTCGTAGCAGGTGACTTCTTGGTTCGATGTGGAAGCATCCTTTTTCCTGAAATGTCTATTCTTTTTAGGAAAAGAGGAATTTTTATTATTTTTAAAAAACTTACCAAGCTTTTTTACAAGAAGCATGAAATTTTCATCTTCGGAAGTCTCATTGTCTTTGTCATCCTTTGTGTCAATCTTCAAGGCAATTCCTTTGGACTTCTTTTCTTGACTTTCGTGCTTCTCGAGTCTTCCAAGTTCCAATTCGTGCTCTTGAAGTTTGCCAAATAAGGATGCAGAAGTCATCATTGAGAGACTCTTCTTTTCCGAAATAGCGGTCACCTTTGGTTGCTATTCTCTTGTCAAGGATCTTAGGACTTTCAGGTTGAGATCATCATTGGTGAAGGTCTTTCTGAGAGCAATCAAATGATTTGTTAGATGAACGAATCTGTTTTGTAAGGCAACAATAGATTCACCGGGCTGCATACGGAACATCTCATATTCTTGACTCAAAGTGTTGAGTCTTGATCTTTTTACTTCAGCGGTTCCTTCATGCGTTTCTACCAAGGTGTCCCAAATCTCTTTTGCCGATCTACACTGTGATACATGGAAGAATTCGT
The DNA here is from genome assembly GCA_963859935.3 of Lathyrus sativus. Classification (NCBI taxonomy): domain Eukaryota; kingdom Viridiplantae; phylum Streptophyta; class Magnoliopsida; order Fabales; family Fabaceae; genus Lathyrus; species Lathyrus sativus. Next base: position 473,916,851 of record OZ012739.1, read on the forward strand.
CCATACTGAGAGCGCTTTGGAGTATGTTGATTTCTTTCTTCTCATCAAGAATCTTTTTCTTATCATTTTCATCATACGTGCTTTTCAACTTTGCGGTTCCAACGCGATTGACCACATTTACTGGATTATGTGGTCCTTCTTCGATTGCTTCCCATATACCTTCTCCTTGGGCTTCAAGATGCGCCTTCATTCTGATTTTCCAGAAATCAAAATACTCTCCAGAAAACAGTGGTGGTTTATTACTACTTCCACCGTCTTTGAAACCGGGTTGGTGCTAGCGGAAGCCATACTGAATCTTTTAGGAACAAGTTACCTTAACTTGCTCTGATGCCAATTGTAAGTTCAGAGTATGCCTAAGAAGGGGGGGGGGGGGTGAATTAGGCTTTAGAAACTTTTTCCGGTTTTTCGATATTCTTGAATTTTTCTTCTTTAAGTTCTTGGAGATGAAAGCAGTAAAAGCAGAAAGAAAAAATGAACACGAAGATTTATAGTGGTTCCCTTCACAATCCGAAGATACTCCACTCCCCTTTCCACATGAAAGAGAGTTTTCACTATAGTTTTAGAAATTACAACCTATCACACCATCAACCGCTGAGGCCTACAATCTAACAACTAATCAACAACTAGTGTGCAAGAACAATCCTCTTGCAAACACTAACCCTTGTGTCCAACAATCCTGGATCACAAGTCACAATAGAAATAAATTTGTATTTGTAATTTAAAAGTGATACAATGATAATATCAATCTAATGATTGATCTTCTCCTTTTGATCAAAATCCACTCTTCAATATCAAGACAAGTGTTCAAAAATCTGGATATGAAATTGTATGAACAATATGAACACTTTTTGAAAATATTTGAAAATATTTGAAAAGTAGTGAATTTGATTCAATGAATATTTTAAAAATTATTGGAGGTTGTTTTTCAATTTGAAATGTTCAGAATTTATATGAGCAAAACACCATTTCAAAAAGGTATAATTGAGTATGAATCAAAACATGAAAAGGTATAATATTCAAACAACATTTGAATTTTAACAGCAACAATTTTTCAAAATTCGTTCAGTGTTAATCGGTTAACCCTATAGGTTAATCGGTTAACACTTGAACGTTGGCCTAGAGAATTTAAATTTTAAGTCCATTAACCGATTAACCCATATGGTTAATCGGTTAACACTATTAAAACTCAGAAAAATGCTTGAGTTAAAAAGTGTTATACCAATTCAAATGATTTAAAAACCATGCAAATGCAATATGTTATCATGTTAAAAATATTTGAACACTTGTATATCAATTAAAGGAGTGAAAATTGATATACCGAAGCTTAAGTCCAAATCTTGAAACTTGTAGTAACATTTGCACATGATGCTTCTGGTTTTATCTTCAGTGTATATACCCCCACGGGTATATAGTGCAAGTAGTTTCTCAGTGCATATACCCCCACGGGTATATAGTGTAAAAATCTTGATCTTGATCAATTTTGAAAGCTTCGACTTTTTGCTTGCAATCATGGAATGAGCTTGAGTCTTTGTTGACATCATCAAAACCTTGAGATTGAAATGTGCTTCTACAGGTAACATCTCCGTCAACACGGGTAACAACTCCATCAACACGGGTAACATCTCCATCAACACGGGTAACATCTCCGTCAACATGGGTAAAAATCTCCAAAGGTTTAATCCATGAGATTTTTTAATGCTGACGTAACAGCAATCCGAGGAAAACTCTACTGGGGAAATTCTGACGCCAACTGCCAGACACTTACTTTGACAACAAGTGACGTCTTCAAAGGTCTAATCCCTGAAATTGTTTAACACTGACGTAACAGCAATCTGAGGAAAACTCCACTGGGGAAATTATGACGCCAACTGCCAGACACTTACTTTGACAACAAGTAACGACTTCAAAGGTCTAATCCCTGAAATCTTTTAACGCTGACGTAACAGAAATCTGAGGAAAACTCCGCTGGGTAAGAAGGGAAACTTAACCAAGTAACTCTGATAAAAACGCACATGATAGGATGATGTTATCATCACATATCTCACGCTGAGCATTTGAATATATGAAAACCATCCTGAACAAGAATTCCAATCATCTGCAGGGAAAAACACCTGAAAACTAAGAGGTAACCAACCTGACTTATGTTTCAAAATGCATATGTTTCAAAATGGCGTAATGCTCCATACGGCATGGAAATGCTACGCGTTTAAGTAGATGCTATGCACGATGCAAATGCAAAAGGGGCGCCCCAACAAAATAAATGTTGGAGAAACGAAACCAAACTTCCACTGGGGGAAGAAACAATTCTGCTGGGGATATCTCAAAATATCTGGAGTTACGAACTTTGCAGAGGATGATCAACCTATTGGAGGAAAGACAACTTGCTGGAGAACAAAAAGAACAGTCATGCGTGGGGATGATCCTTTCAAAACACCGACAACCTGGTTGCATCCTGTGAGGACCTCACTGGGGATTAAATGCGCACATGACCACTGCTGGGAATGCACATACCTGCCTGACCGCTTACTAGCCTGTATCCAACTCTTCCGGGGATAAAATGTGAGTTTCGTCTGTTGGGGAGGAATAAGTTTCACATAGAGCCTGCTCCTACGTTAAGGAACTCCGGCTGGGGAAGCATGATCCTGCCTATGATGCATCTGGTTGGGGAGAATCTATCTCCGTTCGGGGAGACACATAAATGCTCACAGTCCCATATTTAGATTCTTTGGGGGAAACATGGCTGAACCTGCTGAGGAAGAATGAGTCATCCCGCTTGGAAAAATATGCCATGAAACAAACTCGAAATGGCTTGCCCCAGAATCTATAACAACTTTTGACAAACTCTGCAGATAGGGAGAGGAACGGCTCCTTTACTTTCAGCTTTTGCCCAAGCCTGCGAGATCTTCGTCATGCCCTTTCAAAAGGAAACCTGAGATCTCTGTACTCTGGTGGTTTGATACGAACGACTTCAGCACTTCTAACCTCACGCAGGTGCTTCAAGTTAATCGCCTTTGGGACAAGGATAGATTTGGCGCTCTCGGGGTGACCTGCCCCAGTCTCGTCATGACTTTGCCCCTCATAGGCTGATCTGTGGGGAGTAGTACCCTCTGCTGCGAGAGATTCATCAAATCTCGACCTGATTGCCTCGGACTACCTTATTTCTAGATGGCTGACTCCCATGCCGCGATCATTTGACATAGTTTTCCCTGGTTCTCCAGGATATTCTGGCGTCCTGCATTCTGTCCTGATCAAATCTTTCCATTATGGAAACTTTCCCGCTGTCAAGCGCTTACTCGCTAGTAAAACAAACTGTTATGCATAAAAGACATATCAAATGCAATGCATATGGCAGTTTTCAAAACCCATTCCTGTTCATTGGAAAAAAGCTTTTGTGACATAAAGTGTATGAAATCATTCATTGACATGTCAACATTAATACAACGCTGTAATGGGAATCCTTTCTAGGAGTCAGTTCTGATGCGATCTTTTACCGAAGTATGCTTTCGAAACAAACCTATTTCAATTAGAAATTTTGAAGGTTGTAATGTGGTCAGGTTCACGGTTTATGAAAGAAAGGATAGAGGCTCAAAATGCATTTTAACCCACCCATTCTCCGTGATGTTCTCCTTTCAAAGGTTGAGTGATAGTTCAAGAAATTACACTTTTCGAAGTGACAGTCGCTCCCTTTTCGTCTTTTGGCGTCCGGAGCCACACGATTTCGTTCTTTTTTGAGGATTTTTCTTTTGCAACCCCTTTTCACTTTTCGTTTTCCGTTTTTTTGTTTTCCCCTAACTTTTGCCTGGACTAACTCTTTAGAGTTTCTTCAATTTTGAAGTCCAGCGGGGTACCCTAATTTTTGCCTAAGTCGCTTCCTTTCAAGATTCAACTTAGCGGGCTTTTCTTTTCGATTCTTTTCTTTCTCTTTTTTTTTGGAAAAAATCGTATGACATCGGCTCGTATGACTTGTTAAAGAGATTGTGACTGTTTCACTCCTGATCGACCAAGCTTAACCATTGTGGTTTTTTAGATACGACCTATATAGGCGTGATCTATCCTCGAACGGACACCCTTTTGTAATTTGAACGCTTGGTCAAATCAACTGACACCTACCCCGCCCCGGGTTAATATTAAGGGTTTTTTCATTTTCAGAAAGAAACTCCTACTACTCGACTCAAAGGGGTTAACAAGGGATTATCTTCCTTATATCTCCGGTGTTTGGGATTTGAAACAATGCTTGTACATCATCAACATGTTTTTATTCAAAAGCATAGCATCAGAAGCTTACGCATCATTGGATTTCGTCATCCTCCCCGGATTCCACTTGAACAAGCGTTTGAAATAAAAGAAAGCAATAGAGTGAACACGAATGGATTAATTCAAAACATGCATATTTATTTCATTATCAATATCAGTTGAAAAACAACATGTTTTACAAGAAAAATTTGCAATCATACAGGAAAGAAACTACAAATGTAAAGAAATGACATGAAAAAATGCAGATTGCCAGCTTCTAGGAACTGGGCTCCTTGTATCTTGACTTGTTGGCGACTCAGCCGCTTCCAGCTTGCCCGTGGTTTGGCAGAGGATTTTGTACCACGTTGGGGACATCATCGGAGAAGTTGATTGCCTTGCTATCGATCAAGTCTTGTACCTTGTGCTTGAATGCATGACAATTCTCTATGCTGTGACCGGGTGCCTCGGAGTGGAATTCACAATGTGCATTGGCATCATAACCAAAAGGAGGCGTGCCCTTCGGCGGAGCTAACGTCCTTTTCTCAACAAGCTGCAGTTGTAATAAAGTCTGAAGAAGCTAAGCATATGACATTGCCGGCACATCAAATACTCTTCTCACGGCCCTATCCCTATCCTGAATTCTTCCCTGAGCAGGATGCTGCTGTCTCTGCTGCTGCTGCGGCTGGGGTTGTTGTTGTTGAGGTACAAGAATTGTCACACTAGCAATCTGTTGCTGATGGTATTAGTTCTGACCTCTACCTCTTCCTCGGGAGCTGTATACTAAATTAGCATCCCCCTGCTTCTTATTCCCAAAAACCTTTTTACCACCTCCAGCTGAGGTTGATTCTCCTGCTTGAATCTTACCGATCTTGACGCCGTTCTCTATACGTTCTCCCAAGAGTATCATATCAGAAAAACTACCCATCGTACAACTGAGAAGCTTGTCATAATACAAACCAGAGAAAGTGCCTACAAAGAGATCCATCAACTCACACTCTACCATGGGTGGCTGCACCCTAGCTGCAAGCGCACGCCACCTCTGGGCGTACTCTTTAAAACTCTCGCCGTTCTTCTGAGAAATATTTTGAAGTTGGACCCTGTTGGGAGCAAGGTCGCTGTTATACTGATACTGTTTTACAAAGGCTTCCGCCAACTCCTTCCAGCTACCAATCTGGGTGGGCTCTAATCCTATATACCATTCAAGCGACGGCCCAGACAAGCTATCTTGGAAAAAATGCATCAGCATCTTTTCATCACTCGAATAAGCAGACGTTCTCCGATAATAAGACCGTACATGAACTCTTGGGCAAGTATCCCCCTTATACTTGTCAAAAGTAGGCGCTTTGAACTTGAGCGGCACCCTCAAGCCAGGAACCAACCCCATATTAGCCATGTCTAGCCCTATGGAATTCTGATTTGCAAGACCTCTCACTTGTTCCTCCAACAGCTTGAACCTTCGATCATTTTCTGTGGGCATCTCGAGATTCATGCCCAGCGGAGGGAAAGCATCTTCTTGACGATCCTCGCCCCAATGAGGATCCACATTATCACACCCAGCGTAAGCAGCATTAGGACCAAAGCCGTTCTGACTAAACTTGGGACCATACCCCACATTACCAAAGCCCTGATTAGCAACACCCGACCGAAAACCAGCGTTGTAGGCACCCATCCCATCACCGTTGTTGCTTGCGTTGCCAAAACCTACATTGCCAAAGCCCTGATTTCCATAGCCTATATTGGCACCACCAATACCTACACCAGTGTTTCCAGCACCAATACCAAAACCAACATTTCCAGCTCCAACATTTCCGTTGGTTTCCACATGCCCGTTACCATTATCAGTCACATTCCCATTCCCAGCTCCATTACTGTTCTCATCAGTATTGAGGACGACCACTGGTACAGCATCACCCGCTCGGGAGTCCCGACTTGAGAAGGATTGGTAGCAACCCCACCATGTAGCACACCATGACCGTCAACCCGTGCAATCAGAGGCTGCACCAGAGTCTGAAGCTGCTCTTGGCCCTTGGCCACAGTTTCCAATACCTGCATGAACTGCGCCATCCCGTCGCGCATCTCCTACATCTTAGCTTGCATTTGATCCATAACCTTCTTGCAATTACCTCTTGTAGAGTATCGATGAATTTGCTGATCGGCTATCCTGAAACAACCTGCATCAACAGAGGGTTAGGAAAACAGCTCAAGGTACCTGTTATGCAAATGATTCATGCAAATGCAAACGTGTGTCTGTGCTTTAGGGAGGTTTCTCCCCCGAACCAAACTAAGCAGCAAAGTAACATCCGGGGTAGGGAGCTTGTAAGCCACATTCTTCTTCAATGATCCCATGCTAGCAAACAAAGGGCAAGAATACTGGAACCGGGGGATAGTATATGCATATGCAACACAGACACACGTTAATGATATGCAAATGATTATGCAAAAATGCAAGATGCAATCATGCAACAAGGGATCAAGATTGTGCTGCTGAGGAGACCAAGGCTCTGGCTTGACAAGCGCATAGCACCGCTCTGATAGGAACCCACTGACGAGGACCATAATTCTGCTCTGATAATAAAACCCTGAAGAGGACCAATAATTATGCACTGTCGAGAATGAACATATCTCTGATGATAAGAACCCTCTGATACCAACAATACTGATTCACTGCCAAGAAAACCAGGTTGTCTGAAGGTTAAGGTTTCCTGCAATAACCCGACCACGCTCACAGGTATGGACCTAATCCACTGACACAGATATGGCATCCTATCCGTTCATCAGCGTCACAGACTTTCAAGAAACAATGATACGATACCCAGGAAGGTATGGCACCATCATCTCTTAAAGCGGTCTCACTTAGCTGAATCCTAAATGATCGGTCCCCAGAGTCGACAATCCTCAGATCCGACATCCCCTCGAGTTCAAAGGACCGATGGGAAGTCATCAAAGAGAACCTCGTCTGAGTGTGGATTATATGGGAACTGATGCAAGCAAAGCAAGCACGTCCGCCACTAATCCACTCTAATACTATGTATATGCTCTCAAGCCTGGGTCTGGCTTCTCACTCATCGGAATGTCCCTCCCACAACAACACAGATAATCATATCATACTGAAAATAAAGTGCAGATAAATAAATGCGATAAATAAATGCAAACCCCACAGATAAACACGCAAGCGCTAGGATTGAATCACACAGGGGATGGGAAACGGTTCCAGCAGAGGGGATGGGAAAAGTCCCCAGCAGCTTCGGGTCCCCAGCAGAGTCGCCAGCTATCGCTACCGCGAAAATAAGGTGCCGGCAAAACAAAAGAGTCACCACCTTTCGTTATTTATCCCACAAAAAGGGAAAGGAAACGATCGGAAAAACCTGACGAAAAGGTATAAGACAAGGTCATTGCAACCAATGTCTGGATTCGAGAGCCGGTTACGCAAGGGGAAGGTATTAGCACCCCTCACGTCCATCGTACTCAATGGGATCCATGCTTGTTGTGTTTATCTGACGGGTTGGTTTATCTATCTACGCTAAAAGTCTGGTCTGAAAAGAAAATAAAAATGACTCGGCAGAACACAGCAGTTCTATGCCTACGTATTCCCGTCTGGAACGAGAAATCAGAGTCCACGTAGTTCGCCTAACTACGGGTGACGGGGGGAAGGTTGCTCGCCGAGATATCGCATCTCGTACCTACGTACTTTCACATGGCGTGAAAGATCATAGCAAACGTAGTTCGGGCAACGACGGATTATGGGAGGGGTCAAATTCCTCTGTTTTCCCGAGCAGGGTTAACAAACAGTTCCAGCAGTTTGGTGTATGCAGCTCGACCTTTGGAGCCTTAGGCGTTACCGTTTGCGGTAGAACTGGGCGTTAATGACACTCTCCTTAAGAAAATGATTTCCTAGGATTAAAGGTCCAGGAGGACAAAAAGAGTTTGATCTTTGTTTTCTGCCTTTTACGAAAGAAGTGTTTCTTATGGGTATTTGTAGTTAGTACAACCCTAGAGACTATGACCTGGGAACGAATGCGTTGCATATCGTCCAAAGGACGTATACTAAACACCCTAGACGATTGAGAGGAGGCCGCTCAATTATCATTACCCAAGTAGCTTAAGGCTCGTAACGCGCTTATACTAACTTGCCTTTATTACGTTTTTTACTGTTGTTTTGAGATGAGAAGAGAAAGGACGCACTAAAGGGGAACTGATCCAACCCTAATGTCGTCATGCAAAATTGATCCTATGGTTAAGGTTAGGAAGAAGCTACCTAGTGTTATCATGCATGGTTAGAACCCAAATGTCTGTCGTAACTTCTCTTGAACAAGAGAGGTCAGAGTTCCTAAGGGAACATGGCAGTGGCAAGCAACAGCAAAAGCAATAACTGAAAAGAAAATACTATAAGTAAAATGCATGCAATGCAACAATACAAGCAGGAGGAAACAAACTCAACTTCTTAGCAATCAAGCAAAAAGAAAACAGTCAAAATAGGCAAGCAGAGGAAGACAAACTCAACCTCTATATGCAAATACGTCAATTAGAAAAAGAAAAACAACACACAAGCAAGGGGAGGACCACCTCAACCCTTAAGGCAAACAAGCAGAGGGAGACTCACTCAACCTCTAAGCAGTCATGCTCCTAGCCTAAATATGCTACACATGAATCTATTCTAATGCATCAATCAACCAAACAAGGGGGAGAGAAACCAAAATGAGCCACAGGAAAGTCATCCTATGCTACATCAGGTTGGAGGTATATCAATACCAGAGTCCATCATGGGCTCAACCTCTTGAGGAATGCACAGAATCCAACCAAGGGAAGGATTAGGCTCTCCCAAGAGGGATCCTATGTCAATAGGACAGAAAAGACTGGGTATTAGTCTTAGATATCCATCTAAGGTAATTGGTATAGTGTATCAACACTGGATGTCCATCTCAGGCTTAACCTGTTGAGGAATGCACAAAATCCAACCAAGGGAAGGATTAGGCTCTCCCAAGAGGGATCCTAAGAAAAGTACTTTGAGATGGATGACAGTATATAAACCAAGGGAATATACCATGCCAAGAATGCCAATCTAAGGCTCAACCTCCTGAGGAATGCACAAAATCCAACCAAAGGAAGGATTAGGCTCTCCCAGGAGGGCTCCTCATCAAGACTTGAAAGAGAAGGATAGTACAAACCAAAGGAATGTACTATACTAGGGAATGTCAATTTAGGGCTCAACCTCCTGAGGAATGCACAGAATCCAACCAAAGGAAGGATTAGGCTCTCCCAGGAGGGCTCCCCTTCAAGACTTGGAGAAATAGGGTTGGGCAAATCCCAAGGAAGAAATCACATAGAGGGCAGAGGCATCACCAAAAGCTCTAAAGAAACCTTAAATGTTTTAACTCTAACAGAAGTCATCCTAAGGGAACTTAAAGGTATCCTAATGGCTTGAAAATAAACCTAAAATGGTGTCAACCTAGGTACTAAGGGTTAATGGGAAGATTGAGTGCTTTAAGTTGGCTAAAAGTTCAATTATTAGGCCAAACTAGGAGAAGGTGCAATCATGAATACACAAACTTTGGTCAGAAAGTAAAATATGGGAAAATAAGGAAATCAGGTCCTAAAATCTTGATAAAATTCCTAGATGATCCTAAATGTATTAGGAGTCTATGGTTAAGGTTTCAAGTCCAAAATATTAGTCTAAGTATACTAACCAGAGGCTAAACCAAGAGATATGATATGGGGGATTCACATGGGGCTGGCTATAAAAATCTATCTCAAAACCTATTCAAATGCAATCTAAAAAATGCAATAAAAATAGTAAAATATTATCTCATGTGTCAACATTCACCATACAAAAAATCAGAGGCTAATATGAATTATTGAAAGAGAAACAAAATCATAAAGCACAACATGTAATCATCTAATTATTAAAAACACATTAAAATGGAAAATATGAAATTAATTGGAAAATAGACTAAAACTGAAATTAAAAAATATGGAAATATTCTAGACATGTTAAAGTATCTACAAGATTTATTTCAAGATTTATTGACAACAATTACTATTTTTTCTGAATTAAATCCAAACAAGTATCAATTAAAAACTAAAGAGAAAAAAGAAATTTAAATGGAGACTAGGAGGTGTAATAAGTATTGTTTCCATGTGTACTTGCTAATGGGCCTCGCGAGACAGGGGTGCGAACAGTAACGGGACGCTGGCCCAGCTGAGAGAATAAAAAAATCAGCATTTTGCACATGGGAACAGGCCAGGGGGTGCGTCTAGTAGTATTCTATGTGCTGTTTCGTGTGGGCCTCGCGTGAGGGGGTGTTGGTAGCAGCGAAATTCACTTAAGCCCAGCTGCGAGAATACAAAACGCAGCGTTTTGAGCTGTAGGGAATGGCCAAACGCGAAGCAATCCTGGTCGTGCATTAAGATGATGAAGTCAACGCAAATACGCGATCCAACGGTCGCTGCTGTGTCTGAGCTTTTGAACGGAAAAACGGAGGGAACCCCTCCTGCGGTGGCTCGCGCGGTGGTGCTGATTGCTGAAATATTTTCCGGTCATCTTCAACCTCTAGCCAACAATGGAACTTTCTCATTTATTAACCAAAATTCGATTTTCTTTAACCAAAACTGCAGGATTTTTCGTGTAGATTCCAAATATGTAATTTATTTCTACTTTCCTCCATTAAAACTCAGAGTTACATATCATCCAAGAATCACTCAAGAAAATCAATTTTCTCAAAACTCCAAATTGATGATACTAATCTCTTCCTCTCACTTCCTACATCATGAATATCAAATTCTTTTCCATTTTCATCCACTAACAAGAGAGAAAATCAAACTACAACCTAGGGTGTCAATTCTTGAATTTTCATGGAACCTAACCAAACTAATCCTAAAAGCTTCTACATACTCCAAGGATCATAATTATGTAAAAATGGTGCAATAACTCATCAAGAACAGAGCATATGGATGAGAATTAAGAACCTTGTTCGGAGCTTCAATGGTGGATTGTTCTTGCACGAATTCTTGATCAAAGTTGTTCAAAATCCTTTAATGATGCTTGGAGAAGCTTCTTGAATGATTAATTCCCTCTGAAATTGCCTCAAAGTAGAAAATCAATTTTCACCTCTAACCAACTTTTTTTTAAGTGCTTCTTACCTCATTTTAGCTTTTCCATCACCAACCTTGCTATGAATTCATCCATGGTGTTATATAGAAGTGTTATGGATCATTATTTGGCCCAATGGAAGCCCAATTCACTCAATCCAAAATTTTGATTTTTCTCACTTTTTCCTTTGTAATCTCCATGAACATGGTGTGTGGAAGCTTCCAATTCTGTTCACATCAGATCCTTATGATGCAAGGATCATGTAGGACTGAGATTAATGCCTTGGAAATGAATGGATGGTGGATTTCCATTATGTTGCTTAAAGTTCAAGAAACCTTGGATTTGGCACACCAAATGACTTCAAATTGGATTCCTGATTTTTTTCCATTGTTCTTAAAACATCAATTGCACTCAAAAAATGCACCAACATGACATAATTTGATTTAATTGGCATTAAATCCAAACTAGGCCTTTTCCAACTTCTTTTCATGAAATTTTCTCCATACATTCTCATGATCACAAAGCCTTAGAATTGAGTCTTAATCTCCTTCAACCTCCCATGTATCTCAACACAACCTCCCATGATCACAAAGCCTTAAAATTGAGTCTTAATCTCCTTCAATTGCACAATTGGCTCAAGGTTGACCAGATAAAAACCCTAATTGCAACACCCTCAACTGTGGCTCTTCACACTTAGCATAATGACTTGCCTGAGCTCCACCATGAACCTCAAGGCACTCCATGAGCTCTATCCATATAACCTATCCATGATCAAGGCTTCACAACCCACTAATGGTCTTCAATTGGCCCCCAAGTTAGGAGATGAACCGCATACAAGCATCCAAACTTCTCAAGAACACAAACCATTTCCTGATGACTTTGGTGACCTTCTCAAGCTTGAATAAAACCTCTAGATAGGCTCATCTTGATATATATCACACTTGATCCCCTGCATAATGAATAATGCTATGCTATGCAAATGTTAGACCAATGATATGCTAATGCAATGAAACATAAACCAAGTAAGAAAAAGGTTAGGCAAATTTTAGGGTGCAACAGTGATTTCCGCACACCATCCATGCATATCTCTACACATTTCTGGATATGGGACATAATACACTTGTCTTGCATTTTGCGCAAGGATGAAAGGATCATAAGGAGTTAGAGCGCCATGGTTTCATCATGAATTTAAAACCAACATGAAGGACAAGTAGTATGAGGGACAAAGACAAATATAAATATTTTCCATAAAGCAAACCAATATGGTTTCATCATACAATTTAAAACAAAGAAAAGAAGGTTAAGGAGTTAGAGCGCCATTAATGGGAACAAGCTTTCCATTTATAAAATAATACTCAACATGAATTTTCTCCCTTGAAATTTCTATGCCAAGACGGATGAGTTCCACCTGGTTCAAGGCATCGTCGAAGAAACCATGCATCATCATACAATCACTCTCGACAATTTTCACATGCTGATAATGGAGGGACATTATAAAATATTACACTTTTATTAAATTAACCATATTAATATCTTAAAAGTAATGTAGAAAATATTTGACAGCAACTGGGCATGGATTTGTCGTTCGTCATGAAAAGTTTGCAGACAATTACAGGATGTACTCTAGGAGTCACTTTGTCAAAGGGATTGAGCTTACAATATTGCTGATATGTTATATGATTTATGGATCCACAACACCTGACTCTGCAACATATGCTCTTCTGTCATGGTCAATGTGGTTTTTGGTTTGCTCTTGGTTGTTTGCTCCTTTCCTTTTCAATCCATCAGAATTTGAGTGGTAGAAGATAGTTGAGGACTGAGATGATTGGACTAAATGGATTAGTAATCGAGGTGGTATTAGTGTTCCTTCAAACAAGAGTTGGGAGTCATGGTGGGATGAGGAACAGGAGCATATGCAGCACATTGGCATTATAGAGCGGATTTGTGAGATTATTCTTTCCATGCGTTTCTTTATCTATCAGTATGGGGTTGTGTATCATCTCAATGTAGCCAGAGGTGACAAGGGTATCATGGTAATTAAGCATGCTAACTTCATTTTATTTAGTGTTGTCATAGTCAAATCCTCCCTCCCCCATAGTTTCCTGACATACATTTTCTCTTCAGGTTTATGCCCTATACTAGATAGTAATAGTAGCTGTCATGGTTATCTTGAAGGTACATATACGAGGAACAAAATGTTCATTCTGAATAAAAGCTTTTTTTCCTGCATATGCTTGATTGTGAATCTATTAACTGGTGGCGTCTGAAATTGCAGATTGTGTCCTTGGGTAGAAAGAGGTTCAGCGCAGATTTCCAGTTGATGTTTCGTCTTCTCAAAGTGTTTCTGTTTATTGGAGTTGTTGTTTGCCTGGCCCTGATGTTTAATCTGCTTAGCCTCACTGTCGGAGACATCTTTGCCATCCTTTTGGCCTTTTTGCCAACAACATGGGCAATTATACAGGTACTTAAGTCTCTTTATTCATTCCTGTAATGCAAATACGAATGTAAAATCACTTGTTTCTATGTAGGCCCATTTCCAAGCTATCAACTTAATATTCCACATTATAACATTCAGGTTACAAACACCGTTATTGAAAATAATTCCATTTCTAACCTTCCATAAACTCCACACCACTGCCATCCACGATGAGCTTCTCCTAGAGTTTTTCCCACCAACAATCCTATATCCTTGCCAATCTAAAAAGTGTTGTGGGATACTTTGTGAAAACGACCCAGAACAGCCCAACCATTCACCCACACCACTCTAAACCTTCGAAGACAGTTGACAAGAAAACAATAAATGTTTCAAATCCTCAACAAACTGGTTGCATAACACACACTTTCTTTCTAACTCAGATTGACAAAGGCCTCTCGTAAACAATTGATCCCGCGTGGCAACCTTATTTAGAATCAAATTCCAACCAGTAATACAGGTACTTAAGTCTCTTTATTCATTCCCGTAATGCAAATACGAATGTAAAATAATGGTGTTTTACTATGCAGATAGCACAAGCATGCAGGCCATTGGTGAAAGGCACTGGAATGTGGGGGTCTGTTAAAGCTTTAGCTAGGGGCTACAAATACCTAATGGCAGTGGTTATATTTACACCAGTGGCCATACTAACATGGTTCCCATTTGTTTCAGAATTCCAAACTAGGCTTCTGTTCAACCAAGCATTCAGCCGAGGACTTCAAATCCAGCGCATTCTGGCCGGTGGCAAGAAACACAAGCAAAATTGAATCAAGCCTTTTCTGCAACGTTCAGTCTGACTTTGTAGGGTATATTGCTATCCTATTAGTCCTAACTCTACCACAGCAGCATACAGGTTAAAAAAAAAAACTGGTTTGTGCTTGTCAATAGAGCAATTCTTGCAACCAGTGCATATAAAATCTTAAATAGTGATGAGAGAAGTATATCATAAGTGTTCTAAGACTGTAACTAATCTCTCCCATCACTCTAATTCTCCTTTGTCCATGTGAAAACTATAGAATTGAATATCAAATTCTTGCAACACACATATTATAAAAATCACCCTCTGGTGTAGATTTGACAGCAAAAGCACATATACACCAGAGCCAAGATCACCTACCTACATTACTCCAAAACCATGCCCCTAATTCATGAGAATATTATAAAAATATACACAACAAAACAAATTAGAAGTATATTTTAGGTCGCACTCTGAGGACCATGCCTCTGGCGCATCAAGAACCATGCCGCTCACACTCTGAGGAGTAATCACAAGGTGTAATCACAATGCTCCTATAATTCAATACCCTTTTAGACTTCAAAATATTCAACCTCAAAATTATACTTCTAATAAGGGATTAATTTTTCTATATTAATCAAACAAACAACTGAATAAAAATTAGAGTGTGAATCATTAAACCTAACAGCAACACAGACAAAAGCAGGGGATGAATCAAAAAGTTCAATTCAGTTGAGAGCGAGGATTGTGTTAAATCTCAGTTAGGGTTGGAATTAGAAATTCATGATTTGAATGCAAAACATCATAATCACATAGCTTTTCCCTAAGTGGCTAATTCCATTTTCTTGCATGAAAAATATAACAAAATCTAACCTTAAAATGGAAAATAACACAAACAAATTGATTCTATCTCTGCGTCTTTTCTCTGCTTGATTATGACTCTTGGAAGCACTTGCAGCTCTATCTTCTAAACTTCCTTCAACAGGTAAAGGCCAAGACTGAAACTCACTACATTGAAAAAAAAGCAGAAGAAGAATCAGAGATAGTTTGAGGTTGAAAAAAAGCAGAAGAAGAATCAGAGACCAATAAACCCACTCAGAAGAATCGATGATCTTGAAGATGAAAACGAAGAGATGATCTCTCAAGGACCATACAAAATCGACTTTGTTTGATTTTAGGGGTTTTTTTCTTCTGAAAATGTATTTGGTTTAATTTTAGGGTTCTCTGAAAGGAATTAAGAGGGAAACATGAAAAACAAGGTGGGAAATAGTTAGCCTCGGCTCATCCGTGTCTATCAGATAAAATAAATATATTCGAAAAAAAATAAAAAATGTTAGCCTCGACTGATCCGTGTCTATCAAATAAAATAAATATATTCGAAAAAAATTAAAAACGTTAGCCTCGGCTCATCTGTGTCTAATATTTAAAAAAAAATATAAAAACTTTAAAATGGGTTTTTTTGCGTTTAAGTAGCCTCGGTATCGTCAAGACTAGTTAGCCTCGGTGTCGGTGGCCGAGGCTAAGTTCGCAGCTTAAAATAATTAGCCTCGGCTAGACCGTGTCTAATATGTAAAAAAATAATTCAAAAATTTAAAAAAAATCTAGCCTCGGCCTAGCCGTGTCTAATGAATTAAATAAAAATAATTGTAAAAGAAAAACTTTAAAATGACTTTTTTTGCGTTTGAATAGCCTCGATTTTGTCAAGGCTAGTTAGCCTCGGTGTCGGTGGCCGAGGCTAAATTCGCAGCTAAAATGAAGTTTTCTAGTAGTGTTATCTGTAATAAATAATTTTAATCTTGAAAGTTGACCGGAGTTGTGTGTGGGTCTAAAAGTTTTGTGAATTCTTTGATGGACTTTCAATAAGGTGGAATAATGTTGTTAGGTCCAATAATGAATGCAAATGTAGCATTTGAAATGTTAGAAAGAATCTCGCGTTTGGGCATTCTGATAAAAGAATATAGCCGCCGCGCATTGGAATATGTAACCAGGCTCAAGAAACTTGGATTCAAAGTCTATTGTCCAGGCCTAAAAGACCACCCACAACACAAACTTTTGAAATTCATAGGCAATACAGAATATGGATTTGGTGGGATTCTTTGCAGTAATGTGGGATCAACTGCAAAGACTAATTAGCTGATAAACTACTTGCAAAATTATTCTCAATTTGGTTTTATGGTAGTTAGTTTAGAGACTATGAAATCTTAATTTCATGCTCTAGGAGTAGCACAAGTAGTGAGATGAAGGAAGAGGAATAGAAAAGTGCTGGAATTACACCTAGATTTGTAAAGATGTCGGTTGGATATGTTGGAACATTGGAGCAAAAATAGAGTTAGTTGAAAAGGACAATTCTTAAATTTAATCTAAAAAATGAAAAGAAGAAAAACTGAAGTTTTTAATTTTTTCAATATTCATTCTTTAGAATAAATTCTAATTGTTTGTTTTTGTTTTTAAAGTTTTAGAAGATGTGACAGTTTTATGTAACTCGCCACACCAGTTGGCTTTTTAGCAATATTAACTCAATAAGATATTATTAACCTATTCTATTTTACAAATTATTTTCAAAAAAATATCAGTTTTTACTAATAATGTATGTTTTATTTTCTGTTAAAGTTATATATTGTTGATGTGGTGATTCTTTCATAGTCGATTAATATAAATATTAGTTTTATAAAGTAAGAATTATATTATGAGTTTAATTGTTATACAGTGTAAATAAAATTATACCATTAATACACCTTAAATATCTAAATGTATTATTTTAAAAATAAAATACAATAAAATAATTTAAATAAATAAGTATTTGTGATTAATTGTAAAATATATTTATATGTCAATATATATCATCAGATAAATTCATATATTATATATCTTTTTATTTATTATTAATTCTTATATTATATTAAAATTTATTTTTAGATTCACTAAATACATAATTAATGAGATACATTGATTATTTAATAAATCTAAAAAGTGAATTTTTTTTATAAATAAGCGAGAGTATATTTTTTTATCTATAACTATTATATGTAAAATATATTTATACAGTCAATGTATATTTATTAAATTTTTATATTATATATATATATATATATATATATATATATATATATATATATATATATATATATATATATATATATATATATATATATATATATATATATATATATATATATATATATATATATATATATATATATATATATATATATATATATATATATATATATATATATATATATATATTAATTAAACTATATATATTTTCTATATTATATATATAAACTTAATATATAAGCTTAATTTTTATGTAAATAAGAGGGAGTATTATATATTTTTTATCTATAACTATTACATGTAAAATACATTTATATAGTTAATGTATATCAATTAAATTCTTATATTATATATTTTTCTATTTATAATTATATATAAATTCAATACATATCAATTATATTTTTATATTATATTTTTTTATGTATAACTATTATATATTTAAACTCTGGAAAAAAATATTACTATCTTCTTCTTTACTACTCTCTATCATTATTGTGTTTTCAATTGATTTTTTTTCAAAGATTTCACTATGACATTGATCTACACATTTTCTATTTTTAATTGTATGTTTACTTTAGAAAATTTATACCTATATATAAAGACGATAGGTGCTTTTGGTATGGCTTATTTTCTTTACAAACTTACCATTATAAAACTCATTTTATTCTTAAATTATCTATATGTAACCATCCAAAAAATTACAAAATATTTCATAGCATAACTCATCTCCCACGTTAGATATTTAATTTAAACAAAAAAAACTGTTTTCTCTCTCATGTATAAATTACAAGTATTAAATTAATTATTAAAGAACTACTTTCATACTCTTAATTTTTCAATCAATCTGCGTCTTTTCTAAACTTTTTTTTTTCAATCACTCTTCATCTTTTTCAATATGCTTTTAAATCACAATTGATTTATATTTCATCTTACAAAATGCAGATTCAAAATATTAGAGTTTTTGGTTCTGAAAATTGAAAATTAGTTATTTTTTCATTTCACTTCAATATTAATTAATATTTTTATCACTCCATATCTTATTTACGTTCATACTACCTACTCTCGCTTGTAAAACCAATCTCTCCGAGCCACTCACAAATATTTCACATTCACTTTGTCAAGTTACTTTCAAATTAATTATTTCTCTTTCTCTCTTACTTTGTGAAGGCTTAAGTAACTCAATTATTGCAGTGAAAGGAGTGGTACATTACTCCATTATCAAGAGAATTCATTTTTTGTCAGGTGTTTTTTTTTAAATATAATTGAATGAATTTATTAAACATGTTTAGGTTGATCTTTATTTATTTATTTTGTTAGATTATTGTGAATTGGAAGGGTGAATATTCCAACATAAACATTAAAAAAAAAGGAAATCCAATAGAAATGATGAAGAAAAGTTAATATGAAAATTAAGAGAGTGTGTTTACGGATTAAGAGAAATAGAGGTCTTTCTTTTGTTTTGTAATTAGTTTAGTTATCACGCCTTAAGTTATGTAAACCCAAATACGCTATATAACCTCTTATAAGTTATTTATACACCAATCTCTTATAATTGTTAGGTAAACATTAAATTGCTAGAAAAAAGTTCATTTATATTTATATAAATGAGATGCAGGAGTTATAATTTAAGTGGCTTCGGTTATCAAATTTTTTCTCATTTCCTATTGCAGTTAATTTTTTTAGAATGTTTGATGTATTTGCCGGTTATGATGCTTTTGTAACTGCTAGCCATTGGTTTTTAAATTATGTGAATTATTCATCAACAAATTTTTTTTATCTTCAGTTGAGTAAAAAGTTGGTTGTATATTATTTATCCAAGTGTTAAGAAAAAAAAATTATTTAGAAATTGAGAGCTAGCATATACGCTAAATAACTGTAGCTTTGAAAAAATTCATTTAAGAGAGTATTTAGAAATAACTGTGACATACTAAATAAATTCATCTGTAACTGTAACAATTTTAAAGTAAGAAATAACTGTAACAATTTTAAGAGAGAATGTTATTTTTAAATAATTGTAACATACTTAAGAGTATTTAGAAATAACTGTAACATATTAAAAAAAACTATAACAATTGAGAGCTAGCATATACGCTAAATAACTGTAAAAATTTTATCCAAGGGTTGTAATTAATAAATTATAATTATTGTACTAAAATGAACTTTTATACATAATTTAAAAAGATTTTCATTGAAACTACACTCATAATATTAGATTGTTACAGTTATGCTAAAATGAATCGGATTAATAGAGTGTTTTTTTATCTAATATTAGTGTGCATTAGTATCGCATTTTAATAGTAGTTAAGGTTAAGAGTATTATATGCATATCTGTAATATAAATTAGTGCACACACATATTTGGTATTAATGCACACTCATAGTAATAACGTATTTTATCATAATTATATACTATATTTTACTACTCTATACTTTACTAGCATATTAATGCACACTCATAGTATATAAATTTATCTAATAACTATTATATGCATATTTTATATCACAAGTGTGCGTGCTAAAATGAACTAAATAAATGATATTCTTTAACACTCATAGTATACATAATTATTGTACTAATTAACAAAAAGATAAAAATTTACTTTTGATCAATGAAAAAAGCTTCAATGATAATATTATGAGTTAACTAAAATATAAAATAATTTGGAGTAATATAAAAATATTATTATGAACCTACAAGGAATATAATACTATCTTTTCTCATTTTATTTTAATATATCTTTTATCTATAACACAAATTACACTAATTTCATTTCTTATCCCATTTTATATTTTAATGTTTAGTTAATATGCAATCTTTTCATCTATTTGTCCAATTTATGTTTCTTTTTATTGATTGCCCATTTCTTCTTCGTCTTTTTTATATTTTAGTTTTGACTTATATTTTTAACATATGTTTTACAAATAATACTTTTTGGTGTAAACTTCTTTTTTCCAAAAAAAGTATATTTATTTTAAATCTCATCTATATTTGCCAATATTTTTGAACATAATTAGTGAAATTATGTTGCTTATAAATTATATATGTGTTTGGCAGTTACATTAACAAAATAGAAAATAATACCCGTCAGATATCAAGTCAACAACAAAGGGCAAGAAGGGCCGAAAATGAAAGGAAGAGGAGACAAAATATGAACATCGAGCAAAGAGAAAAATATTTATTGATACGACATGACAATTATAGGCGGCGAAAAGAGCAAGATAAACAAGCTCAAACATCTCGCACTATGAACAGTCGGAGGTGAGTTCCATTTCAAAATTTTACAAATATGAGATCTCCAATATCACACTTTCAAGGAACTCATGACAATGAAGCCAGCCCAAGTAGAATTACACATGTTAATGATGTTACACTTGGTTGGTGATGATCAATATAGACATTATAATCATACATTGTATAACATTGTTTATTTGTCATCTCCCATTTTATGTATTTAAACCCGCAGATCATAATTGTACATCACCTAACCAACGTATCAATAATAGTCACTCTGCTACAGGTATACGGGATATTGTTCTACGTATGTGAGCAGTAATTTCAACACACACACACACACACACACACACACACACACACACACACACACACACACACACACACACACACACACACACACACACACACACACACACACACACACACACACACACACACACACACACACACACACACACACACACACACACACACACACACACACACACACACACACACACACACACACACACACACACACACACACACACACACACACACACACACACACACACACACACACACACACACACACACACACACACACACACACACACACACACATATATATATATATATATATATATATATATATATATATATATATATATATATATATATATATATATATATATATATATATATATATATATATATATATATATATATATATATATATATATATATATATATATATATATATATATATATATATATATATATTAATTATTATTTTTGTATCAGACGATATGGATGTTGATGAAGCTTTGGAGGATGCAGTAATATCAGATGTTAACATGGAAGCCATAAATGATGGTGCATCATGTCGTCCTCAAGGTATGTTCATAAACATTTTTGTGACAAATAGTGTAGCTTATACTAAAGTGACATAAAACTGAAAATTATGCAATGTTAAATCTTCTAATTTAAGAATCTTGCGTTAATTATTTATTTGTATTTTAGATTTTAGATAATATTTAGTAATCAATATCAAACTCCTCCCTGTAGAATCAGGACGCGCTTTTCGAGCAAGACACAATATTGCTCAAATTTTCAAAAATAATTCGATGATGGCAAAATCCCAGTTGCCTAATCCAATTTCCCGTAGATATTACAATGCAAAATTGTTTCATCATGAATCACGTGATACGTGTTGTACTGGTGGAAAGGTATCATTTTCACGAGTTAATGCTCCTATAGAATTGCAAAAATTATTTTTGGATGGTTCAGTAGAAGGAAGGCATTTTAGGCAACATATTCGAAGTTACAACCATGTGCTGTCATTCACTTCAATTGGTGTTCATGTTGATGAGAATATTCTTGCATCTGGTCGTGGTATATATACACTTCGTGCTCAATGTGCTTTTTACCATAACATATGAGGTTTCTATCCAAATGAGGGTGCTAGACCGCGTTTCTTGCAGCTATACATTTACGACACAGATAATGAGCTACATAAAGAATGCAAGAAAATCCACAACTCCACCAAAATGTAGTTCAAAAATTACAAAAAATGCTCCATCAGTTTAATCCTTTTGTAATTAGGTTCAGACAACTGTCACAACTTCCAAATATTGGTGAATGTAGCTTCATACTTAAAGAGCGTCCAAGTAATCTCCATCAATATAATCTTCCAACTACAGAACAAGTTGCGAAAATTATTGTTGGAGGAGATTCATATTCTATGGAATATGGAAGGGATATTAATGTCATTCGTCATGATGAAAATCTAAAGAAAGTTCAAGAGACAAAGGGATATTATGATCTGTTGTAGTATCCTATATTGTTTCCATTTGGGACACATGGTTGGGACGTTAACACAATAAATTGTAATGGACGAAGATTGTCATGTCGAGCATATTACAGTTACATGCTTCAGGTAAATTTAGATTAATTTTAGTAAATAGTATACTTGACATGTTTTTGAATCAATTGTAAATTCTCCAAAATAATCAATCAATGTTGTTAAATGCAGGTCGAATGTTGCAACAATATGTTGTAGACAATTATGTCAAAATTGAATCAGGCAGGTTAAGGTGGATTAGAGAGTACCAACGTGATATACATGCTGAAGTGTACCAAGGTTTACAGGATGCTTTGCATGTCGGTGAAACTAATGCAAGTACTAAATAATGTAGCATAAATATATATTTTTAGATTACTAATTAGTTGTTGTTCTTATAATGATAATCTTTCATGTATTCTGAAACTAATACATTTCATGAATCACCATAGAAAACATTGGAAAAAGAACAATATTGCCATCATCGTTTATTGGAGGTCGTCGAGACATGACACAACGTTATGAAGATGGCATGGCTATTGTTCTTCATGGCGGTAAACCAGATGTTTTTCTGACAATGACATGCAATCCTTCTTAGAGTGAGATAACATCAGAACTTTTGCCTTTTCAAACACCACAAGATCGTCCAGATTTGCTAACAAGAATATTTCTTTCGAAATTCGAGCAATTAAAGGATGATGTTATTAATAAAGGAGTCTTAGGAAAGGTTAAAAACTACATGTATCTCACTGAATTTCAAAAACGAGGATTGCTGTAACACCCCACTCTATCTCGTACGCGTAATATCGAAATATTAAAGAAAATACATCAGAGTTTTCAACGTAGGATGTCACATAGACATTTTTCTCATTCAATGAAGTATCAAGTCACTTCATGCTTTCCACAATATTTCAACAAGGTCATTCAATAAAACAGTAGAATAAAATCAATGTTTAAACATAATCCCCACAACCGGTGGTTATACATCATTAATCCAACAGATAAAAGATACGTAACAATTAACCAATAAAATAAGCAAAATATCATGTAATCTCGTCATCCCATGTTACGTATCAGAGCGACTCCTAGGACTCGATCAAATAGCAACACACTCCAAGCATTACTCAGGTACCTGGTCATCTGCACTCCCCAAGGAGCACAAACGCAACAAATAGAAAAGGGGTGAGAACTACATTCAATAAATAAGTGGTGAAATACACATGCTAAGGAGTAGTTATACACCATACATACAATCATACACATACAAAGCACATACACGTGCCATCTCAATTACTCGGCATTAATAACCCATCATCAACTACAAATATGCAATGTGACTCACTGACTCGACATAATGCATGTGGTACCAACACAAATACATACGGTTCACTATAGAACTCGATTCCCATCGGAATCCAGATAAGTCGTATACGTTCCTCTGAACTATAACTTATCTCCACAACGACTTCCACGTGAAGTCCAGATGAACTAGGCACCCGTCATGGATTCCCACCTAGTCATCTCCACAAGACACATGACATGAAATGCATGAAAATACCATTATGAAAATATAATAATAATTTCAAGCATAATTCACAATCCTCAATGATCCACACGAGCCATCCGCTCATCGTAATCCTCTCGGGAATTACCATCATCACACCAGATCGTCCACACTGAACGGTTCTGGCCCACACATATCAATCACACCCCTAAGGGAAAAAATGTAATTTCCATAGTCTCTCTAATTAAATTCATTACTAATCTTCCTTAGATTCATTTCAGTCATATTAATCCTACCGATTAAACGAAATTGCATTCCAAGCGAAATCTGGGCAGAAATCGCGAAAATGGGAAAAGGTCATCCTAGGCCTGCCCATACGCGTATTGCCCTGTTTGTTACGCATATTGCGTTACTGTCAGGCCTATCATACGTGTATTGCCCTACCTATTTGTAGCACCCCAAAATTTGCCTTTCGTTTTAACCGTAACTGGCTTTTGTTTCTTTGTATTTAGCATTTTGCATTGCATAGCATTCATTCTCGAAGCACGGGATCAAGGAGTTCCTGTGGCTCAAGATAATTTTGGAGCAAGAGACTGAACAGCAAACAGCGAGCATCAGGGGCTCGGGCATTTATTTTGCCCAGCAATCGAGTGGCCGATTTTTATTTTGCAGGAGAACAACAGTTCAGAAAGCAGCACTCAGGCTCATATCAAGATTTTCACAGTGATGACGTTCAAGAATGAGGTTCAGCCGCTAAACAGAGCTCCAGACAGTTGAAACAGGACAAATGGACAGATTTCCCACCAAAAGGCGCCAAAATGCAAAATTTGAAGGTGTTAATCGGTTAACCTATATGGTTAATCGATTAACCAAAGGAGAATCATCCCAGGTTTGGAATTTTAACAGTATTAACCAATTAAAGTATATGGTTAATCGGTTAACCATAGCAGATTTTACCCTGTACGTGATTTTGCAAGCCAATTGCACTTGGGGTCCAATTTTGATCACTTTGGAATTCAAATTTGCACTTGGGAAGGATCTAGAACATCTTTAAATTTTAGATTTCCCTCCAAAAACTCATTCCACATTCCAAACCTTGATTTCCAATCCAAATTTCCAAACCTTGCTTTGGGATCCAAATCTAAGTCATATTTAAGTGATTTACTCCAAGTCAAACCATCCATTTTTCATTTTTCACATCCATTTTTCAGAATTGATCAGAATTCTATCTCTAATTCTCTCAACTTCTCCATTTCCAAAACTCACTCAAAGCTCTTTTTCATTGGAATTTTTGATTCTTTATTGGAATCAATGAATTCTTGAGCATAATCTTCCATTTACCATCACCATTGGATCAATTCTCATCTTCAATTTTCGTGCAAGCTTGGATCTGAATCTGGAGTTGGATCTAGAAGTGATTATTTGAAGCTTTTTGACTCAAATTTGGTGGATCTTCATTCATACAACAACAATTATTGTGGATCTTGAAGTTTTCAGATTTCTAGCATTTGATCGGCTCAAATTTAGTTGATCAACATTTACCGAAGCAAATCTTCGCTTCGAAGGTTGGAATTCTCAATCCGATTTAATTTTTGAGCTTATCATGTTAATCTTCATATTCGATTGAATTTTGTTGATTTCGATCCGTTTGATTTATGATATTGCTGCGTAATTGTGTATGTAGGCTGTTGGATCTCTGTTTTCAGTTGTTAATTTCGTGCTTAATTGATAAGTTGATCTGTTGGAACCTTGGATAAGCTGTTTATGTGCTGGAAGTGATTTTCTGCTGCTGTTTTTAGCTTCTGGTGCAGTGTTAATCGGTTAACCTATATGGTTAACCGGTTAACCATTTCAAATTTTCAAATATTTTTCAAACGTTAACAGTGTTAATCGGTTAACGCATATGGTTAACCGATTAACCTGTTCAAAACTTCAGTTTTTTCCAAACTTTTTAAGGTGTTAACCGATTAACACTGTGCCAGAATGTCATATTTGCTGTTTTGCTTGCTCGTTTGTGATCGCGACTTTCTATGTCTAATATAACTAACTGCAAGTGCACAGTCTATCGCGTAGTAATAAAAGATATCGATCCCACAGGGACTCGTAATCAAACTAGTGTTCTCGGGAGTTACTATGTTTAGCTAGGTAGAATATGTTTTAAGGGAATAAGATTGTCACTAAAAGAGGGAACTAAGATTACTATTTAGATTTTAATTAATTGAATCGATACGTAGTAATTGTGTTCTTCAGGGATTTGATAAATTACTGGTGTATGAAATAGTTTTCACAGTTTATTTAAGCAGAAAATGGAGATTTGAAGACTCTCGTCTCACGATGGTTATTGACGCTAATCGTAATCCTAAGGGCCAAACGTACACTTTCGTATCCCGTTCGGGGTTAAAATTATTTTTTGGAAATCTCTAAGTTCTAATTCGTTTTAAAGTGCTTTCGCTGTTATTAAAACAAATGCCTAGTGTTTACTATCTGACCTTACCACAGCTTTCGCTTGTTGGTTCGTATCTTAATTAATTTCCCACTTTCGTGGCAAAACTACTTTTAAATAAGTTCTCGCTTTCGCGACGAAGTTTATTTCGTGAATCAATTTTAAACACTTAGACCATAGGTTACTTTTGTGAAAAGAAAGTTTTTAAACAAGAGTTATCAAATCCCATCCGAATTATTACTACATATCGATTACCTAAGTTTAGCTAGACATGGAATTTGGAAAAACAAAACATAAATAAGAATGATAAATAATAAATTGCATTATAATAAAACAGAAGTCGATCAAAATGAAAACCTGTAAATATGCCAATTGGCCTTTGGGCAGATCCTCCACAGATGTTGGCAGGATTCTGGTCTTTAGTGCCAATTTGATCGTACAGTGCAATAGCAATTACAAAAGAGCGGAAATGGGAATGAGGAAATGTAAAGGAGAAATGGATACAAATAAAAACTGGAAAATAAATTTGCTCTGGAAATTAAATTCGGCAGCACTTCGTGGTATGAATGCAGCCCCCTTTTGAAGTCCCCTGCTTCCCTTTTTATAGAAGTGGAATCCCAACGGTTATCTCTGAGGATGATGGACCTTGAGGCAGATGATTTAGGGAGTAGTGGACCACTTAATGGGAATTGGAACTGCTCTTTTGACGTGTAATCTGAGTGGGGCGTTTTTGCCTGCATGACGGTCGTCACAAGGTGTGACGGTCGTCACCCGTGTGACGGTCGTCATGCATCTGTGACGGTCGTTACATCAGCAAAAACAGTCTGCTGCGTTTTTCATTGTGTTTTCACTCCTTTTTCGTCCATATTTCATCTGGGATTGCTTCTTTTCTTCATGTTGCCTTGTTTAGACGTGATCGTTGAATACCTGCAAAAACATCAGACAAATACACGGAAATAACCCGAAATCGGATCGAAAACGGTTAGCTTTTAGTCGAATTATGCATAAAAACATCTATATGATTTCGTGTTATCAAACTCCCCTAAGCTTGAATCTTTGCTTGTCCTCAAGTAAAACGTGGAAAAGTCGGCAAGCACGAGGCTGCTTCTTCGTTCGCAGAGTTTGGAAAAGCCGGGATTCTTGGTAGGAACAAGACGGGTATCATGACGACACTGGACTACGAGTCTCCGGAGGTCTCCTTTTTATGCAAATCGGTCTCAGCCATGCTACTGTATCTTGGTGTCAAGGTTCTCGTGGCAAGTTCACCCTGTTTGTTCTAGCGCAATCACATTAAGCCCGTTGTCCGCACACTTTCATGGCAAGTCGACCTGTTAGTGAATATGATCTCATTTCTGTTTTTGATCTTCTTCATTGATCATAATTTGATGTCATTGATTTTTCAATGAGTTTTTCGTGCCGTTGGGCTAAATGCTCGGGTGAGGAGCACCTAACTTAGAAGGAAACGTATCTTATATTCTTGGGCTTTTTAGCTCTCTTTTCATGATTTTTCATCTTTTTGGAGATCATACACTTATTTGCATCGGTCGCTTGCTTAGAAGTGTTTTTAGGATGGTGCTGACTGCTAGTATAAACTACTTGGGGTTGAGTTTGCGTAGACACTTGAGACTTTGGTACATGTAGGTGGTGAAACCAACTCGCATAAACTAGAGATCTAAGGTGTCTGGACGATACTGGTTTTGTTAGAACTGTCGTTTCCTCGGAGTTTCAAAACTTGTTTTGAACTCAGGTGCATTCTCGTGATGCTTTTGCTTTTGAGGAACAAATGAAAGTTTTTTTTTTACGTTGAATAATGTGGGGATTGTTTGTGTAACGTGAAAAATATATAGACGAGCTTTATTTGCTAGAAATAGAAAGTGTAAAAATAGATATTACTAAAATTCAAAGTGCAGTGAAATGGAAATAAAGGAAATAAGGGAAGTTCAGATTACAGAAGAAATAAGGCTCCGCTCCCACACTATCTCGATCAGTGTCCTCACTGATTCTTGAAGCATGCGAGAGGGAGATACAACTGAAAATGAAAATACAAAGAACTGAAATATAGTAAACAATGAAGGAAAAAATGAAAATCTAGTCTCGGCCTCTGTCACGTCCGCGCTGGCGTCCTCTGGCTCTAGCAAGGGCTACTCTATCCTCATAGCTCATGGCTCCGGTGTGGTAGACCGTGTCTCGGAGTCCTTCGACCTGCAGGGTCAGATTCGCTAGGCTCTCAGTGATCGTAGCTTGGCTGGTGTGAAGTTGTTGCATTTGAGTCCGGTGCCAAGCCTCGAACTGGTCAGCTCGCTGATTCTGCTGCTGCAGCATCGTGAGTATCTGTGCCTGCTGGTCTAGGGAGCGACGGAGGTCCTCTTCCGTGTAGTCTGGCACGGGATGGTGACGGCGGCGGCGAGAAGATGTACCTACTGGAGGAGGAGGCTGCGATGCCTCTGGCTGCTCGGACCTGTCTAACTCAGCTTGGATTTCATCGTCGGAATCATGAGCGGGATCCTGAGTAGGAACAGCGGCAGCAGGAGGGGCAGTGAGGTAGAACAACCAGTTGGTACGGTCCTCTGGATGGATGCGGGTGCGGGACGGAAGGATGATGCTTCTGACGGTCTTGCCACGCACAACCGATGGTATTTCCCGTCAGCTCGGGATCGGATGAGATGGGAGGCCCTGCAGTGGTCGGTGTCAAGGAACACCGAGGGGATGGAATGGAGGTGCTAGAGGCGGTCGCCAAGGTTCAGCCCAAGTGCAATAGCCGTGACAATCCCGCCAAAGTAGAATGGATTCGAGCCACGGTTGCAGTTGGCCTGAATGTGAGCCAGCAGAAACGGGGCAGCGTTGACGGGTTCATTGTTGAAGATGCAATGAAGAAAGAAGAGCTCCTTGGAGTTCACTTTGTGGTTGCTGTCTCTGGCAAAGATAGTGTTACTCAACGCTCTGTGAAAGTACCTGATGGTGGGGTTATGGATGTGAGTGGCGTGCAGGGAGTCCCAACCATCGGCATTGAGGCCGGTCAACTGATACCACAGCGTGAAGGCTTCATGCTGGAAATGATCAGTGATGCGGCGATGAGCGTTGTCGCCGCGAGGTAGCTGTAGGATGCTGGCGATCTGATTCTGATTCACCTGATAGTTGACGCCAAACATCCGGAAACATGCGGCACCTGTGTGCTGGTTAAGTTCGCCGCTGCTGGTGACGTAAGTGAACGAACTCAAGAACTCAAGGGTGAGTTGTTCGTAGGTTGGCTGGGGGTTGGTGCAGAGGTTCCAGATGCCTGCTCGTTGAAGCATCCAGGTCACACCTTCAAGGAGTCCGAGCTCCGTAAGCGATGGAAGGTGCGGGTAGTGAGTCGACTGGAGTGACCTCTGATGAAATGCAATGTACTGTGCTCGTTGTCTTTCGCCTAACTCGCCCTCAGGGAAGGAAATGTTGCTGACGTCTGCGTTTCCGGCCATTGTTGAAGATGGAGAGGTTTCTGAGGTTTTGGGGTTTTTCAGCAGAGAGCGAAAAATGACAGAACGGTGGTTTGGAGGTTGAATTTGGAGTTGAAGTTTATAGTTCAATGTGGGGAGGACGAAAATCGTAGTGGGGTATGAATTTGGATGTTTGAAAGTGATAATGGGGGGAGTGGAAGGGAACACGAACCCTGTTTTATCAGATAGCAGTTCTGGACTGCGTGACGGTCGTCACAGCAGCAAAATCTGCAGAACGCAGAATTTTGCTCTGAGGGCGTACTCGTGGTGGTTTTAAAGCTTAGTATTGATACGGTGACGTAATATAACAGCCAACAAACAACAAATAATGCGAAAACAGAATAATTGCATAAAACTAGAATTGAAATAACATAAAATGGAAACAATTGTATGTAATACATAATGAAAACTAACAATGCGAAAAAAATCCAGATGATCAAATGAAACTAAACTAGACTAGTTTAAACTGAAACTACTGCTACGAGCTAATAACTAATCTTTTCGTGCCTTCAACTCATCGAATTTCTGTGAATAGTAGTCGAGTTGGTCGCAGACTAGATCCATGAAGCCTACCAGTTCGCTGTGCATGCCTGCGATATCAGCTTTTACATTAGTCAGAGCTTTATCAACGTCGTCCAATCTGAGTAACACGGTATCCATTTTGTCGGTGGTTTCCTCAGGGATAGGCTCAGGATAAGCATTATAGTGTGGAGGAGTTGTAGGGTCTACTTCAGTTTCAGATGCAGCGTCCTCATAGTACATGTAGTCGTGTGCCTCAGAGATGTGGTCACTGTCATACATATAGTTCTGCGGTGTTGACTATGGTGAAGGAGGTCCCATAGGCTCATCCAATTCGTAGAGCCAGTTATCCTTGTTGTGGATGCTTGTCATCAGATGATCAGGCAGTGTGAATAGCTGTACTGGCTTTTCGTTAATAAGGTACTCATACGGTCCAGGTCCCATAATCCCTAAGATGCGCCTGTTAAAGCAGAATTGTATGTTCATGGGTCTGATGGTACCAAAATGAGTGCTGGCATTTAAATGGAATCTAAGGCCAAGCTCGTGGGCAATCATTGTTACTAGGCCTCCTATGAGAATAGGTGTCTGAGGTTCCAGCGTGAGGCGTTTGAAAGATCTCATCATGAAAGGCACTGCATTTACTGTCCGTCCCTGAGAAGCACAGAACATGATGAATAACTCCTCCTTAGACACTGTGGTGATATTTTCTTCTTTCCCAAACAAGGTGTGAGCTAGTATCTTATGGAAGTATCTGAAGGCTGGGTTATGTATGTCATCATTGTACATTTTGTCTGGTTCAGGGTGATAGTCGCCTGTGATTCTACCCCAGAAGTGATCGAGTTGCAAATCAATATCGTCATCTTCTGCACTGATGAACACATGCGGTCCGCTAGGGAATCCTAGGAGGTTAGCTAGTGACATCCGGCTGTGGGTTTGGTCCATCCCAAACAATCGGAAGGTAATCAACTCTGTGCTGGATCCAAAACCATAGTTGGGTGTGTATCTGAAAGAACTAAGGAATTCGTAGGTAAGATCCTTGTAGGTAGCGAAGCGTGTCTTTAGAGCAGTGTTCTCCCAACCCAGTTGATTGAACAGGTATTGAATGTTATATGCGATCCCTAGTTTATCCATAGTAGCCTTATCATAATACAGCGTTAAGGCGAATTCTCTTTCGGTCAGTGCTGCAAATCTTGCCTTTTGAGCGAGTCCTCTGAAGTGAACCTTTGTGAAGTCGTACTCGGCCATATTCGCAGGTAATTCGGAGAAAACAGAAGGAATGTTTTGAATACTTTTAAAAATCCTGAAAAGTTTGAAACAGGAAATTGAAGTCAGGATTTTTAGAAACGAAAAGTGGTAGAAACAAAAGACAAAAGGGAAAAAATAAAATAGGAATAAAAGTACAAAAATGAACGAAAGTAGAAAGTAGTAGTAATTTTAGAATTTTTGTTGGATTTTTGAAAGTAGAATTTTAAAGAAAAATGAAATGCAATGACGAGGGAAATTTGGGTTGCCTCCCAGTAAGCGCTGTTTTTGACGTCTAAAGCCTGACGATAGCTTGGTGAGAAGCTATTCGGGTGTCTGAGCTGGAAGCTCGAGCAATGTTATATTGCTGATTTGAGGACAGTTGTCGTTCTTATTGTAATGTTTTAGACGTTGCCCGTTTACGATAAACGGTGCATTTGTCTTATCGGTAATTTCAACAGCTCCACTCTGAAGTACTTTAGTCACTTTATAGGGTCCAGACCACCTAGATTTTAGTTTTCCTGGGAAGAGTTTTAATCGTGAATTGAAGAGCAATACGATGTCTCCCACACTGAATTGTTTCCTGATTGAACGTTTATCATGCCACTTTTTAGTTCGTTCTTTGTAGATACGGGCATTTTCGTAAGCGTCTAATCGAAGTTCTTCCAACTCGTGTAAGTTCAAGATTCGCTTTTCTCCTGTCTCAGTGTAGTTGAAGTTGAGTGTTTTAATGGCCCAAAAGGCCTTATGCTCTAACTCTACAGGGAGATGGCAGGATTTACCGTAAACTAATTTATATGGGGTAGTACCTATTGGTGTCTTAAATGCGGTCCTATAAGCCCATAAAGCTTCTTGTAGCTTCGATGACCAATCTTTTCTCGAGGTAGCGACAGTCTTTTCCAAGATCTGTTTTATTTCTCTGTTCGAGACCTCTACTTGTCCGCTAGTTTGCGGATGATAGGGTGTAGCTACTCGGTGCCTGACTCCATATCTAGAAAGAAGTTTATCGAATATTCGTGATATGAAGTGAGATCCTCCGTCACTAATGACGAGTCTGGGTACACCGAATCTAGGAAAGATTGTGTTTTTGAAGAGTTTGATTACTACTCGTGCGTCGTTTGTTGGAGCAGTTATGGCTTCTATCCATTTAGACACGTAATCGACAGCGACGAGTATGTAGTTATTTCCAAAAGAAGGAGGGAAGGGTCCCATGAAATCTATTCCCCAGACGTCGAAGATTTCTACCTCTAAGATTCCTTTCTGAGGCATTTCATCGCGTCGTGAGATGTTGCCAGTTCGTTGGCATCTATCGCACTTTTGCACAGCGATGTGAACGTCTTTCCAGAGATTAGGCCAGAATAGGCCGGCTTGGAGAATCTTAGCGCACGTCTTGGATGTACTAGCATGACCACCGTATGGTGCTGAGTGGCATTGGGAAATAATATTTTCTATTTCTTCCTCTGGGACACAGCGACGGTATATGTTGTCGGCCCCTCTCTTGAAGAGTAGGGGTTCGTCCCAATAATAGTGTTTCAGATCGTGGAAGAATTTCTTCTTTTGCTGATAAGTAAGATCTGGTGGAAGCACGCCGGCAGCGAGGTAATTAACGATGTCAGCATACCAAGGTAATGTGACTTGGGCATAGACGGCTTCTACGGCTTTTTCGAATTTTGGATCTTCCGAGATTGAGTTGGGTATGTCACTTTCTAATTTGGCTATCAGACGTTCGTACAGGAAATCGTCATTTATCGGTACTGGTTCGTATCTGATGCCTTCTATTCGGGATAAGTGATCCGCAACAACGTTCTCGGTTCCTTTCTTATCTTTGATTTCTAAGTCAAACTCTTGTAATAACAGGATCCATCTCAATAGTCTTGGTTTGGCGTCCTTTTTGCTTATTAGGTACCTTATGGCAGCGTGGTCTGTGTATATTATAATTTTTGCTCCTACTAAGTAAGAATGGAATTTGTCAAGCGCAAATATAACTGCTAGAAGTTCCTTTTCTGTGGTAGCGTAGTTCATTTGGGCAGGATCTAAGGTTCTACTGGCATAGTAGATGGCATGGAATTTCTTGTCCTTCCTTTGTCCTAGAACTGCGCCTACAGCGTAATCACTCGCGTCGCACATGATTTCGAACGGTAGTCTCCAATCGGGTGGTTGCATGATTAGTGCGGTGATAAGGGCTGATTTCAATGTTTCGAATGCTTTTCAACAGTCGTCGTCGAAGACGAATTCAGCATCTTTCATCAACAGGCCGGTCAGAGGTTTTGTGATTTTCGAAAAGTCTTTTATAAATCTTCTGTAGAAACCGACATGTCCTAGAAAACTCCATATTTCTCGTACGGATTTTGGAGGTTGGAGATCTTTTATAATCTCTATTTTAGCTTTGTCTACCTTAATCCCTCTATCTGATATGACATGTCCTAGAACTATTCCTTGTCGGACCATAAAATGGCATTTTTCCCAATTTAGGACGAGGTTTACTTTTACGCAACGTTCTAGTACCATTTCTAAGTTTTGTAAGCATCCTTCGAAACTTTGTCCACATACCGAGAAATCGTCCATAAACACTTCCATAATGTCGTCTATAAAATCTGCGAAGATTGCCATCATGCATCTTTGGAAGGTTGCTGGAGCGTTACAGAGTCCGAACGGCATTCGGCGGTAAGCAAAAATACCGTAAGGACAGGTGAATGTAGTCTTTTCTTGGTCATCAGGATGGATGGGAATTTGGAAGAATCCTGAGTAACCATCTAGATAGCAGAAATATGAATGTTTGGCTAGTCTTTCCAACATTTGGTCTATGAAGGGTAACGGGAAGTGATCTTTGCGCGTAACCTTGTTAAGCTTTCTATAATCAATACACATCCTACTTCCAGTCACGACTCTTTTTGTTATCGATTCGTCTTTTTCGTTTTTAACTACTGTGACTCCTCCTTTCTTTGGTACGACGTGAACTGGGCTGACCCATTCACTATCGGAGATCGGATAGATGATTCCTGCATCTAGTAATTTCTTTACTTCATCTCTGACTACAGTGCTCAGGATGGGGTTCAGTCTTCTCTGATGCTCTCGAGAGGTTTTAGAGTCTTCCTCTATTGTAATTTGATGCATACAGATTGAAGGGCTTATACCTTTTAGATCGCTTATGTTATAGCCTAACGCGGTGGGGTACTTCTTTAGGACTTCTAATAACTTTTCGGTTTCGGGTTGTCCTAGGTTGGCGTTGACTATCACTGGTCTTTTCAGTTCATCGTCTAGAAATTCATATCTAAGGTTTTTGGGTAGTGTTTTAAGTTCTAAAGATGGGTTCTTCGGACCTGGCATATGGTTTGGGGTCAGTGCTAAGCTTTCGCTTAGGCTGTCGTCCTAGTACGGTTTACGCCAATTATCGTCTTCAGAAATGTCGGGTATTTGAATCTTTATTATTTCTGAATACGTGGTCTCCTCATTTTCAAGTTCTCTTATGCATTCGTCAATTTCATCTACTAAATAGCAGGTATCGTCTATTGCTGGTGCTTGTAGGAACTTGGTGAGAATGAACTCTATCTTTTCTTCTCCTACTTCGAATGTTAGCCTTCCTTTCTTCACGTCTATAATAGCTCCGGCTGTAGCTAGGAACGGTCTTCCTAGGATAATTGGGGTTACAGAGTCCTCTTTGATGTCCATGATTATGAAGTCGGTTGGAATGTAGAATTGTCCTATGCGTACTGGAACGTTTTCCAGTATTCCGATGGGGTATTTTACTGATCTGTCAGCTAATTGTACGGACATTTTGGTTGGCCTGAGGTCTCCCATATTCAGCTTTTTGCATATAGATAAGGGCATAACACTGATACTGGCTCCTAAATCGCATAGAGCTTTGTCTATTACGAACTTTCCTATGACGCAGGGTATGGAGAAACTACCTGGGTCTTTTAATTTAGGAGGCATGCGGTTCTGAATAATAGCGCTACACTCTGCAGTAAGTGTAACTGTTTCGTTATCCTCGATCTTTCTCTTATTCGACAGGATCTCTTTGAGAAATTTAGCGTATGACGGCATTTGAGTTATCGCTTCTGTAAAAGGAATAGTAATATTCAGCTGTTTAAGGAGCTCTACAAATTTCTTAAACTGTCCTGAAGTTTTAGAGTTTATTAGTCTTTGCGGATAAGGAATAGGTGGTTTATATGGCGCTGGAGGTGCTTGAGTTTTTTCACTTGCGGTATCCTCCTTCTCGTTGTCCTCCTTCTTCTCTAACTCAGATTCCTTTTCTGCTTGTTCAATTGGTTTCTGTTGCATGGCTGAGTTTTCGGTCCTCGGATCAATCGGTTCGTCCAGTTCTTTTCCACTTCTTAGTATTACAACATTTGCTTGGCCTTTGGGATTCTGTTCGGGTTGTCCAGGAAATGTGCCAGCAGGTGCGGCAGCAGATGCTTGTTGTTGAGCCACTTGTGATATCTGAGTTTCTAACATTTTGTTGTGGGTGGCTAAAGCGTCTACTTTTCCTGTCAACTGTTTAATTTGCTCGCTAGTGTGTATGTTTTGATTTAGGAACTCTTTGTTCGTTTGAGCTTGAGTAGCTATGAACTTTTCCATCATCAATTCGAGGTTTGATTTCCTAGGTGCATTCTGAGCAGCTGGTTTTTGATATCCTTGCGGAGCAGTAGGCATTTGCAATGCATTTTCGCTTTTGTAAGAAAAGTTTGGATGATTTCGCCAACCTGGGTTGTAGGTATTTGCGTAGGGATTTCCTTGGGCATAATTTACCTGGTCTGGCGGGATTCCGGCTAGCAATGGGCATTCGGGTGCATTATGAGTGGTACTTCCGCATAACTCGCAATTTGGAGTTACTGCAGCGACAGTTGCAGTGGGGTTAACGGTCAGACTATCAATCTTCTGCGCTAGAGCATCTACTTTAGCATTGAACTTTTCAAGGCTGCTGATTTCGTACATCCCACCTTTCGCTGTGGTTTTCTCTATTGGAGTGCGTTCACCTCCCCATTGGCAATGGTTTTGTGACATGTTTTCTATTAATTGATAGGCTTCATCGTATGGCTTATCCATAAGTGCACCGCCCGCGGCAGCGTCTATTGTCAATCTATTATTGTATAGAAGCCCATTATAGAAAGTATGGATTGTCACCCAGTCTTCTAGACCGTGGTGAGGACATGTTCTCATCATATCTTTGAATCGTTCCCATGCTTCGTAGAGAGATTCAGTATCTTTCTATCGAAATTCGTTGATTTGAGCTCTAAGCATAGCGGTTTTGCTTGGCGGAAAATATCTCGCTAAGAAGACGTTCTTCAATTGCTCCCACGTCGTAACGGAGTTGGATGGTAACGATTGTAACCATGTCCATGCTCTGTCTCTAAGAGAGAATGGGAAAAGACGAAGTCTTATCGCGTCTGGAGTTACTCCATTTGCTTTCACTGTGTCTGCGTATTGTACAAACTTCGTTAGATGTTCGTTCGGATCCTCAGTTGTGTTTCCTGAGAATTGGTTTTGTTGTACAGCCGACAACAATGATGGTTTCAGCTCAAAATCATTTCGGGTAATAGCTGGGGCAGCAATGCTACTTCTAGGCTCCATCTGAGATGGTGTAGCGTATGCCTTCAGCGGTTTGTTCGGAGGTCCTTCAGCCATCTCTGGTTCTTCTTCTTCTGATTTGGGA
Source organism: Lathyrus sativus (assembly GCA_963859935.3). NCBI lineage: Eukaryota > Viridiplantae > Streptophyta > Magnoliopsida > Fabales > Fabaceae > Lathyrus > Lathyrus sativus. The sequence goes on from OZ012739.1 coordinate 473,954,330, forward strand.
ATGGGAGTGAGAGGTTCGGGAGTGTTATGTTTGAGTTGTTTGAGCTGGTACTCAATGATTCTACTTCTTAAATGTAAGAAGCGTTCTAGTTCTGCGACTGAAGGTTTTACGATATCGCTTTTCGGGCGATTTCTTGGCATACAATCGACAGAACTAGTAAAGGAAAAATGAAAATTGTTTACCTAGTCTATACGGCGTAACAGAAGGTTACACTATTGACTAAACGGGTCCCCGGCAACGGCGCCAAAAACTTGATCGCGACTTTCTATGTCTAATACAACTAACTGCAAGTGCACAGTCTATCGCGTAGTAATAAAAGATATCGATCCCACAGGGACTCGTAATCAAACTAGTGTTCTCGAGAGTTACTATGTTTAGCTAGGTAGAATATGTTTTAAGGGAATAAGATTGTCACTAAAAGAGGGAACTAAGATTACTATTTAGATTTTAATTAATTGAATCGATACGTAGTAATTGTGTTCTTCAGGGATTTGATAAATTACTGGTGTATGAAATAGTTTTCACAGTTTATTTAAGCAGAAAATGGAGATTTGAAGACTCTCGTCTCACAATGGTTATTGACGTTAATCGTAATCCTAAGGGCCAAACGTACACTTTCGTATCCCGTTCGGGGTTTAAATTATTTTTTGGAAATCTCTAAGTTCTAATTCGTTTTAAAGTGCTTTCGCTGTTATTAAAACAAATGCCTAGTGTTTACTATCTGACCTTACCGCAGCTTACCGCAACTTATTAAAACTACTTTTAAATAAGTTCTCGCTTTCGTGACGAAGTTTATTTCGTGAATCAATTTTAAACACTTAGACCATAGGTTACTTTTGTGAAAAGAAAGTTTTCAAACAAGAGTTATCAAATCCCATCCGAATTATTACTACATATCGATTACCTAAGTTTAGCTAGACATGGAATTTGGAAAAACAAAACATAAATAAGAATGATAAGTAATAAATTGCATTATAATAAAACAGAAGTCGATCAAAATGAAAACCTGTAAATATGCCAATTGGCCTTTGGGCAGATCCTCCACAGATGTTGGCAGGATTCTGGTCTTTAGTGCCAATTTGATCGTACAGTGCAATAGCAATTACAAAAGAGCGGAAATGGGAATGAGGAAATGTAAAGGAGAAATAGATACAAATAAAAACTGGAAAATAAATTTGCTCTGGAAATTAAATTCGGCAGCACTTCGTGGTATGAATGCAGCCCCCTTTTGAAGTCCCCTGCTTCCCTTTTTATAGAAGTGGAATCCCAACGGTTATCTCTGAGGATGATGGACCTTGAGGCAGATAATTTAGGGAGTAGTGGACCACTTAATGGGAATTGGAACTGCTCTTTTGACGTGTAATCTGAGTGGGGCGTTTTTGCCTGCATGACGGTCGTCACCCGTGTGACGGTCGTCATGCATCTGTGACGGTCGTCACATCAGCAAAAACAGTCTGCTGCGCTTTTCATTGTGTTTTCACTCCCTTTTCGTCCATATTTCATCTGGGATTGCTTCTTTTCTTCATGTTGCCTTGTTTAGACGTGATCGTTGAATACCTGCAAAAACATCAGACAAATACACATAAATAACCCGAAATCGGATCGAAAACGGTTAGCTTTTAGTCGAATTATGCATAAAAACATCTATATGATTTCGTGTTATCAGTTTGCATACCGTTTCGATTCGAATCTATCGGATTGAATTGTTTTGGATATTTGTCACTGTTTGTGGTTGATTAATCATGATGTTATTGACATGTATGTTCATTCTTCCATTTGTTTATATGCTTGTGTATGTGGTTCGAATTGATCATTTGTTTGCATGTTCATTTGCTTTCATCTCTTGTTTTTCTCCACATGTTCGCATCATTCTTGCATCGCTGTTGAGGCCGAGACGCGCTTGTGGCAGCTGCTGCGCCACACATTTTTTTTCCTCCCTCCCACCATTCTAAGTGTTGCATTTTCATGTTTGCATTTTTCTACTTATGAATGATCCTTCCTTTGTTCTTCTTGTGCTTTTTGCCATGATTCCCATAGGATTCCTAGTCCCTCCGTTTAGGATGGGAGTAGGAGAGACATTAGGCGTTCAATCCAAGTATGCTAACATTAGGGTAGATGTTTCCCCTTTTCATCCGAACTTTAGGACCACTTTGCATGACAACGTTAGGGCCGAGCTTCCCTTAGACCTTCCGTGCGTCTCTCTTCTCATCTCAAAATCATGCTAACTCATCTAATAAAGGCGATAAACGTTGCACGCTACGAGCCTTAAGCTACACGGGGAATGATGAGTGAGGGGTCTCCTCTCGCTTATCTAGAGTGTTTAGTGTACGTCCCGTTTGGGGGCGATACACGACGCATTCGCCTCCATGTCATAGTCTTTAGTGCAACGTGAATCACAAATCGAATTAATTCACTTCACTAAAAAACACAAAACAAAACTTCAAACCTTTTTTCCTTTGGGATTAATCGGAAACTTCTTTTTTCAGAAAAGAGTGTTGTTAAGCTTCGGTTCTACCACAAACAGGCTTAGTCCCTAACTGCTGGAACGAATGTTTAACCTTATTCGATTAAAACACTTAATCAGTCTGTGGTTTCGTGTCCGCCCGAACTACATTTGCTCTGATTTTTCATACCAGATGAAAGTATGTAGGCACAAGACGCGATGTCTTGGCGAACAACCTTCCCCCTTTCTCTCCCGTAGTTAGCCAAACTATGTTGACTCTGACTTTCCCATTACACGAGGGAATACGTAGGCACAGAGCGACGATGCTCTGCCGAGTCCCTTTATTTTCTTTTTGTCCCGCAAGCCTGTAGTGTATATAGTTTAAACGCACCCTTAGATAGACAACAAGCATGGATCCCGTCGAGTACGATGGGCGTGAGGGGTGCTAATACCTTCCCCTTGCGTAACCGACTCTCGAATCCAGGACTTGGTTGCGATGACCTTGTCTTTCCCTTTTCTGTCAGGTTTTTCCGATCGTTTCCTTTCCCTCTCTTTGGGATAAATAACGAAAGGTGGCGACTCTTCTGTTTTCTGCCGGGTGTTTTTCGCAGTTGCGACAGCTGGCGATTCTGCTGAGGACTGCGACGGTTCCCTATGTGAGTCACTTCTAGCTCTTGTCTGATGCGTCTTTGGGTGTTTACTTTTGTACAATTTTGGATTTATGTACATTATCTGTTGTATATTATTGCATTGCATTCTTGTTGCTGCTGTGTTGTGGGTTGGGTTGTTTCACCGAGAGATAAGTCGGACCTGGGCTTTAGTATACACATAGGATTAGAGTGGATATTAGTGGGAGCTTGTGTGGCGTCTGGCTGCGCAATAGCTCGCGTGAAATTCATATTCAGACGAGGTTTTTCTTTGGAAATATTCTATCTTGGGCGTCTGGTGCAGTTGAGGGAATATCGACTTAGAGAGACTGTCGACTCTGGAGACCGTTCATTTGGGGTTTTTGCAGGAAACCTGGCCTTCAACCAACCTTGGTTTTCTCATCAGTGCAGAATTTTGATCCTGAGTGGTTTATCCAGTGTGTTATCTCAGTGTTCTGATTAGAGCGGAGCTTTGGTTGAATTCAGTCAACGGCACAACAATGAATTTGAGCATTGGATACCTTGATCCCATGTGTGCATTTGCATAATCATTTTGCATTTAGCATTGCATGTTTATGTGTGTTACAGGTTCTCGTCTTTCCCTTGATTCTGGTACTGGTCTTCTTCAGAGATGGAAGTTAGCAGAAAGAGGATTGTTGTGTACAAGTTTCTGGCGCCTAAGTTGGGACCTTTATTTGGTCTGATTTCCCTGGAAGATCCTGGTGTTCTTACAGCTTTCAGAGAACAGTATGGTGGAATTCTGAAGTTTGTCCGTAAGATTAAGACTTATGAGTGTGGGGCTATTCATACCCTATTGCAGTTTTATGATCCTCCTCAGAGATGCTTCACATTTCCGGACTATGTGTTGGTTCCGACTTTGGAGGAATTTGCTTACATTTTGGGTGTTCCGATTCTGAATAAAGTGCCTTTCTTCAGCTCCGAAGAAGAACCTAATCTTGAGAAGTTGTCCGCCGCTCTTTATTTGAGCGCCTCTGACTTGGTAGGTCATGTTATTAGCAGAAACGGAGTTGCTGGATTTGCTTTACCCTTCCTGGTCGACAAAGCCCGGGAGTATGCTGACAAGGGCTGTTGGGTGGTTTTCAGTGCTATCTTGGCTCTGTGTGTCTATGGCATTGTGTTGTTTCCCAATGTACCGAACTTTATGGATTTTGATGCTTTTCATATCTTCGCTTCCAAGAACACCGTACCTACTCTTCTAGGAGACTTGTATCATTTAGTGCATTATAAGAACGAGAAAAGAAGAGGAAAGATGGTTTCTTGTTGCGCACCGCTGTTGCATAAGTGGTTTGTTGATCACCTTCCTCGCTCAAGAGCTTTTGTGAATTCCGCGAACTCATCTGAATGGTCGAAGAGGCTTATGGGTTTAACGGAGAAGAATATCGTCTGGTTCAATCGAGACTTGCTGGGTCGTGAGCTTATCTTCAGTTGTGGTAGCTTTTCTAATGTGCCCTTGATGGGGAGGAAAGGCGGTATCAATTATAATCCTTTTCCTGTTGTGAGACAATTCGAGTATGCTTTGAAAGGACCTCCGAAAGAAGAGGAAGTGTAGGAATCTATGTATTTCACGGGTGTAGCTGATCCTTGTATCTCGGCCCGATTCATGGATGCTTGGGGTAAGATTCACAAGAAGGGAAAGCTTTCTTTGGGCAAAGGAGATTGTAGAGCCTATGATCCATACTTAGATTGGATTCAGAAGAGGGTTGAAGAGGTATTATTGCAGTTTCCCGTTGAAGCACCATTGTATCCCTTAGTCATCGAGCCGCCTAAAACTGTCGATATCCTGAGATACACCAAGCTTTGGGCAGAGAAGGAAGAGCTGCGCAAAGAGAATGAAGAGTTGAAGCAGGAAATCAGTCAGCTGAAGCATGATAAGGGTAAAGCTGTGTATTTGGCCAAGAAAAATGCAGAATTGTTGACTAAGGCGAATGAAGAACTTGCTGATTAGGTACAAGCACGGAAGCAAGTCGGTCTTGATCTGAAAAGCACTTGTGATATTCTGAGAAGTAAGAAGGAGGATTTAGATAGAGCCTATCTGAAGATATCCAAATTCAATGAGCAGTGGAATGATACTTTGACTGCCAACAAGGGTAGAGAAGATCAGCTTCGTGTTCAGGTTGATAAGCTGAAAGCGCAATTCAAGGCTAAGGAGAGAGAGGTATTGCTAGAAACATTCCGCAGAAGTACGATCGAGCAGAAATACCAAGAGACTTTGTCAGCACTTGAAGAGTTCAAGATTCGGGCAGAGGTGAAGAAACCCAGGCTTGAGGATGCTTTTGGCGAAGATGCTTGGGAAGATCATTGTTATTATCTATGGGATGTGATACGCAAGAGGGATGTCCTTATCCGAGAATTGATGGAGAGGTCAGACCACCCTGACACGAAGGAGATGCTTGAGAAGTCTCTGGAGTGGCGTAGAGATCATGGCTACTAGGATTTTATCTTTTGTAGTTTCATTTGATTTTGTGTCTTGATCATCACCAGAGATGTTGGATGAGATCAATACCTCATTGTATGCAGATATTTTCTCATTTGGTTGTATTGTTTCAGCTTTACCTGATATATGAGAAGATTTATTATGGTGTTCTTATCCATCTCTGATGTTCTTGTTTATTGAAACCGGAATCAAGGGGGAAGATCTCCCTGTGCATACATAGACATGTTTTCGTTTTGCATCTTGCATTCTCATTTGAATCGCAAGTTGTTTTTGGTTCCTTTTGTTCTTATCTCTGTTTGGTTTTCTTCAGTTCAGGATTGAGGAATTTAGTTTCCACAGGTATTCTACTCGAGGGAATCAGCAGAAGGTGATGGATCAGGTTCAGGCAAAATTGCAGGAGGTCAGGGCTCGCATGGCCCAATTCATGGAACTGATGCAGACTGTTTCTAGTGGACAGGAATAGTTGAGGACTCTAGTCCATTCGTTGATAGCACGGGTTGATGAAGACGGTGTTTTGCACGGAGGGGCTGGTGTTGTTCATCCTCCGGTTGGTGGGTCTATTCCTCAGGGTATTCCTACTGTTGTTGTACCTCCGGGCGGAGGAGCTGCTAGTGAGAACGATAATATTGCTGGTAATGACAGTGTGTACGCTGTGCACGGGGTTGCTGGTCCTCATTGGGAGGATAATCAGGATGATATATTTTATGTGAAAGATCTGGAGGGCGGTTTGCCGGCTGAAGCTGACCGAAGGTTCAAACTGATTGAGGAGAAAATGAAATCATTGGAGAATCATAACTCTTTGGGCTTGGATATGTCTGATCTTGGTTTGGTTCCTGGGGTCAGGATTCCCCCCAAGTTTAAGGTGCTCGATTTTGATAAGCACAAAGGGACGACTTGTCCTAGAGTACACATTTGGGCGTACTTCAGGAAAATGTCTGCTTATTCCAGTGATGAGAAGCCGCTGATGCATTTCTTTCAGGATAGTCTGGTAGGGGCTTCGTTGGAATGGGATATGGGGCTTGAGAGAACCCATATTCGTAGCTAGAAATAATTGGCCGAGGCTTTTGTGTGTCACTATCAATATAATAGTGATCTGGCACCCAATCAGGTACAATTGCAGAGTCTGTCATAGAAGAATTCTGAGAGTTTCAAAGAATACGCCCAGAGGTGGCGGGATTTAGCTGCAAGGGTACAACCCCCTATAGTTGAAAGGGATTTGATTGACCTGTTCATGGCTTCGCTACCGGGTTTGTACTTTGAGAAGATGATAGGCTGCATGTCTGCAGGGTTTTCTGATTTGGTAATTGCCGGTGAGCGAATTGAATGTGGGATCAAGTCCGGTAAGATTTCCAATGGTGGTGGATCCTCTTCGGGAGGAATGAAGAAGCCATATTCCGCAAACCCCAAGAGAAGGGAGGGGGATGCAAATGCTATCTCGCACAAGGGTAAAGGTAGAGCTCAGTCTCGTCAACATCAACATGTTGCTACAGTAAATATCCCGGCCATAGCTCCGCAACAAGGAAATGCTCTGCGACCTTATCCTGCTAGGCGCAGAATGCCTGATAGACAATTCACGAATCCTCTGATACCATATTCTCAGTTGTTACAGCGGTTGTTGCAATTACAGTTGGTTCAGAAGAGGACTTTGACTCCTCTCACAGGTATACCGCCTCCTGGCTATGATGCGAATGCTCATTGTGATTTTCACTCTGGCGCCCTAGGCCATGATATTGACAATTGTAAAGCTTTTAAGCATAAGGTCCAGGATTTGCTTGATTCCAAAGCTATTAATTTCACCAACGAGGGGCCCAATGTGACTCAGAACTTGATGCCGGATCATGGGATGGTAGGAGTCAATGCCGTTATTGAGGGTGAAAAGTTGAATCTGATAACTGATGTTGACGATTTAAGAACTCCGCTGGGTTTTGTGAAAGCTTGTTTGTTGAAGAAGGGAGTATTTCCTGGTTGTTCTGCTGACTGCTCAGAATGTGAAGTGCAGCCTGCGGGTTGTGATCTTTTGAAAAGGGGTATTCAGAGAATGATTGATGAGGGTTGTCTGCAATTCGATAAATTCGTGAAAGAATATGTCGTGAAAAAGGTGAGTAATGATGGAAACGAAGTTGCTACTATTTCCATTCCATACCGGACTATCAATATTTCAGCGCCTGCTAGGCCAACTCCGGTGACCATTACTGTACCAAGACCTATGCCGTACGAGAGCACTAGAGCTATCCCATGGAACTATGGGGGAGAGGTGTTCTATAACGGGCAGAAACAAGAATGGACTGAATCTACAAGCGGAAGTTCGTCGGTTGAGAACATAGTCGGTGCCAGAGGTATTACCAGAAGTGGTAGGGTTTTCTCTCCGCCAGAGATTAATGCCGATAAGAATGACAGGGGTAAGCGTAAGGATATAACTGAAGAGAATGTTAAACCCCAAGTTGTTACTGATGATCTTTTAAAGGATATGGAGGAATTTATGAGGTTAATTCGGAAGAGTGACTACAAAATTGTGGATCACTTGAATCAAACTCCGTCGAAGATTTCTATCCTATCATTGTTGATGAGTTCGGAGGTGCATTGTAACGCTCTGTTGAAAGTTTTGAATGCAGCGTACGTACCACATGAGATTTCTGTTAATCAGTTGGAGGGGGCAGTCGCTCATGTGAATGCCGGTAATGGTCTCGGCTTTACGGATTTAGATCTGACTCCTGCTGGAAGGAACCATAATCGCGCTCTGCACATATCGTTGGAGTGTAGAGGATCTCTGATGTCACATGTCTTGGTTGATACAGGATCATCCCTCACTGTGCTTCCGAAGAAGGCATTGATGAAGTTGGACATTCAGGTTTTGTTGTGCACGCCAAGTGATTTGGTCGTGAGGGCTTTTGATGGATCTAAGAGATCAGTGTTTGGAGAAATCATGCTGCCTATTCAGATAGGGCCGGAGATCTTTGATGCAACTTTCTATATTATGGATCTCCATCCAGCATACAACTATTTGCTCGGCCGACCTTGGATACATGCTGCTGGGGCAGTTACCTCAATATTGCATCAAAAGTTGAAATACATGGTAGAAGGGAAGATAGTCACTGTGTACGGAGAAGAGGACATTATGGTTAGCCATCTGCCATCTTTCAAGTACGTGGAAGTGGATGGTGAGATCCACGAAACGCTCTGCCAGGCCTTCAAAACAGTTCAGATTCAGGGAAAGTCTCTTGTAGAAGCCAAGGGTCCAGAGGTTTCAATGTCGTCGCTCAAGGAAGCTCGTGCTATCGTAGAATCCGGCTCGTCTCAGAATTGGGGTCAAGTTCTCGATGTTTCTGTCAAGAAGGACAAGTTCGGCTTGGGATACAAACCCTCCAGTTCTTCTCAGATTCCGAGATACAGGGGACCTATTCAGTTCACCAGCAGTGGTGTGATATTTGACAGGATCAATGTCGTTGAAGACGATGAAGGGGACAGTGACTGCGACATGGATGCATGGATTCGTCCATGTACTCCCGGCCAGAAGATGTGCAACTAGACTATCGAAGAAGTCATTCATGTTACTGCTGCAAAGTAATGTTCATTGTTTGATTATGTTCAGTCCTGCGTTCTGCCCAAGACGTAGTGACCCATTTGTGGGGCCTTCTTGTTATTTACAGTTTATCATTAATAAAAGATGTTTCGCATTCAAATTTTATGATCCCTGTTTTTCTTGTCTTTGTTTTGCATTTATACTTAACAGAAAAATGGCAATGTGTTTTGTTTGTTGCATCGCATAATAAACATAACATCCTCATGCCGGTCTTTTCTATCAGATGTCATCGATTCAGGTTCAGCTATGGCTTCGTATGACTTTGATAATCCCATTTATCAAGCTGAAGATGAGACTGACGAAGACTGTGAACTACCCGAAGAGTTAGTCAGGCTTCTCAAGCAAGAGGAAAGGGTTATTGTACCCCATCAGGAGGATATTGATATTATCTATCTGGGTACCGAGGATGACAAGAAAGAGGTCAAAGTGGGGGTTGTATTGGAAGACAGTGCCAAGAGAAGATTGGTTGAAATGCTCCAAGAGTATAAGGATATCTTCGCTTGGTCTTACCAAGACATGCCTGGGCTGGATATGGATATTGTGGTACACCGGATACCTCTCAGAGAAGAATGCTCTCCAGTCAAGCAGAAGTTGAGACGGACAAGGCCTGACATGGCAGTCAAGATCAAAGAAGAAGTTCAGAAGCAGCTGAATGTTGGGTTTCTTGCTGTCACGAATTACCCTCCGTGGGTTGTGTCGCTACTGCGAAAATCGGCGCCGGCTGAACAAAAGAGTCGCCACCGTGCGTTATTTATCCCAAATGAGGGAAAGGAAACGCTCGAAGTAAACCTCGCAAAGACGGGAAAGGTATGGTCATCGCAACCAAAACCTGGATTCGGGAGTCGGTTACGCAAGGGGAAGGTATTAGCACCCCTCACGTCCATCATACTCGATGGGATCCATGCTTGGTGTTTATAAGGAAAAGGGTGTGTTTATCTATCTACGCTAATGGTCAGTCTGAAAAGAAAAGAAAAGGACAGGACTCGACAGAACATACGGTGTTCTGGGCCTACGTACTCCCTCGTGCAATGGGAAAGTCAGAGTCAACGTAGTTCGACTACCTACGTCTAGACGGGGGAAGGTTGCTCGCCAGGACATCGCGCCCTGTGCCTACGTACTTCCACACAGCATGGAAGATCAGAGCAAACGTAGTTCGACTAACTACGGCTAGGCTGGGTATTCTCACACAGCAGTGAGAAATCAAACTGGTTTCAAAGGTACGGGACCCTATGGGAAAAACTATGGTCTGGTCTCAAATGCGCTCGGGCAAGAGAAAAGGGATAATATCAGTCGTCAGCGGGAAAGTCTCGATCGCACAGCCACAAAGATTAGTTGTTAGTGTGCTCGCTAGGATATCGCATCCTATGCCTACATATTCTCGTCTGGAACGAGAAATTAGAGCAGCTGTAGTTCGGCTAACTACGACACAAGCTACTCAAGTGTTTTCTATTGAAAGGAAAGAGACACCCTAAAACTTTGGCTGGAAAAGGGGAATCTACCTACTGTTATCATGCCTGGTTGACCATCCTAATGTCTATCATAACTCCTCCGCAGCGGAGAAGTTAGAGCTCCTAAGGGATCATGGCAACAGGACTAAACAGGAAACAGGAATCAACTGCAAAGTAAAGAAAATACTGGAAATATGCATGAATACAACAACCAAACAAGCAAGGCACAAAGGCCGTAAACCACAGAGGTAAGGGAGCTCAGCTCTACCAAATACCAACAAGCAAAGCCACTCAATAACAAACAAGCAGAAGGAGGACCACCTCAACTTCTCATGCACACAAAGCCTATCTCTAAGATGCACCTACCTCAGAAATATCTAGATGAACCCCTAAGTCTAATGCAGCACAACACCACACAAGTCAAACAACACAAAGAGAAGGCAAACCAGCCTGCCAAGCCCCTATCCAAAACTTAAACCAAAACCCTGAGCAGAACCCTTAAACAAAACCCTAATCAAACCCCTGAGCAAAGCCCTATGCCAAACCCTAATCAAAAGAAAACGATCCCAGTCTTCAAGCTTCAAAACAAGCTTACCAAAGAAAGGGAGCTAAGCAGACAAACTCATAGTGCCTTCCTCGGGAAAGTACCAGGAGGTTACCACTCATGAATCATATCCTATGCGGCTCAACAACTGTGAACGGTTTACATTCCTCCTCAGGAGAAACTAAACTCACATGAAGGCTCCGACATCACTGGATACTTGAGAAATCCTACCTGAACTAAGGGAACTAAGTGAACAGACCCATAGTGCCTTCCTCAGGAAAGTACCAGGAGGCTTCCACTTAGGAATCGTATCCCATGTGGCTCAACAACTGTGATCGGTTTACATTCCTCCTCAGGAGAAACTAAACTCACATGAAGGCTCCAACATCATTGGATACTTAAGAAATCCTACCTGAACTAAGGGAACTAAGTGAACAGACCCATAGGACGTTCCTCAGGAAAATACTAGGGGACCTCCACTTAGGAATCATATCCCATGTGGCTCAACAACTGTGATCAGTTTACATTCCTCCTCAGGAGAAACTAAACTCACATGAAGGCTCCAACATCATTGGATACTTAAGAAATCCTACCTGAACTAAGGGAACTAAGTGAACAGACCCATAGGACCTTCCTCAGGAAAATACTAGGGGACCTCCACTCAGGAATCATATCCCATGTGGCTCAACAACTGTGATCAGTTTACATTCCTCCTCAGGAGAAACTAAACTCACATGAAGGCTCCAACATCATTGGATACTTGATAAATCTTAGATGAACTAAGGGAACTAAGTGAACAGACCCATAGGACCTTCCTCAGGAAAATACTAGGGGACCTCCACTTAGGAATCATATCCCATGTGGCTCAACAACTGTGATCAGTTTACATTCCTCCTCAGGAGAAACTAAACTCACATGAAGGCCCCAACATCATTGGATACTTAAGAAAGAGGTAAGAAGAAAGAATGAAAGCCCTCTACAGTGCCTTCCTCAGGAAAGTACCATAAATGTCCCTCAAACTTCAGGATCTCAAACCTCACAAACAGAGAGCAAGCTCCTAGACTAGGCCTCAATCTATGCATCCCTGCAAGCTCCATCAAGACTTCATCCGGCCTCCATCTTCAAGAAGAAACCACAGACCCTCAAACCACAAGAAACTATCTCTGAAGTTCAACCACAGTTGAACTTCAAAGTCAGAAGCCTATCAAGACTTCTCCTAATCTCAGGCTCAAACAAAAAATAACAGAACACCCTATAAAAATCTATCAAAAATCTAGGGGAAACCTACATGGCTCTATGATCCCAAGATCAAATCTCAAAGCCTAAGTCAACTTCTAAGGCTACTAAACAATCCCTAACATATGAATGGTCAAGGTTTACCAACAAGTTATGAGGTCTCTATTCTCTAACCCTAAAACAATATCAATCACTCTCTAAAAAATCCACAAAAATCCTATGGGGAACATGCATTAGTCTAGTATAACCTACTAAAAAACTAGAGTAAAATTCAATACCAGATGAGAGAACGAAAATCAACAAGGCAGACATATCCACAAAATACACTTCAAAATCAATAAACATGTAAAAAATGCAATAAAAATGAAAATGCATGACTAAACTAATGTTTTTGGCATTATAAAATTCTACATTGAACTACGAACCTACAGAAAAAAGAATGGAATTATTTGTTCAAATCTACTATTTTTTATGGAATTATTTCTAACATGCATGAACAAAGAAAAATGAAAAGAAAATAAAAATGGAGGGGGGTGCAGCAAAAGCAATTCCTAGTTGTTTATCCACTAGGGCCCAAACACAGGGGGGGGGGTGCGTTTAGCGACTCAGGGCAAAGCCCAACCCAATAATCATTCAGCTCTCACACGCATGGGGGGGGGGATAACGAGCATAATGGGGGTGAGCTTCAGCAAAACGGATTTGGGCCTTGGACCCAATCCGTAACCCTAATCCAACTAGCCAATGAACAAAACTTATCTTCTTCTCCCACATCCTGATCACTGTTCATCAATCCTAACCCTACCGCCGCAAACCAACACTCTCTCGAACTTCTCTCTGATTCTCTCAATCTCAACCTTCTGAAACCCTAAATCAAACTACCTCTTCTCACGCCGCTACTATTCAACATTCTCTCTACTTCTCTCAGCCAACACAAACAAACCTAACCCTAAACTTCATTCGGACCAAAACAGATAACACGTTCTATAAACAATGAAACAACACGAACATACCCGATGAACGCGTCTGAAGATCTCAATAGACGAAGATTCTGGAGATTTGCGAAGTAAGCCTTGGATCGTTGGAGTTCTTGAAAGGAGATTCTGATCGTTGAAGGTCTAGAAGATGAACATGAAGACGATGAAGCTTTCTTGAGATCCTTGGAAGATCGAACAAACACGGTGAAGACCTTCGAAGATCTTTGAAGATCTTGAAGAAACCTGAAGAACCTGATGAAGATCGTTTAAAGATCTACGAAGATCTGTGGCTGACGATGGGAAAAATCTGGAAAGAAGTGGTGGAGACGTGATGAGTGATTCATGTTCTTAAAAAAATCTAGAAGAACGATATGAACATTCTTGATGAGAACGATGAAGGTTCTTGGAAGATTTGATGGTTCGCTGGGAAAGTTGAAGAACGATGAAGGTTCGATGATTTTCTGGGGAAGTTGGACAAGTTTGATGAATTTTCTGGCGTGCGTATGAATTTTCCGATGACCGTGGATGAAGGTGGACGGAGGAGGAAGGGGCGATCAGATGTGTTTCTGGGGATTTTCTGCAAGTTTGCAGTTTCTGGTGAGGGACGGCGGCCGGAGGCTGTTAGGGTGGCCGGAGGTAGTTGGTCAAGGCGGATGCATGGCCGGCGGTGACTCTGCCGGTGAGGTGAGAGGAGTGGACAAGTGTCTCAGTGGGGGGTCTGCATGCGTGGCACGTGGCCTGAGTGGGAGAGAGAGAGTGGAGACGTGGCAGGAGGAGGGGAGTTCTGAGGTGTGAGGTGGTTGCCCTACAGAAGCACGCGTGGATCAGCTATATAGTGACAAGTGTCACTCAATTTTTCTGGACTAAAGAGAAATGGACAAAATGGATCAATACTGATTTTTGGCCTCCAACTGCACAATCTGGCCCACGAGACTAAGATCAATAACCCAAAAAAAAAAAAAATCTGAATAAAACTAATTAAACAGAAAATCAAACTCAATTAGAAGCTAATCAAAGAGTTAATCCTAATTGAACACTAATCAGAAATTAAACCTAATTAACTAAATGAACTCAATTAACTCTAATTAAAAGATTAAATCCTAATTAAACTAATTAGACCCTAATTAAATCTAAAAATGATTAAAAATCTAATTAAACCTATATTAAACTAAAATCAATAAAACTCTACTAATCTCTATTTAAAAACTATTAAAAACCTATTAAAATTCTATTTAATTTCTATTAAAATTCTATAAAATTTCTATTAAAATTCTATACTATTATTTAAAACTATTAAAATCTATTATTAATAAAAGAAAAACTACATTCTTTCTATATTATTCTAAAAGCCATTAAAAGTTGTTTAAAATCTATTATATTCTAAAAATGATTAAAAGCTATTAAAAAATATTAAAAACCTATTTAAATTCTAAAAAAAAATCTATAAAGCTCTAGAAAAAGATTTAAACTATTTAAAAAATGTAAAAAACTCTATTTAAATCCTAAAAAAATCTAAAAAGCCTATTTAAAATTCACAAAAGGCTATTAAACCCTAAAAGAATGCAGACAAATGCTAATGACCAACATAAACGAGCGCGAGACCAGATCAAATCAAACAGTAAACCCCCGGGCATCAGAATATCCCAAAAACCACCATGTGAGCTGCAAACACCGAGGAGCGCACAATTTCCCGAAAATAAAACCCTGATTATCTGGACTGGATCTGAAATATCCGGTAAATGAAACCCAAGCTGTAACTCTGATATCCTCTGTCTGTGCACAAATGTCATGCATCTGATATGCGGATATGAATTTAAACCATGAACCAGATAGGAGAACCGGTTGGTCAAATTTTAGGGTGCAACAGCTGCCCCTATTCAAGCGACTTGGACCTGAATGGGTTGAAGAGCGCTCAGCCTTCAAACACTCATAGGTACGAGACGGTTGAATACCAATAAAGCCCGAAAATTTGCCAACCGTGAGAATATACTGTAGAACTTCTTGGGGAATAAAATCCAGAAAACCGAGTCCAGCCGTCACGACAACAAACTGATCAATCATCTGGTAAAGAACTCCTACTTTGAATGCCATTACCTGTGATACCCCATATAACAAACCCGAGGGTTGCAACAAAACACCTGATCATCTCACACCGTCTTCTGATAGACAGGAAGAGAAATATACTCACGTCGTCTAAGGATAGACGGAAAGACACCCATCCCGAAGGAAACCTTCAATACTCACATCGTCTACTGATAGACGGGAAGACACCCTGAATTCACTACTCACATCGTCTAAGGATAGACGGAAAGACACCCAAAATCCACTACTCACATCGTCTAATGATAGACGGAAAGACACCCTGATCGAAGGAAAAAATTCAATACTCACATCGTCTAATGATAGACGGAAAGACACCCATAATCCCGAAGGAAAAACATCAATACTCACATTGTCTAAGGATAGACGGGAAGAAACATCTTTAATTCCATACTCACATCGTCTAATGATAGACGGGAAGACACCCTGATCCAAGGAAGGAAACATCAATACTCACATCGTCTAAGGATAGGCGGGAAGACACCCAAATCGATACTCACATCGTCTAAAGATAGACGGAAAGACACCCACAATCCCGAAGGAAAAAAAAATTCAATACTCACATCGTCTAAGGATAGACGGAAAGACACCCAAATCGATACTCACATCGTCTAAGGATAGACGGGAAGACACCCAAATTCCATACTCACATCGTCTAAGGATAGACGGGAAGACACCCAAAATCCATACTCACATCGTCTAAAGATAGACGGAAAGACACCCATAATGAAGGAAACATTATCGATCAAATTTCAGAATCCTTTCGTCTACGGGATTTGATGGAAAGAACAATATCCTTAAAGGGGCCACATCATCAGTATGGACTGACGGGAAGAAAACCACCTTCAAAGAGCCATGTTGTCAATAAGAATCGACAATCAGGAAAAAACCCCTCTTGCAATGCCATCTCATCCAATACACAGAAAGAAAACCACTATCCGAAAGATCACTTTGAAACCTCTCAACATCTAAAGATAGCCGGAGAATACTTGCTGGGGAAACACACCATCCGTGTGATCTGACGATAAGAAACCCGCTGAAAAATCACCTGAAATTTCACATCGTCTACTGATAGACGGAAAGAACACCACTTAGAGAAACCCCATCTTGAAACCCCACTGAAAAAAATCACCCGAAGCTTCACATTGTCTACTGATAGACGGGAAGAAAGCCATGTTCGAACTCAAGACATCTAATGATAGACGGAGAAATCCACTTATTGGAGGAACACATCGTCAATATGAATTGACGGGAAGAAAAGCCTGTCGATACCAGATGACTGATTGGTCAAAGCATAACCGTTGTACGATCTAAAATACGAATAAGCTGCTGAATCTCCTGAACACTGCTGCTGGATTAATGCCCCTGAACTGATCACAACATAATTCACGCGCCATATGAGGTTGATAGAAAACCTGGCTTATGCTTCGTATGCATATGCATATGTTTGAATCTTTCTGTGACGTAATGCTCCATTCAGGATGGAAATGCTATGCATTTTGAAAATGAAATGCAAGTATGATGCAGATATGATGATATGCAACATGCTAACGCAGGCTCGGGCTACTGGAGAAAGTCGGGTACGGAAAACCACTTCAGCAAAATAAATGCTGAAGACGACGCCAACTCCGCTAGGGATAACCCGGATATCGCAGAATTATTCCAGCAAAATAAATGCTGGAAGAGTGAAATCCACTCCGCTGGGGAAATTGGGAACTTAACAGAGCACCTCGTTGAAGTAACACCCTGCTGGGGAATATAACTCTGCTGGGGAATAGCATGTGTGCCAAGTATGATTGGACTTCCCTGGGGATAGCTTACCCGTGCCAATGAAAAACTGGACCTTGCTGGGGAAAAAAAATAGACGGAGTCTTCCTGCGTACTGATGAAGCTCGGATTTGGAAACTGATGCGCCAACACGGATGGGCCTCATAGTGATCGTCCACATGGATTTGAGCTTTTAAGCTATCTGCGACGGGTCAGGTACAACTGACGCTGGAAAACACTCTGCCTGAACACACAGTTTTCTGGTTGAAGAGTCAAGGGATAGCAACACGACTTCCCGACATTCGTTTCGCACTCGAAAAATTGGATGACTCTGCTCAATTAACTCTGAATAACTCTGCTGATACGGAGAAGAACAAACCCTTCACTTCTGATATGCCCCAGCCTGCGGGACCTCTGTGGGGATAGTCCTCGAAAGGAACTCTGAAAATCTGTACCTTGATGGTCTGATATGAAATGCCCCAGCATTCTGAACGTCGGGGAGATACTTCACATCAAATGCTCTCTCGAATAAAGAATAATTTCTGCGCTCTTAAGAGGGTCTGCCCCTGACTGCAATGACTTTGCCCATGATTATCCGATTCAGAGTAGTGCCCCTGACTACGAGATATTCACCGAATCTCAACCTGACTGCCCCAGGGTAACTGACTTCAAAAGGCTGACCTGACTGGGGGTTACGGTAACAGCTTGCCCCTGCTCTTGGAACATTTGGGCGTTCTGCATTCTATCCTGACCATACCTTCCATTGTAGAAAACTTTTCCTGCTGTCAATCGCTTACTCGCAAGTAAAACAAGTTGTTCTGCGTAAAAGACGTATTAATGCAACACATATGACAACTTTGACATCCAATCTGTTCACTGGGAAAAGGAAAAACAGTTTATGGCATAAAATGCACAAAACATTTATCAAGAATATCAACATTAGTACCAACATGGTAAGAGGAACCCTTTTAGGAGTCAGAATCGACGCGACCTTTACCGAAGTATGCTTTCGAAACAACCTGCTTCAATTAGGACTTTTGAAGGTTATGACGTGGTCAGGTTCATGGTTTTGAAGGAAAGGATAAAGGCTCAAAGTTTATTTTAACCCACCCACTCTCCTTGATGTTCTCCGATCCTACGTTCAGCTAATTCGACCTTAGCGCTCGCCTCTCAGAGGCTGAAAGATAGGATTGATAGTTCGAGAAACCATGAGTTTTTGGAGTGACAGCCACTCACTCTTCGTCTTTGACACTTAGGGTCACACAACTCATATTTGTTCGAGGATTTTTCTTTTTGTCCTCCTTTCATCTTCTTCTTATCCCTAACTTTTGCCTGGACTGACTCCTTTTGAGTTTCTTTTGATTTTTTTTAAGTCCAGCGGGATGCCCTCATTTTTGCCTAAGTCATTTGTTTTGAAGTTTTGACTTAGCGGGCTTTTGATTCTTCTTTTTTTTCCGCTTTCTTTTTTCGAACAAGTCGTGTGACACTGGTTGCCTGACTCATTGGAGAATGATGTGACTGTTTCACTCCTAATGCTGAACCATTGTGGTTTCTTAGGCACGACCTCTAGAGGTGTGATTGATCCTCGAACGGACACTCCTTTTTGTAATTTGGGCGTTCAGTCAGATTAGCTAACACCTACCCTGCCCCAGGTTAAGATTGAGGGTTTTTCATTTTCAGAAAGAACTCCTACTACTAGGCTCAAAGGGGTTGACAAGGGATTATCTTCCGTATATCTCCGGTGTTTTAGGGATTTGAAACAATGCCTGTACATCATCAGCAGGTTTTATTTCAAAAGCATACAATCGGAAGTTGCATGTCGTTCATTTTCGTCATCCTCCCCAGATTCCTCTTAACCAGGCGTTGGACATTTGTAAAAACAATTAGTGAACACGAATGGATTTAATCAAAACATGCATATTTATTTCATTATCATCAATTGAATGAAAACAACAAGTTTTACAAACAAGATTGCATTTTAAACAGGAAAGAAACTACAAACGTAGAGAAATGACAAGATAAAACACAGAAAAATGCCAGCTTCCAAGAACCGGGCTTTCACATCTGTCCTGCTGCTGAACCAGCTATCTTCATAATCAGTTATTAGAGGCAACCCGAAGCTGTCCTGATCTGCTTTCAACGACCCAACCAAATTATAGAGCCCCTTCTCCTCATTCAGATGATTTTGGGCCCTTCCTGCCCGAAGTTGATTGCTGCACTATCCAGTAAGTCCTGTACTTTATGCTTAAAGGCCAGACAATCTTCAATGTTGTGCCCCTGTGCTCCTGAATGGAAATCACAGCGCTCCTTGATATCATAACCTGCTGGAGGCGTACCTGTCAGCGGGGCTAACTTCCTCTTCTCAACCAACTGCAATCGTAGCAACACCTGAAGAAGTTCGGCATACGGCATCGGAGGCACACTAAATACCCTCAACGGCCTCTGATTTGGAGCTCTTTGCTGATTGGTATGTTGCTGCCTCTTCCACTGTTGAGATCGTTGCTGTTGTCGCTGGTATCGGGTTGACTGTTGAACAACCTTCGTAGCAAATACAACATCGGTTTCTTGACTTTTACTGTACTGACTAAGGCACTCCTTATGCTTAGCCATCTTCTTTCTCAGATCTGCCCCAGGAATAGGCAACAGTTGTGGGCATGGAGATTCTGACACCATGGAGTCTAGGATACGTTTCTGACCTACTGCAGCCTTAGAAACATCCATCATCTTAGCATCGACTGAGACAGGAGCAATACGCACAGCTACGCCGCTCGGCATGAATTCAATATCTTTCGAGTCAATCAGGTCTTGAACATTGTGCTTAAAAGCATGACAACCATCGATGTCGTGTCCGAGTGCCCCAGAATGAAATTCACATTGCTTACTGGCATCGTACCCATAAGGAAGCGCTCCTGTGGGTGGTTCCATTGTTCTCTTCTCAACCAGATTAAACCTCAATAAAGTCTGCAAGAGCTCAGCATACATGGAAGGTGGCGCCTCAAATATCCTCTTTGGCTTCCCCTCCTGAATCCTCCGTTGAGCCGGGTGTATCTTTTGTTGCTGCTCAGGTTCCACAGGCATAGGTGGCACGAGCTTCTTCACCGCGGCTTCAAATAGCTGATCATCCTCCTTCCTAAGCACATTCTTGACGACTTCCATGATCAAGCTCATTTGGGTCTTCAGCTGACTATTTTCCTCTTTGAGGATCTTCTGCTCCAGACGCATTTCTTGCATGTCTCTCATCATCTGCCCTAGCTGGCTTCGGACTTCAATCAATTCAACCTGATTCTGTTCCATATCTCTGAAGGAATTCCTGCAACAAACTGGACGATGAGGAAATAAGACCCACGGTTCTGATGTACCTGTTAAATGATAATGCAATGCAGAAAGCAAACACATATTCATGACAAGACGAAGAGAAACTCAAGCTATAAGCACACAGACGAACATCTCCCACACATGTATAACCAACAAAAGCAGCACGTAAGCACAAAAGAGTACGGATACAATGACCCCAGCCAACAATCCTGGTGGTGGTCCGCAAACACTAGTGCGCAAAAGCTAAACGGATTAGGCAGAGAAAACAGATGCGACCCCCGGCACAGAAACCTCTAGAAACTTCTCCCATATTCAACTGAACTCTCTGATTGACATTCTTCAGAACACACACTTCCCGTGGAGTCCTCCATG
Source organism: Lathyrus sativus (assembly GCA_963859935.3). Lineage (NCBI taxonomy): Eukaryota > Viridiplantae > Streptophyta > Magnoliopsida > Fabales > Fabaceae > Lathyrus > Lathyrus sativus. Next base: position 473,975,211 of record OZ012739.1, read on the forward strand.
ACATTAACTGATGAACCCACACCACTGGATGACGGAGAATCGTTAATCTGAACAAAACCCTGGGGCGTGATGAAAATCCAGTTAGAGTCTAACAGATCCTGAACCTGACTTCTAAGCACCTTACAATCATTCGTTGAATGCCCGTGTGCCCCAGCATGGTACTCACAGCGGGCGCTGGCATCAAAACCTGGAGGATACGGTAGAATCACCGGATTAGTCTCTTTCGGCACTATCAATCCACTTCTGACCAGATCCGGCAACAACTGACTGTACGACACCGGTAGTTGAGTAAACTGCCTTTCAGGTTTCCTTGGTCTTCGCTGGGCGTGCTGACGCGATCGACGATAGGATGACCGTTGACTTGAAGTGTCTGAAAACCGATCCTGAGATGCTAGAGATTCTGAGACGGCATCATTTCCTTCTTCCCACTCTTCTTGAGAACTGACAACTGACTCATTCTTATCAACTGGGATATAAGGAGCATCTCGAAGCTTTCCACTCTTGAGCCCTCTCTCAACAAGCTCCCCCATTCTCATCAGGCCCACAAAGCTTGTGCAACCGAACAATTTGTCATAATAATGACCTTTCAGAGTACCCAAGAAGACGTCAACCATTTCTCTTTCCTGAAGCGGTGGTTGAACACTAGCAGCTAATTCTTTCCATCTTTGCAAATACCCTCTGAATGATTCATTTTCCGCCTGAGATAATTCTTGCAGATGTACGAGGCTAGGAGCTAAATCCAGGTTGTACTCGTACTGCTTCATGAAAGCTCTGGCTAAGTCCACCCATGATCGAATCAGATTACTCTCTAACTGCACATACCACCTCAAAGATGCCCCAGTCAGACTATACTGAAAGCAATGGATCATCAACTGGTCATTTCGCACAAACGCAGTCATTCTTCGATAGAACATCATCAAATGCAGCTTCGGACAGCTATCTCCCGTGTACTTCTCAAATTTCGGCACTTTGAACTGATAAGGCAACACCAGGTCAGGAACCAAACACATGTCTGCAGCATTCAGGTTAACAGCGTCTTTGACCTCCAAAGCTTTAATTCCTTCTTCCAATGCTCGGAGTCTTCTCTCCCTCTCAAGAGCTCTTGGATCTACCATCCTGGCTATTGGAATATCTCTTCGTGGATTCATCACAGGGAAAACAGCACCTTGATTGCTAGCAGGAGGAGGACGTTCATTTCTGGCAACGAAATGCTCATGTCGACCTCGGTTCTCAACAGTAGGCTGTACAACTTGGTCTGTAGTAACGTTGTTCGCTTGCGGGAAGCCATCCATAGAATCATACTGAAGGTTGGACGTCATGGTAAACCCTGTCAAGGTGTTAGGAGACTGGAAATTGCCTTCAGACATAGCTACCAATTACCTGTAACTGACTACACTGCTTGATTCTGCTCAAATCTGCTTCAGCCCCTTGGTCGTCTTCAACACTCCACTCTTGCCTCGAACAATCCCCCGAGAATCACCCTCTGGTGAAAACAACGGCTGGATAAGTGCTCTGGCCAGCTAGAGAAATGCCATGCAATATGATTTATGCAGACAGAAATACGAAAAAATGCTAACGTGCATGTGTGCATTGGGGGTATTTCCCCTCCAATTCCAGTGTCGAGGTAGCAAGACAAGATAAACCATAAAGACAATATTTAGAAAAACCCTCATATATTTATTGGAATAACAGTCTTGTCAAGACATTACACAACTATGTTCCATGCAACTGAGTTGATAAAGGAGGATCCCAACCAACATGCCTGGTGGTGATCTCAACACACAGAATACAAGAGAGAAATCAAGTGCGGGTACGGTCGCGGAAATCCTCAACCAGCTTCTTCGTCTCTGGGTGATCCGGTCGATAAATCAAGCCTTCTATCAACTGCTCCCTTTTTCTGACCGTTCCCTGGATATCTCTGACAAAGTCTTCCCAAGCTTTATCTTGGGCACCATCCCCGTGTTTGGGCCTCTTGATGTCTGCTCTGCGCTGACCGTCTTCCAGATTCTTCAAGGCATCAATCAGTTGGCGTTCGGCCTCGTATCGACGGCATGCTTCTTCTTCAAGCTCTTCAGTCTTCACTTTAACCTGTTCTCCCAACTGAGCAACCTGTGTCTTTAGCTCTTCTTCCCGTTCTTTGTGTTTGGCCATAGTGAGATCCCAATGCTCTCTGAACTTAGCTAGCTTCGTGTAGGCCCTTTCCAGCTCTTGTTTCTTAGTAGGCAATACACTGCTAACTGAGTCTACATCTAACTCCAGACGCTTCTTGGTTTCAGTCAACTCCAATAAAGTAGTCTTCAGATGTTTCAAAGTTTAGGCCTGTTGCTTAGAAAAATATCTTGTTTCAATCTTTTCATGACGAAGCTGGGCATTCTCTTTCTCTAAAGCTTCTTTAGCCTTTGCTAGCTCTTCTTTCTCCGCCATCAGCTGCTTGTATACTTGTATGTCTATAGTGGTGGGCTCCTCCACCGGAGAAGAATGCGATGGCTGAACTGCAGGATAAGGCATAAGGAATTTCGTAGCTCGTTCACGAATCCATTCCACATAAGGACCAAGAACCCGAGTACCCCCTCTGCTGAATGAAGGCTTCCCCCTCTTATGCAGGTTCTTCCATGCTTTCTCAAGCTTGATCAGCATCTTTTCCTCTATTGCCCCAGTGAGATACAGAGATTCCTGTATCTCCTCGGGCTTCGGCGCTTCCTGAGGTGCGTACCCAAACTGCCTGATTAATAAGGAAGGGTTGTAATTGACACACCCTTTCCTTCCTATCAAAGGAACATTAGGGAATCCTTCGCATCTGTATATGACCTCAACTCCGAACACCTCCTCATTAACCCACACCACATTCTCAGAAGTCAACCCCATCAAGCGCTCAGGCCATCCTAAAGAATCAATAGAAGTGGAAAAAGGCCCTGACTTCGGCATATGACTAGCAAACCACCTGCATAGTAGAGGTACACAGCAAGAGACATTCCTTCCTCGCCGCTTTTCATTTTGGTAGTGAGTGGAATGGTGGATATCTCCCAGCAAGGTAGGAACTGGGTTCTTTGCAGCCAAAATATAGAAAGCATATGCATCAACAAAATCAGGAATGTTCGGGAACAATACAATGCCATAAACACACACCGCAAGGATGGCGTCAAAAACAACCCAGCCACCCTTCTTGGCATACTCCCGAGTCTTCTCCACCAAAACATCCAACGGGAATCCCCACACATCTCCTCTTTTGATCATCTTCCCTGTCAGCTCAAACTCTCTTAAGTGCAGGATATCAGAAAGCTCAGCCAGATTAGGCTTAGCGTCCGTGTGATAGAAAGGCATCTGCTCGCGAATCGGTATGTCCAAGAATGCAGAATACTCCTCTAGGGTAGGAGCCAAGACAAAGTCAGGAAATACGAAACACCTGAGCTCCGCATCATAAAACTGCAACAGGGTGTAAATGCCGCTGATCTCATAAGCCGAGGGTTGATAAACATAAGTCAGGATCCTCCCATATGTCTTCCTGAAGTCTCCCATCACCCTCTTCTTAGCAATAGTAATCAACTCTGACAACAGACTGATATCGGGAGACGGGAATTTGTAGGGTAACACTCTCTTCATGGCTTCCATGTCTTGCTAGGAGACGAACACCGGAACTGGGAGGGAAAATATGTACCTACAATACACACACGTTAGTTGGATGCAAAATGGTAATGCAATAATGCAATATGAATATGATGCAATCAGTGAACACAGGGGCTATGTTGTAGCCTGAAGAGGAGCATCTCTGTGATATCAAGGACAGAAAACCACCACAGTCACCAGAACTTCATGACACTGATTATCATCTGATACTCAAAATACCAATCCCCTGGTAAGAAATCCATCTGAACCTCTGTATCTGACGAGAAAACCATCTGATAATAGTATCAACCTCAGATAAGAAACCCATCTGATCCAAACAACACACCTGGAGATGAATCAAGAAAACCATCTGATAAATACTGAATCATGGTTTCTGAAGGCCAGTTTTCCTGCAATAACCCAACCCCTCACAGGTATGGACCTAATCCACGGACAAAGGTACGGCATCCTATGCGGTCATCAGCGTCACAGACTTTCATGAGTGACGATACGATTCCCAGAAGGAGTGGTATCATCAAGTCATGAAGAGGCCTCACTTAGCTGACTTCCAAATGATCGGTCCCCAGAGTCGACAATCCTCACGTCTGGACTCCCCTCAGATCCTCAGGACCGGAAAGGAGCACCTCTGCGAGAACCTCGTCTGAGCGCAGATTTCATAGGGAACTGTGCCTGCTCAGCAGACAGGTCCGTCTACTACTCTCCGCAACTATGTCTAGGTGCATACTCAAGCCCAGGTCCGGCTTCTCACTCATAGTAACCTCCCTCTCCCACAGCAGTAATCACAATAATATAATATTGAAAGTAAATGCGGAAAGGTAAAGGTGCGGGAAAATAAAGTGCGGAAAGATAAAACACATATGCACAACACCCAACAGATAAACACCCAAGCGCTAGGATTGACTCGCGTAGGGGATGGGAAACGGTCCCAGCATAAGGGATGGGAAAAGTCCCTAGATGCTATAACATCCCCAGCAGAGTCGCCAGCTGTCGCTACTGCGAAAATCGGCGCCGGCTGAACAGAAGAGTCGCCACCGTGCGTTATTTATCCCAAAGGAGGGAAACGAAACGCTCGAAGTAAACCTCGCAAAGACGGGAAAGGTATGGTCATCGCAACCAAAACCTGGATTCGGGAGTCGGTTACGCAAGGGGAAGGTATTAGCACCCCTCACGTCCATCGTACTCGATGGGATCCACGCTTGGTGTTTATAAGGAAAAGGGTGTGTTTATCTATCTACGCTAATGGTCAGTATGAAAAGAAAAGAAAAGGACAGGACTCGACAGAACATACGGTGTTCTGGGCCTACGTACTCCCTCGTGCAATGGGAAATTCAGAGTCAACGTAGTTCGACTACCTACGTCTAGACGGGGGAAGGTTGCTCGCCAGGACATCGCGTCCTGTGCCTACGTACTTCCACACAGCATGGAAGATCAGAGCAAACGTAGTTCGACTAACTACGGCTAGGCTGGGTATTCTCACACAACAGTGAGAAATCAAACTGGTTTCAAAGGTACGGGACCCTATGGGAAAAACTATGGTCTGGTCTCAAATGCGCTCGGGCAAGAGAAAAGGGATAATATCAGTCGTCAGCGGGAAAGTCTCGATCGCACAGCCACAAAAATATTAGTTGTTAGTGTGCTCGCTAGGATATCGCATCCTATGCCTACATATTCTCGTCTGGAACGAGAAATTAGAGCAGCTGTAGTTCGGCTAACTACGACACAAGCTACTCAAGTGTTTTCTATTGAAAGGAAAGAGACACCCTAAAACTATGGCTGGAAAAGGGGAATCTACCTACTGTTATCATGCCTGGTTGACCATCCTAATGTCTATCATAACTCCTCCGCAGCGGAGAAGTTAGAGCTCCTAAGGGATCATGGCAACAGGACTAAACAGGAAACAGGAATCAACTGCAAAGTAAAGAAAATACTGGAAATATGCATGAATGTAACAACCAAACAAGCAAGGCACAAAGGCCGCAAACCACAGAGGTAAGGGAGCTCAGCTCTACCAAATACCAACAAGCAAAGCCACTCAATAACAAACAAGCAGAAGGAGGACCACCTCAACTTCTCATGCACACAAAGCCTATCTCTAAGATGCACCTACCTCAGAAATATCTAGATGAACCCCTAAGTCTAATTCCGCACAACACCACACAAGTCAAACAACACAAAGAGAAGGCAAACCAGCCTGCCAAGCCCCTACCCAAAACTTAAACCAAAACCCTGAGCAGGACCCCTAAACAAAACCCTAATCAAACCCCTGAGCAAAGCCCTATGCCAAACCCTAATCAAAAGAAAACGATCCCAGTCTTCAAGCTTCAAAACAAGCTTACCAAAGAAAGGGAGCTAAGCAGACAAACTCATAGTGCCTTCCTCGGGAAAGTACCAGGAGGTTACCACTCAGGAATCATATCCTATGCGGCTCAACAACTGTGAACGGTTTACATTCCTCCTCAGGAGAAACTAAACTCACATGAAGGCTCCGACATCACTGGATACTTGAGAAATCCTACCTGAACTAAGGGAACTAAGTGAACAGACCCATAGTGCCTTCCTCAGGAAAGTACCAGGAGGCTTCCACTTAGGAATCGTATCCCATGTGGCTCAACAACTGTGATCGGTTTACATTCCTCCTCAGGAGAAACTAAACTCACATGAAGGCTCCAACATCATTGGATACTTAAGAAATCCTACCTGAACTAAGGGAACTAAGTGAACAGACCCATAGGACCTTCCTCAGGAAAATACTAGGGGACCTCCACTTAGGAATCATATCCCATGTGGCTCAACAACTGTGATCAGTTTACATTCCTCCTCAGGAGAAACTAAACTCACATGAAGGCTCCAACATCATTGGATACTTAAGAAATCCTACCTGAACTAAGGGAACTAAGTGAACAGACCCATAGGACCTTCCTCAGGAAAATACTAGGGGACCTCCACTCAGGAATCATATCCCATGTGGCTCAACAACTGTGATCAGTTTACATTCCTCCTCAGGAGAAACTAAACTCACATGAAGGCTCCAACATCATTGGATACTTGAGAAATCCTAGATGAACTAAGGGAACTAAGTGAACAGACCCATAGGACCTTCCTCAGGAAAATACTAGGGGACCTCCACTTAGGAATCATATCCCATGTGGCTCAACAACTGTGATCAGTTTACATTCCTCCTTAGGAGAAACTAAACTCACATGAAGGCTCCAACATCATTGGATACTTAAGAAAGAGGTGAGAAGAAAGAATGAAAGCCCTCTACAGTGCCTTCCTCAGGAAAGTACCATAAATGTCCCTCAAACTTCAGGATCTCAAACCTCACAAACAGAGAGCAAGCTCCTAGACTAGGCCTCAATCTATGCATCCCTGAAAGCTCCATCAAGACTTCATCCGGCCTCCATCTTCAAGAAGAAACCACAGGCCCTCAAACCACAAGAAACTATCTCTGAAGTTCAGCCACAGTTGAACTTCAAAGTCAGAAGCCTATCAAGACTTCTCCTAATCTCAGGCTCAAACAAAAAATAACAGAACACCCTATAAAAATCTATCAAAAATCTAGGGGAAACCTACATGGCTCTATGATCCCAAGATCAAATCTCAAAGCCTAAGTCAACTTCTAAGGCTACTAAACAATCCCTAACATATGAATGGTCAAGGGTTACTAACAAGTTATGAGGTCTCTATTCTCTAACCCTAAAACAATATCAATCACTCTCTAAAAAATCCACTAAAATCCTATGGGGAACATGCATTAGTCTAGTATAACCTACTAAAAAACTAGAGCAAAATTCAATACCAGATGAGAGAACGAAAATCAACAAGGCAGACATATCCACAAAATACACTTCAAAATCAATAAACATGTAAAAAATGCAATAAAAATGAAAATGCATGATTAAACTAATGTTTTTGGCATTATAAAATTCTACATTGAATTACGAACCTACAGAAAAAAGAATGGAATCATTTGATTAAATCTACTATTTTTTATGGAATTATTTCTAACATGCATGAACAAAGAAAAATGAAAAGAAAATAAAAATGGAGGGGGGTGCAGCAAAAGCAATTCCTAGTTGTTTATCCACTGGGGCCCAAACACGGGGGGGTGCGTTTAGCGACTCAGGGCAAAGCCCAACCCAATAATCATTTAGCTCTCACACGCATGGGGGGGGGGGGATAACGAGCATAATGGGGGTGAGCTTCAGCAAAACGGATTTGGGCCTTGGACCCAATCCGTAACCCTAATCCAACTAGCCAATGAACAAAACTTATCTTCTTCTCCCACATCCTGATCACTGTTCATCAATCCTAACCCTACCGCCGCAAACCAACACTCTCTCGAACTTCTCTCTGATTCTCTCAATCTCAACCTTCTGAAACCCTAAATCAAACTACCTCTTCTCACGCCGCTACTATTCAACATTCTCTCTACTTCTCTCAGCCAACACAAACAAACCTAACCCTAAACTTCATTCGGACCAAAACAGATAACACGTTCTATAAATAATGAAACAACACGAACATACCCGATGAACGCGTCTGAAGATCTCAATAGATGAATATTCTGGAGATTTGCGAAGTAAGCCTTGGATCGTTGGAGTTCTTGAAAGGAGATTCTGATCGTTGAAGGTCTAGAAGATGAACATGAAGACGACGAAGCTTTCTTGAGATCCTTGGAAGATCGAACGAACACGGTGAAGACCTTCGAAGATCTTTGAAGATCTTGAAGAAACCTGAAGAACCTGATGAAGATCGTTTAAAGATCTACGAAGATCTGTGACTGACGATGGGAAAAATCTGGAAAGAAGTGGTGGAGACGTGATGAGTGATTCATGTTCTTAAAAAAATCTAGAAGAACGATATGAACATTCTTGATGAGAACGATGAAGGTTCTTGGAAGATTTGATGGTTCGCTGGGAAAGTTGAAGAACGATGAAGGTTCGATGATTTTCTGGGGAAGTTGGACAAGTTTGATGAATTTTCCGGCGTGCGTATGAATTTTCCGGTGACCGTGGATGAAAGTGGACGGAGGAGGAAGGGGCGATCGGATGTGTTTCTGGGGATTTTCTGCAAGTTTGTAGTTTCTGGTGAGGGACGGCGGCCGGAGGCTGTTAGGGTGGCCGGAGGTAGTTGGTCAAGGCGGATGCATGGTCGGCGGTGACTCTGCCGGTGAGGTGAGAGGAGTGGACAAGTGTCTCAGTGGGGGGTCTGCATGCGTGGCACGTGGCCTGAGTGGGAGAGAGAGAGAGTGGAGGCGTGGCAGGAGGAGGGGAGTTCTGAGGTGTGAGGTGGTTGCCCTACAGAAGCACGCATGGATCAGCTATATAGTGACAAGTGTCACTCAATTTTTCTGGACTAAAGAAAAATGGACAAAATGGATCAATACTGATTTTGGGCCTCCAACTGCACAATCTGGCCCACGAGACTGAGATCAATAACCCAAAAAAAAAAAATCTGAATAAAACTAATTAAACAGAAAATCAAACTCAATTAGAAGCTAATCAAAGAGTTAATCCTAATTGAACACTAATCAGAAATTAAACCTAATTAACTAAATGAACTCAATTAACTCTAATTAAAAGATTAAATCCTAATTAAACTAATTAGACCCTAATTAAATCTAAAAATGATTAAAAATCTAATTAAACCTATATTAAACTAAAATCAATAAAACTCTACTAATCTCTATTTAAAAACTATTAAAAACCTATTAAAATTCTATTTAATTTTTATTAAAATTCTATAAAATTTCTATTAAAATTCTATACTATTATTTAAAACTATTAAAATCTATTATTAATAAAAGAAAAACTACATTCTTTCTATATTATTCTAAAAGCCATTAAAAGTTGTTTAAAATCTATTATATTCTAAAAATGATTAAAAGCTATTAAAAAATATTAAAAACCTATTTAAATTCTAAAAAAAATCTATAATGCTCTAGAAAAAGATTTAAACTATTTAAAAAATGTAAAAAACTCTATTTAAATCCTAAAAAAATCTAAAAAGCCTATTTAAAATTCACAAAAGGCTATTAAACCCTAAAAGAATGCAGACAAATGCTAATGACCAACATAAACGAGCGCGAGACCAGATCAAATCAAACAGTAAACCCCCGGGCATCAGAATATCCCAAAAACCACCATGTGAGCTGCAAACACCGAGGAACGCACAATTTTCCGAAAATAAAACCCTGATTATCTGGACTGGATCTGAAATATCCGGTAAATGAAACCCAAGCTGTAACTCTGATATCCTCTGTCTGTGCACAAATGTCGTGCATCTGATATGCGAATATGAATTTAAACCATGAACCAGATAGGAGAACCGGTTGGTCAAATTTTAGGGTGCAACAGGTTGCTAATATTGTTCCTGTGCCTAAGAAGGATGGAAAGGTCAGAATGTATGTTGATTATCGAGATCTGAATAAAGCGAGCCCGAAAGACGATTTCCCGCTCCCTCATATCGATGTGTTGGTTGATAACACCGCTCAGTTTTCTGTGTTTTCGTTCATGGATGGCTTCTCTGGGTATAACCAAATCAAGATGGCCCCAGAGGACATGGAGAAAACTACTTTCATCACGCCGTGGGGGACTTTTTGCTATAAGGTGATGCCCTTTGGATTGAAAAATACAGGGGAAACGTATCAGCGGGCGATGGTCACTTTGTTTCATGATATGATACATCATGAGGTGGAAGTCTATGTTGATGACATGATAGCAAAGCACATACGGAGGAAGAACATATGGTCGATCTTCTGAAATTGTTTGAAAGGCTAAGGAAGTTCAAGCTGAGGCTGAATCCTAAAAAGTGCACCTTTGGGGTGAGATCTGGAAAGTTATTGGGTTTCATTGTCAGTGAAAAGGGTATTGAGGTAGATCCTACCAAAATAAAAGCTATACAAGAAATTCCTGAGCCGAGAACAGAAAAAGAGGTTCGTGGTTTCCTGGGGAGATTAAACTACATTGCAAGGTTTATATCTCATCTTACAGCCACTTGTGAACGATATTCAAATTGCTAAGAAAAGATCAAACGGACAGGTGGAATGAAAATTGCCAGAAAGCATTTGAAAGAATAAAAGAGTATCTGCAGGAACCTCCAATACTCATGCCTCCAGTTGCAGGGAGACCACTGATCATGTATCTCACGGTTCTTGAGAATTCAATGGGATGTGTGCTCGGTCAACAAGACGAGTCAGGTAGAAAAGAGCATGCCATCTGCTACCTGGGCAAGAAATTCACTAATTGTGCGAGGTGCTCGATGCTGGAAAAAACATGTTGTGCACTCGCTTGGCCCGCTAAGCGTTTGAGGCAATACATGATAAACCACACAACCCTATTGATTTCAAAGATGGACCCAATCAAGTATGTATTTTAAAAACAAGCACTCTCCAGAAGGATTTCCCGATGGCAAATGGTGTTAACAAAGTATGATATTCAATATGTTTCCCAGAAAGCCATTAAGGGAAGCGTTATGTCGGAATATCTCACGGAACAGCCGATTGAGGATTATCAGCCGATGAAGTTTGACTTCCCAGATGAAGATGTCATGTTTTTGAGAATGAAAGACTGTGATGAGCCTTTACCTAACGAGGGTCCAGAGAGAGAATCTCAGTGGAAATTGGTTTTCGACGGAGCGGTTAATTCATATGGTAATGGAATCGGCGCGATCATTACTACTCCTCACGGTTCTCATATACATTTCACCGCCTGATTGACATTCATCTGCACCAATAATGAAGTCGAGTATGAAGCTTGTATTATGGGTTTAGAAGAGGTCGTTGATATGAGGATTAAGAATCTGGATGTATACGGTGACTCATCGTTAGTCGTTAACCAAATCAAAGGAGAATGAGAAACTTGTCAGGCCAACCTGGTGCCTTATAGAGATTATGCAAGGAGGCTGCTGCCTTTCTTTGATAGAGTTGATTTCCATCATATGCCGAGGGCTGAAAATCAGATGGCAGATGCCTTGGCCATGCTAGCTTCGATGTATAAAGTGAATTTCTGGAATGAAACTCCTGCTATCACTATCATGCGTCTTGATAGACCTGCTTTTGTGTTTGTCATTGAGAAAGCATCCGATGGAAAGCCTTGGTATTTTGATATCAAGCATTTTCTCAAGACTCAGGAGTACCCATCTGGGGCATCCAGCAAGGATAAGAAGACTCTGAGGAGGTTAGTTGGAAATTTCTATTTGAACAAGGACGATGTGCTCTATAGGAGAAACTTCGACATGGTCTTGCTGCGTTGTGTTGATGAACTTGAAGCAAACCTGTTAATGGAGGAAGTCCACAAGGGTTCTTTCGGTACTCATGCCAATGGACATGCGATGGCTAGGAAATTGTTAGAGTCTGGGTATTATTGGATGACTATGGAATCCGATTGTTTCAAATACGTTAGAAAATGCCATAAATGCCAGATTTATGCGGATAAGGTGCACGTGCCACCAGCTCCTCTGAATGTGTTGACTTCTCCTTGGCCTTTTGCCATATGGGGAATTGATGTGATTGGAAAGATTGATCTGACTGCTTCTAATGGGCATCACTTCATCCTGGTCGCAATTGATTACTTTACAAAGTGGGTAGAAGCAGCGTCCTTCGCCAATGTCACGAAGCAGGTGGTCACCCGATTCATAAAGAAGGACATTATTTATCGTTATGGTATTCCGGAGAGGATCATTACTGATAATGATTCAAATTTGAATAACAAAATGATGAAGGAACTGTGTCAGGGTTTTAAGATTGAACATCACAATTCTTCTCCATATCGTCCGAAGATGAATGGTGCTGTTGAGGCAGCTAATAAGAATATCAAGAAGATTGTGCAGAAAATGGTTGTGACCTACAAAGACTGGCACGAGATGTTGCCTTTCGCTCTTCACGGTTATCGTACTTCGGTGCGTACAACAACTGGGGCAACTCCTTTCTCACTGGTGTATGGTACGGAGGCAGTTCTTCCATTGGAAGTTGAGATTCCTTTTTTAAGGGTTTTGTCGGATGTGAAGCTTGACGAAGCTGAATGGGTGCAAACCAGGTTGAATCAGCTGAGTTTAATTGATGAGAAGAGATTGGCAGTCATTGCTCATGGCTGGTTGTACCAAAGTAGGATGAAGAAAGCCTTTGATCAGAAAGTGCGTCCTCGGTGCTTCTAGATGGGAGATTTGGTGTTGAAAAGGATCCTTCCTCCTCAGACAGATCACAGGGGAAAGTGAACTCCTAACTATGAAGGTCTGTATGTGGTAAGAAAAGTTTTCTCTGGCGGAGCCTTATTGCTATCTACTATGGATGGTGAATATTTTTCGTCCCCTGTGAACGCGGACGTGGTTAAAAAATACTTTGCTTAAAAGAGACCCGCTGGACACAAAAAGAAAAGTCCAGGCGAAAATGGGGCATCCCGGCGAACCATAAAAAGAAAAAGGTTCGGGAAAAAATTAGGGATAAAAATGAAAAGATGTGAACCGCAAAGTTGAAAACCTGAAAAGGCAACTTTGGCAAAACTGGGTATCCCGGTGGATTGAAAACCCGAAAGGGCGATCCAGGCAAAAGTTAGGGATTTAAAAAGCAAACGATCACGGTCTGTGTTTGATCTGTAAGCTTGTGAGCAGTTATCCCAAAGGAAAGGAATTAGTCCAGTCAGTCTTGTCAGAAAATGAAATGTGGGGAACATCGAAGACATACAGGTCATAGCTGAATCGACACATGGTGGTTGTCTGTTTCCACATTGCCGACATTTATATTGTATTTGTTTTCTTGTTTTTGAGCAATTACCTCTTTTCAGGAATTGCCTCTGAATTGTAATTCGCCTATTTAAAGGCTTTTCATCAATAAAGTATTCACTTCAGTCAAAGAGCTTTCTTTTTCTTGTCCATTTTACTGTTTTGTTTGCGAAATGTCTGTTATTTTGGTAAAAATTACAGGTAAAAGCAAGAGGTTGTACAGAGCATAACGAAAGCGTTGACTTTGCTTGATCAACAAGTATCATGGATGGTAACCATTTCACATGTAGAACATTTCTGGTGTTTTTCTTTGTTGCAGGTCAACAGGGTTATCACAACCGGGTGAGATTCCCTTATCCTCAGAAGTTCAAGTCGTAACAAATGGCAGTTGTTGTCAGCTGGGTATTCTCAGCGGGTTAAGTATGATACTTCCAGCAGAATGGACTTGTTCCCCACAGGTAAGTGCTGCATGCATGAGCAACGAAGAGGTTGCTTCCCATATCAGAGATTTTGTTTCCCCAGTGAAGTGGTCATCTTCTATCCGGCAGAGCTGTGCTCTCTCCCCGGCAGAGTCCGATTTATCAGGTTTGAAATGTTGTATCTCTAGTAGAAAAAAACTTTGTCTTCGTGAGAAAGTAAATCCCCAACAGAGTGGAGTTTGTTCTCAGCGGAGCAGGGTAAGTGATTCCCTCAGCGGCAGGATGGTTTGTAAACCAGTTTTCTTCTCCAGCGGAGGCAACGTTAGTGACGCCCTTTCCCCACGGAGCCGGTTCAGGATTTTCTCCAGCAGAATGTAGTGCTGGTTCCCTCGACAGAGTAAGTAGTGGAACAGGAGTGCGGGATTTCCCCAGTAGATTCAAGTTCCCCCATAAAGTAGGAGTATCTGGTATGCCTCAGCAAGACAAGTTGATATTTGACGTAATCCCAAGCAGAGTGGACTTTCTCCCCGAGCAGGATAGAGTTTTTGGGAATGCCATTCAGGGCTGGTTTCTTGAGCAGGATAAAGTCAATCTTCGGTGGTGGATTGTTTTCCCCCACAGAGCTATTCAAGTCCCCAGAAGATTTGATCCCCAACGGTGTGGATTTCTCTTCCCAGCAAGGTTGTTCTCTCTTCCCGGTAGAGTCTGGGTCTTTTCTCCCTAGCATTTATTTTGCTAGGTTGGTTCTGTTGCATTTGCATTTTTGCATTAGCATCCTCCCAAATGCGTAGCATTTCCATTTCGTATGGAGCATTACGCCATTATCAAACATAAGCATCTAAAGAATTAGCCAGGTTTGGTGTTTTGAGACCAGATTTTCTCCTCACCAGAGATTGTTTGAATCAAGGGGCTTTCGTGTTTTCCGCGTCAGGGTGGATTTTTTGGGTTGGTGATTCTATCAGATCCTTCCCAGCTGGGTAGTTTGGGGTGAATGTTTTTGCTTTCCTCAGGTGAGTCGCTTGCGAGTGTTGCCTTCCCTAGTCAAGCTTGTGTTTCTTTCCCAACAGAGTTGTTCCGACTTTTGGTTGGTCATTGTTGTTTTATTTCAACTTTTGGTCGATGACCCAGTGGCATTTGGATGTTATTCCAACTTTTGGTGGTTGTACTTTATTTCTCTCAGCGGAGTCAAGGATTCCAACTCTTGGTTGGCACCCCTCAGCATAGTTCAGATGATTGTATTTGGTGTTCTTACTTTTGGTTGGCCTAGAAGGTGATTCCAACTGTTGGTTGGTAATCTTTGGTTTCTTCGTGCGGAGTCTCTATTCCAACTTTTGGTTGGCAATCTTTGTTGTTCTAACTCTTGGTTAGTAGTTGTTGTTCTAACTCTTGGTTAGTAGCCTTTTATTTCGACTCTTGGTTGATAATTTGGGATGATCATCCCAACTTTTGGTTGACAGTCTTCTGTGGTGGAGTCAGCTTCGTTTAGCATCCCCCAGCTATCCTAACTCTTGGTTAGTAGCTTTTGGTCGATGAGGATTTTTCCCCCTAGCAATCCTAACTCTTGGTTAGCAGCTCGTGTTCCTACCTTTGACTAATGGTGTTTCATGGTGATTCTAACTATTGGTTAGTACCTTTGTTTCCCAACTTTTGGTTGGATGTTATCCCTTGATTGGTTGTCCCGACTTTTTGTTGGTAGTCTTTCCTTATTCCTCCGCAGAAACGTTATCTCAACTTTTGGTTGATGAGGAGATTGGGCGTTTTCCAACTTTTGGTTGGTGGTTATGGTTTCTCCGGTAGGGTTAGTCATGGACGTCGATTCGTTTTCCAACTCTTGGTTGGTAGTCTTTGATTCCCCAGTGAGGTCGCCATATCCGGTGTAGTCGATTTGTTGACGTTTTTTCAACTATTGGTTTGTAACCTTTGTTCTCTGGTCGTTGATTCCGACTTTTGGTCAGTGTGCCTCCCCAGCGAAGTCGTCTCGCCGTGGAAATTTCGGTTAGTAATGTGGTAATCCCGACTCTTAGTTGGTAGTGTTTGGTTTTTTATCCTAGAGAGCAACCTTTATCCCATCTCTTGGATGGTATCCTTTGATTGTTGTCTTTTGGTAGATGCTTGTTCTCCACAGAGTCGTCTGATTAGTCTACTCTTTCCCCGGTGAAGTCGCCACAAAGCTGTTTGGCTACTCTTTTGTTCCTCAGCAGAGTCTGTTCCAACTTTTGGTTGGTATTTGCTGTCGGTTTAGTCCCAACTTTTGGTTGGTATCTTTGGTTGTTTCCCAAATCTTGGTTGGTATCCGTTGGCCTTTGGTTGTTCCAACTCTTGGTTGGTATCCTCTGGGCGTTTTCCTGACTTTTGGTTGGTATCTTTTGGATGAATTTCAGTTTATATTGGATAGTTATCCCCAGCGCATCGTTTTCCGACTCTTGGTTGGTAGTCGCTGTTTTGCATTCCTGCGGGGTGCAAATTTCCGAATTCTTTTGTATTCAATCACCTTATACCTTGAATGTTTTAAAGCGGATGCTTTTCCTCCCTTCAGGTCCAATTTGTTTGAATAGGGGCAGCTGTAGCACCCCAAAATTTGCCTTTCGTTTTAACCGTAACTGGCTTTTGTTTCTTTGCATTTAGCATTTTGCATTGCATAGCATTCATTCTCGAAGCACGGGATCAAGGCGTTCATGTGGCTCAAGATCATTTCAGAGCAAGAGACTGAATAGCAAACAACGAGCATCAGGGGCTTGGGCATTTATTTTGCCCAGCAATCGAGTGACCAATTTTTATTTTACAGGAGAACAACAGTTCAGAAAGCAGCACTCAGGCTCATGTCAAGATTTTCACAGTGATGACGTTCAAGAATGAGGTTCAACAGCTAAACAGAGCTCCAGACAGTTGAAACAGGACAAATGGACAGATTTCCCACCAAAAGGCGCCAAAATGCAAAATTTGAAGGTGTTAATCGGTTAACCTATATGGTTAATCGATTAACCAAAGGAGAATCAACCCAGATTTGGAATTTTAACAATGTTAACCGATTAACGTATTTGGTTAATCGGTTAACCATAGTAGATTTTGCCCTGTACGTGATTTTGCAAGCCAATTGCACTTGGGGTCCAATTTTGATCACTTTGGAATTCAAATTTGCACTTGGGAAGGATCTAGAACATCTTTAAATTTCATATTTCCCTCCAAAAACCCATTCCACATTTCAAACCTTGATTTCCAATCCAAATTTCCAAACCTTGCTTTGGGATCCAAACCTAAGTCATATTTAAGTGATTTACTCCAAGCCAAACCATCCAATTTTCATTTTTCACATCCATTTTTCAGAATTGATCAGAATTCTCTCTCTAATTCTCTCAACTTCTCCATTTCCAAAACTCACTCAAAGCTCTTTTTCATTGGAACTCTTGATTCTTCATTAGAATCAATAAATTCTTGAGTATAATCCTCCATTTACCATCACCATTGGATCAATTCTCATCTTCAATTTTCGTGCAAGCTTGGATCTGAATCTGGAGTTGGATCTAGAAGTGATTATTTGAAGCTTTTTGACTCAAATTTGATGGATCTTCATTCATACAACAACAATTATTGTAGATCTTGAAGTTTTCTGGATTTCTAGCATTTGATCAGCTCAAATTCAGTTGATCAACATATACCGAAGCAAGTCTCTGCTTCGAAAGTTGGAATTCTCGATCCGATTTAATTTTTGAGCTTATCATGTTAATCTTCATATTCGATTGAATTTTGTTGATTTCGATCCGTTCGATTTGTGATATTACTGCGTAATTGTGTATCCATGTTGTTGGATCTTTGTTTTCTATTGTTAATTTCGTGCTTAATTGATAAGTTGATCTGTTGGAACCTTGGATAAGTTGTTTCTGTGCTGGAAGTGATTTTCTGCTGCTGTTTTTAGCTTCTGGTGCAGTGTTTTCAAATTTTCAAATATTTTTCAAACGTTAACAGTTTTAATCGGTTAACGCATATGGTTAACCGATTAACCTGTTCAAAACTTCAGTTTTTCCCAAACTTTTTAAGGTGTTAACCGATTAACAGTATGTGTTAATCGATTAACAATGTGTCAGAATGTCATATTTGCTGTTTTGCTTGCTCGTTTGCATACCGTTTCGATTCGAATCATCATAGATCAGTGTGATGCATTCGGATTGAATTGTTTTAGATATTTGTCACTGTTTGTGGTTGATTAATCATGATGTTGTTGAAATGTTTGTTCTTTCTTCCATTTGTTTATATGCTTGTGTATGTGGTTCGAATTGATCATTTGTTTGCATGTTCATTTGCTTTCATCTCTTGTTTTTCTCCACATGTTTGCATCATTCTTGCATCGCTGTTGAGGTCGAGGCGCGCTTGTGGCGGCTTCTGCCCCACACATTTTTTCCTCCCTCCCACCATTCTAAGTGTTGCATTTTCATGTTTGCATTTTTCTACTTGTGATTGATCCTTCCTTTGTTCTTCTTGTGCTTTTTGCCATGATCCCCATAGGATTCCTAGTCCTTCCATTTAGGATGGGAGTAGGAGAGACATTAGGCATTCAATCCAAGTATTCTAACATTAGGGTAGATGTTTCCCCTTTTCATCCGAACTTTAGGACCACTTTGCATGACAACGTTAGGGCCGAGCTTCCCTTAGACCTTCCGTGTGTCTCTCTTCTCATCTCAAAATCATGCTAACTCATCTAATAAAGGAGATAAATATTACGCACTACGAGCCTTAAGCTACACGGGGAATGATGAGTGAGGGGTCTCCTCTCGCTTATCTAGAGTGTTTAAAGTACGTCCCATTTGGGGGCGATACACGACGCATTCGCCTCCATGTAATAGTCTTTAGTGCAACATGAATCACAAGCCGAATTAATTCACTTCACTAAAAAACACAAAACAAAACTTCAAACCTTTTTTCCTTCGGGATTAATCAAAAACTTCTTTTTTCAGAAAAGAGTGTTGTTAAGCTTCGGTTCTACCGCAAACAGTCTTAGTCCCTAACTGCTGGAACAGATGTTTAACCTTATTCGATTAAAACACTTAATCAGTATGTGGTTTCATGTCCACCCGAACCATGTTTGCTCTGATCTTTCATACCAGATGAAAATACATAGGCACAAGATGCGATGTCTTGGCGAGCAACCTTCCCCCCTTCTCTCCCGTAGTTAGCCGAACTACGTTGACTCTGACTTTCCTATTGCACGAGGGAATACGTAGGCACAGAGCAGCGATGCTCTGCCGAGTCTCTTTCTTTTCTTTTTGTCCCGCAAGCCTGTAGCTTAGATAGGTTAAACACACCCTTATATAGACAACAAACGTGGATCCCGTCGAGTACGACGGACGTGAGGGGTGCTAATACCTTCCCCTTGCGTAACCGACTCCCGAATCTAGGACTTGGTTGCGATGACCTTGTCTTTCCCTTTTTCGTCAGGTTTTTCCGATCGTTTCCTTTCCCTCTCTTTGGGATAAATAACGAAAGGTGGCGACTCTTCTGTTTTTCGCCAGGTGTTTTTCGCAGTTGCGACACTATTACGCATATTGCCCTGTCCCATACGCGTATCACCAGAACTGCTGCCAAACACTCAGATTTCATCTCCCTCATGAATTTCCACTCAATGCTTATCATTCTACCACCCAATTCATCTTAAAACTCAGTTTTTATGTCATTTAATCCTCTCTATCATCTCTATACTTCATCTAACCTTTATCCTCCCAAGATTTCTCGCATCTAAATTCAATTTCATTAACCCCTAACCCTTATTTTCCAAATCTGTTACCTATCAGAATTTCATTTCAGCATCAATGAATTTTCACACGATTTTCATATAAATCCCAGATTCATATACACAAGCATCATATAATAATCATTCAACCATAACAGTAATTTTAGGAAATTCATCATGTTACGAAATTCAGATCAAGGAACCAAAAACAGACATAAATCCTATGAGAGAAAGGACCTCTCACTACCCTCTCATGTTAATTCTCCCATATTGAAATCCATTCTCCCCCCTTACCTTGGATTGAAGCTTTCTCTTGGTAACAATGGGGAATTCTTGGTTCTTCTGCCCTAGCTCTCATTTCCCGGTCTCTTCCTTTTTCATGATTGATAACTAATTAACCCCACTAAGCCACTCTTAATCCCCTTAATCAGATTTTTAGTTTTATTTAATCACATTAATAATAATAATAATAATAATAATAATAATAATAATAATAATAATAATAATAATAATAATAATAATAATAACAACAACTACCCTCCTATTAATAATATTATTAGTAGTAATTAAAAATAATAATGCTAATAAGCATAATACTCTTACTATTATCATTAAATCATTAATTTTATTTATTATAGGTCCACCATACCTCAACTAAGGTCAACTCTCACCATTGCCCCTAACTTCATACCCCTAATTAAGGACATCACCACAAATACACGCACAACAAAGTATGAAATGACTAACTAATTAGATGGGGTGTTACAATTGTTGCATGTGCATATGTTGGTCTTAGGAAGTAACGACAAATTGTGTGTCCCAGAAGAGCATGATAGTGTGGTAAGAGCAGAAATACCTAAGTTAGAATGTGAACCACAGTTGCATGAAGTGGTTCTAAAACATATGATCCATGGACCTTGCGGCATTATGAAACGGAAGTCCCCATGTATGAAAGACGAACATTGTAAAAAAAGATATCTAAAACAATTCTTGGATGAAACACGTCAAGGCACTGACTCATATCCTGAGTACAGGAGAAGGTTTGATGAACCTATATCGTTAGGTAGAGGTAGGTCTGTCTACAATAGATGGGTGGTTCCTTATGACCCTTGATTACTGTTAAAGTACTATTGCCACATCAATGTAGAGATTTGCAGTAGCATTAAAAGTATCAAGTATCTATACAAATATGTGTACAAGGGCCCTGATCGTGTGGCTATTGAGGTTCACAAAGGATCATACATGGATGAAGTTCAACAATATGTTGATGCAAGATGGATTTGTGCTCCCGAGGCATTATAGAAAATATTTCGCTTCACTCTTTACCGATTATATCCTTCTGTTGAAAGATTACATATCCACTTGCCGAACCGCCATTAAGTGCGCTTTTATGATCATCAGCGAATTGTGGATTTGTTAAATAATGAACACAATTCCAAAACAATGCTCACACAATTATTTGCTTTAAATCTAAGAGATCCAGAAGCAAGAAATTATCTGTATAGAGATATTCCATAGCATTATTGTTGGAATAATAGGGACAAGGAATGGCATCGCAAACGGTCACTAAGAAAAGTTATCAGGAGAATCTATACGGTATCACCTTTGGAGGGAGAAGAATTTTACTTGTGAGTACTATTATCTCATGTCAGAGGTCCAACCAGTTGGGAATATCTTCATACAAATAATGGCACTTCTTTCAGTACATTCAAAAAATCAGCCGAGGATAGAGGATTTCTAGAGACTGATCATAGTATTCATGATTGTTTGGTTGAAGTGGCAAGTCTCCGAATGCCATATGCTTTAAGAAGGTTATTCGTGACGATTCTCATATTTTGTGAACCTACTGATGTTAGAAGCCTTTGAAATGAGTTTTTTTACACATATGACAGAGGATTATCAAACAACAAACAATGTTGTGGAATCAGTCTTGACTAGTATATTGTTGAAGGACTTGAATGAATTCTTAAACCTACACGGTAAAAAGATTAAAGATTATGATGTCCCATCTTTACCCCTTGATACAGTATAAGGAGATTCGATTCCAAGTGTCATACATGATGAGTTAGCGGTCGATATCCCCAATGAAGATATTGAATCTGTTGCGAAGTTAAATAATGACCAAGTGATTACGTTCAAAACCATTACGAATGTAATTGATCAAAAACACAATGGGGTATATTTTGTTGATGGTATAGGAGGGACAAGTAAAACATTCCTTTATAGAGCATTAATGGCAAGTTTAAGAAGTAGAGGAGAAATTGTTTTGGCAACTGCATCATCTGGTATAGTTGCAACATTGTTACCTGGTGGTAGAACTGCGCATTCTCAATTTAAGATACATATCGATATACAACTGATTTTCATTTGTGGTACTCAAAAGAAAAACGATCTTGCAAATCTCATTAGGATTTCTGCTGCAATAATTTGGGATAAAGCCCCAATGATAAACAAAAATTGTTTGGAAGCCTTAGATCAATCATTACAAGACATTTGTAGCAACAATGCTCCATTTGGAGGAAAAGTTATGATCATGGGGGGAGACTTTCGTCAAGTTCTTCCTGTTGTAAGAAAAGGTACTAAGGTACAAATGATTTATGCGTGTATTGTTCAGTCTCATTTATGGGCTCATACCAAAATTTTGTGATTGCGTCAAAATATGCGATCATTGCATGATCAAGAGTTTGCAGAACTTCTTATGCGCATTGGTGATGGTGTTGAACCTACCAAACCAGATGACATGGTGAGGTTGCCTTCACAGATTGTAGTCCCATGGGAAGGTGAACATCCCATACAAGTGCTTATACAACATATTTTTCCTAATTTAGAATTGCATGGGTGGAATGCCCTTTATATGGTACAAAGAGCTATTTTGACCCCAACAAACGATGATGTCCAAAAATTGAATGATATAATTGTTCACCAGTTTTCAGGAGAAGAACATAATTTGTTATCATTTGACGAGGTTGAAGGGGATAATAATAATTTATTCCAGCAAGAATTCTTAAACTCAATTGTACAAGGTAGTTTGCCCCCACATATTATGTCGTGGGTTATATATGAATATGTTGGATGTGGAAATCTTGACAGGAAACAACACAGGAAGACGAGTTTTCTTGCCCAGAATTAAAATAAAAACATCGGCCAGTGATGGGTTGCCTTTTCTCCTTAGTAGAAAGTAGTTTCTTGTGCGACTAAGTTTTGCAATTACAATAAATAAGTCACAAGGACAAACCATCCCAAATGTTGGAATATATCTTCCACGACATGTTTTTAGTCATGGACAGTTATATGTGGCTTTATCTAGAGGTGTTTCACAGACTACAACAAAATTTTTATCCAAGGAAAGAAAATTGGAAGGAGAAGATGGTGACTACACAAAAAATGTAGTCTTTAAACAAATTCTTTTATCGCACCCGCAGGTATCATTACGTACATTAAAAAAATAATCTCACACATTGATTTCCATTTTAGTTACACGAAATACCAATATTATATTGTATTCTTTATATGATAATAACTAAGTATAACTAAGTATAAAATTGTATGGTTTTGATATACAACCAAACTAGAACACAATGAAGTCTTCCAATTATGTAAGGAGCTAAGAGGGAAGAATGTCGAAACTTGCTTCGACATAAAAGTAAGCTATACTTAATCATTTATTTTATGCTTTTAATATAATCAATCAATTAGATCATACTTATTCTCACTATTCTTATACGAAATAAATTTTAGGTGGGGGACTTTAAAGATAAATGGAACACATGGAAGGATGAACAAACAATTTCATCTATCGGCAAGCTAGACAATAAGGTGCATTTACCTTTTTCGCAACATGTATAAAAAAATTTGTTTGTTGCATTTTCACTACTCTTTCACTAACACTTTTATCATCCTTGTTAAAACAGGTCAAGCATCTAAAAATTTACTCTGTCGGTTGGGGCTCCACAGTGATAACAGATAAAACACAACTTTGGAAAATGGTGAAAAAAGAAATAATATCTCAAAGGATGGACAGGTTTTTATTTTATTCATTTAATAATATTTATCCATAGAATATTTTTGAATGCATGAGTTTTACTTTTACTATTGGTTTTTGTAAATAAAACCCTGTATATTCACTAAACCCATTGTTTTCCTTTTTTACCAGAAATTCACGTAATTCAAAAATAAGTCAGGTTGTTCTACCAAATCTGAACTAAAATAAAATATCTCCATTCTTCATGTATACATTTATTTATGGCTCAGTACACCAGATTATAATCAAACAAATCACATGTTTTGAATGTATTTTTTTATTGATATGGCATTTCATGATGTATTTGTAGTTTTTTAAAGCTAAAGCGCATCGATAAAGAGATGTACGAAGAATTGATTTGAATTTTTATAGGTAGAAAAATAATATATTATACTAATTACTATTACTTTCACTATATTTTTCTCTAAAGCAATTCTAATGTGAGAGTCTTACATTTTTTCTTTACTACGGAAAACAATTGCAGAGAGAGTGAAAATTCTCACGATATGTTCGGCCTTCCTCTTAAAGAACGTTATTAATTACACAGTATAAATAGTATTTTGTGTTCTTCGATTATTTAATATAATTTAGAATAACTTTGTTTGTCATTTTCAAAATGTAATAATATTATTAACATGTTTAGACAACATATTTTTTAATCTAAATTTTATTTAATTTGATATGTTTAAAATAATAGTAGCATTAATGTATAGTTAATTCATTAAAACATTTTTAGTATATATACATTTATCATCCTGATTTTAAGACTGCTTGAGAATATCTAAAAACAAATGCATTTAATTAATCTTAAGTATGATAAAAACTTCATACAAAATATACACACATTTATTTTTCTATGTTGTGCGCATTAAAAAAGCGGACAGATCGGCACGGGAGTGTCCGTCTGAACGGTAGTATATTATAAAACAAATACCAAATTAAATTGCAGATTTTAGTAATTAATTATATTTTTTGATTTAGTAGCCTTGTATTTAACATATTTTCTATAAAGCAAATTTGTTATATGAACAATTTTTAAACAAATTATTAATTTTCATAATAATAATATATACAAGGGTTAAATATATTTGTGGTTCACTTAAATATCTCAACTTTTAGTTTTAGTCTCTCTATATATTTCCTTTAAAGAATGATCCTCTTATAATTTGTTATCTTCACTTTTGATTCTTCTTGCAAATTAGCGACGGTTTTTATAATTTAGTGATAAAATTTGCGATAATTTATTACTTAGCGACTGATTTAACGACGATTTTAACAATAATTTTAATATTAAGAGATCAAAAGTGTAGATTAAAAATTTTAAAAAACTTATTTAAGAAAACCACAAACATATTTAATCCTATATACAATGTCGAAACAAATATCCATTTTATCTATAAAAATAAATATACTATCATACTTAAAAGAGAGTTTTACTATTTTATTAAATTACTTATTTTTTAATTATATAACACTTTGATTTGACAAGTAACTAATCTACAAGTTTATTTTAGAATGTTAATTTCTATGTCAATTTTAGACTGACTGTTTTTTAATATTTAAAATGGTTTGATTCTATATAAAATATATTTTCTTTTCATTTGAACTAAATGGATAAGTATAGATAGTTTGTTGCATACACTAGGTTGGCCATGCAGAAGTAATACATAAAAAATTTAAAATTTGAGTTATTAAATTATTATTACTAATTTTATAATGTTTTTATTTATGCAATTAAATATCTTTATTTATTTAAATTTTGGGATAGTGGAATAGTGATTTTTCACAATAGACATAATATTGATAATTGTTGAACTTTATTGAGTAATTCAAGTGATGTAATCAGATACACCGGTTACAACAAGGTCTGAGATGCATTCAAATAGTAGAAAAGTTGAAATTTCGCAAGTGTAACCGGTTATCATTGAAGTTGATTTAATTTCTATTTTAATTCGGTCCTAGGTGTAACCGGTTAACCACTTTGGTGTAACTAGTTACATGCACGATTTTTTGTATTTTATATTATTGTACTTGGTCAATTTACATCTCAATTGTATTGTATCTCATATATAAGTGTTTAGAGTGCACACTCACCCAAGCGAATGAAATCATAACTTCTCACCCTCAATTTTCTCTCTCTCTCTCTCTCTCTCTCTCTCTCTCTCTCTCTCTCTCTCTCTCTCTCTCAAAAACCAAAAAAAATTCACCATTGTTTCACCAATCTTATGGTTGCTTGTTCCAATATTTGGCATCAAGAGTCTGGTTCAGATCCACAAACACCTAGTGTGCAACATGAATTTTGTCTCTAATGGAAGAATCCCTGCAAATTTGCTCATTCTTGATGCTAAAAATTATGACAAATGAAGGTGTTTGGATACCAAGATGTTCTTGAAGTGATATAAAATGGTGTTACTCCTCTTCAAGCCAATGCAACAGAGGCGTAATAATCATCGCAAAAGGAAGAAAATACGAAAGATTTCAAAGCGTTGTTCTTGATCCATCAATGTGTTGATGGTAATAATTTCGAGAAAGTTGGTGATTGTGAATCGTCGAAGCAAGTGTGGGAGATCATAGAGAAAGCTTATGCAGGGGGAAACAAGGCAAAGGTGGTGAGGTTACAAACTCACAAACGAATGAAATCGAATTGATTCAAATGGAGGAAAAGGAGACAAAGGCGGAGATTGCTTTGCAAGCTCATTTTAATGAGAATGACAAGAGATCGAAAGAAAAATGGTCCATGAAGAATAAAGGGAATTTTCAGAATTTTGGTGGAAAAGAGTCCCAAAATTCAAAGAATTCAACTTGTCAAAGGGGTGAGAGCAGCTACAACAAACATGATGGTCAAGGCAACTTTAGAGGTGAGAGGAAGAGGTTTGAGTAGAGTAAGGAGTAGTGCTACAAGTGTCAACAGTTTGGTCGTTTTGCAAAAGAATGCAATGCTAACAAGAAGGAATCTCAAGGGGATAAAGCCAAGGTTGCAAGACAAGAGTTTGATAAAGAGAATACATTTTTGGTCATGATCATTGAAGTGAATTGTAGTAGCAAACAGTTGTGGAACAGCAGCAGCAGCTCAAAGAATGCTGAAAATTTGAGTTGTGGTCGATTAAATGATATGATCCTTTCACTCCATTCAAGCTTTTGCACAACAAATCTCTTAATCGATAAGTTTCTCATTTTCTTCCTATTTTTGAGTTGTAATGCATGCATTAGGTAAACATTTTTTTCTTCCAACATTTTTTTGTATTTACATTCAAAATAGGTACTTTATTTAGACAAGCATACAAATTTGTTGGTGTTTAGGGCATTGTCTATATTTTTAAAAAGTCTTATGATGTCACCTTTTTACGGAGATACATCTCCAGCTATTTCAGGAATATTTTTTCTTCCTAGTTTTACAAAGATGCATCTCTGGATATTTCTGGATTTTGTTCTCTACTAGAAAAACTATTTTTTAAGACAACGATTTCACCTCGCATGTCGAAAAACTAAGGTAAAATTCATGGACATGCCCTGTTTTTTTTATAAAAAAAATATACAATATATTTTGTCGATTATTTTGAAAATCGAGGGGTAAACTTATGTAGCGTACATGCTTCGAATCACATCATCTTCAGATTATGTTTTTATCTCTTTAAAAGTGGCGCCTTCTTGAATATTTTAATTTTAATCTAAAAAAACGCCACTTTTCACCTCAGTTTTCTTTCCATCCAAGGTGAATATATATATATATATATATATATATATATATATATATATATATATATATATATATATATATATATATATATATATATATATATATATATATATATATATATATATATATATATATATATATATATATATATATATATATATATATATATATATATATATATATATATATATATATATATATATATATATATATATATATATATATATATATATATATATATATATATATATATATATATATATATATATATATATATATATATATATATATATATATATATATATATATATATATATATATATATATATATATATATATATATATATATATATATATATATATATATATATATATATATATATATATATATATATATGAAATTCTAGTAACAGACAGTCAATGTTATATTGCATGTTATGACATCCACTACTGAACAGACAATTAAGCTAAACAGTAAAACACTTAAAGAAAGCAGTAAATAACACAGGGAATTTTTTACCCAGTTCGGTGCAAATCACACCTACTCTGGGGGCTACCAAGCCAGGGAGGAAATCCACTATAAGCAGTGTTAATTCAGAGCCAAACTACCACTTTGCACTCTTCACTTAAGACCTACCCAATGCAACTTCAGCCTAACACTAGACCTGAGTTCCTACTCACTCCCCCTCAATCATAACAATGATATCAACCACTTAAGTTACAGATTAACCTGAAGACACACTTCAAACAAATCTTGATCTTGCTTCACAGGTTCAATCAAGAGACAGAACACTCGTGCTTGAAAGCTTAGAGTGACACAAACAAAGTACAACCCAAAACACACTAGTCCAAAGCAATCATCCAGGTGATAATTGCTTGGCTCACGAGTAATTCTAAGACACAAAACACACGTGAAAAACAAACTGAATTTTTCACTCACAAACAGCTCACAACACACTCTGTAAAATCTATAAGTCTCTGTCTTGAATCAGGATTGCCACTTCTGTATTTATAGGCAGCGTAAGTTCCTTGGGCCTCAGCGCAGTAATTAGGCTTAACCAAGTTAAACCTATTTTCATAAATCAGGGTTTTGTCAATTAGGTCATAGGCATTCTACGTTATCCTCAGCATTGCCTAGCATTTCGCCTGAGATAACTAAGCGCCCTAAAATGTTTCCTGGAATCTAGCCTGAGCTAACTCAATCATTATACCAGGAAAAAAAAACACGCGCCATTGATGTCAGCAACCTGATATCATAACATTCAGTATGACATCCAATACACTTTGTTCTAGCTAACCAAACTTACCATGCATAACACTACACAAGCATGTCATGACATCAATCATGACATCTACACACAACATTGTTTTACCATAAAATGCAGCCAATCAAGAACATCTACAAACTCCCCC
Source organism: Lathyrus sativus (assembly GCA_963859935.3). NCBI lineage: Eukaryota > Viridiplantae > Streptophyta > Magnoliopsida > Fabales > Fabaceae > Lathyrus > Lathyrus sativus. Next base: position 474,003,827 of record OZ012739.1, read on the forward strand.
TTTGGCAAATTTTTTGGCTAAAACTATATGTCACCATATCAGAGAACATATGCAGCAGAAAAGTTCATAACTCACATCTAATCATGCAGGATAGCTACTAGCTAATACTACACTCAACACACATGATGTACTACCAAATCAGATTCAACTACACTACCAATCACACAGACTGTTCTGGATTATGAATGTCCAGACATCTCATATGACATCCTTAAAAACACCTGTTCCACAACACTAAATACCACCTTCTAGTTTAGACTACAGATGTCGCAACATTTTGTGGAACATCTTGTGATACTCCCCCTTAACTGATGCACAACTACACATCATCCTGTGATACTCCCCCTTGATTGATTTTAGGAGAAAAGACGAGTCATCATTTTAAGGTAGATTTAACCGCCACAAATTGTAGGAAAATAGTCTTTGCATCGTCTTAAGAGAAGGGCTCAAGTACTCGGATATTGATCGACGAGTACACCTCTATCTCTCTTAAGGAAAAGTCCCTACATTTGATTGTATTGATGTGGGGTGGAAGTTCTATCTTGCTTAGGATGATTAACATCTTTCTCTAATGTTTGAATATTTGTTGTGGAGTTGTTTGTTTTGTTTCTATGTTGTAAAAAGGTCCTTCCTATGGGGTAGGATCTATCCTAAAAGATCAACTTGAATGGGATCAAGGATCATGTGGGAGTATGATGTAAATGAGGTGCACTACACACGAGTGTTGAACCATGTGTAGGTTCTTCCTTTGGACGGAATGCAATGTGATGCAACAAAGATAAATGCGGTAACGATAAATTGCGATGATAAAGGGGCAGATAAATAAAACCATACACACGCATGAAAGCGCTGAGTGTGTGAATTGTGTAAGTGAAGGGAACCGGAGCGGAGACGTAAGCGTGCTTGATTGGATTAAGTTGGCGGGGGATTGATTGGGTTATTTAAATTGATTTAAGTTATTAAGGCAAATTGATTTTAAGAGAAAGTTGGTTTTATTAATTATATTATATTTAATAAAAGTTAGAGGGGATCATAAATAAAGTAGATTTTAAAAGAAATCAATTTTTAAGCAAATAAGGGCTTTTGAAAAAAGTTTTATTTAAAAAAAGGTTCTTTATCAAAATAAAAATAGATTTTAGTTATTATTAACAAACCAAATTATATTAAGATTTTTATTGATCCACATTACACATTATTAATAAAAGGCTAATAGGTTTTTTAAAAAAGGGACCAATTAGTAAATCAATTTTTTTAAGAAAAGTGGTAGAGATAAATGAGATTATTAAAATAGGGTTCTCTTATTAAGATAAAATAAATTTTTTTTACTAATAAAATTAATTAAAATTATCAAAAGATTATAAAAAAAGTTCTCATTAGATAATTATTAAAAAGAAGTTGATTTGAGTAAATAAAATACTTATAAAAGCTGATTAGATAAAAACTAAGCTAATAGTTATTTAAATAAAAATACTTAAAAGGATTAATTAGGTGGTTAATTAATAGATTAGATTAATTATTAGATTAAGAATTATGTGGATTATGCTTAGGGAATTAATTGGCAGATTATAAAGAATAAATGATGTTTAACGGAAGGATTAGGGATTAAATGATGGTGGGGCGCGGGATCCTGTGGGTTTTACTAGCGAGGGTGCACGGTGTGGAGTGTTGTGGTGCGTACGATGATGATCCGTTGAAGATCGGTGGGTGTGTGCGTGAGGTGCATGGTAATTAGCGTGTTTGTGTTACATGTGATTACAACAGCATAAAACAAGATTAAAAAGAACAGGAAACCCTAGGACCCAAATTCTCCCCCTTTCGCCGTTCTTCTTCTTCCGCTTCTCCCTCTCTCGATCCGTCCGTTCTCCTTCTTTCTTTCTTCTTCATTTCATCGTATCCGTTTCCTTCTTTTCCTTTCCCGTTTTACTCCTTCAACCTTCTTAATCCCGATCCTCTTCCTTCTCTCAAACCTGGAACACAAACAAACAAGATCAAAAATTTCAATAAATTTGACACGAAACGGAAGGATTACCGCGAGTTGGACGACGGAGGTTCGAGACGGCAAGGCGATGGTGATTTTCGTCTCATCGGCTCCAATGCTTTCCGGCGACGGCGAATGGGTCTCGCGGTGGATTCTGAGGAAGGAAATGAAGGCTCGTGGCGGAGTTTTCACCGCGGGAGGCAAGAAAGGATGAGTTTTCTTTAACCTTTCCTCTTCGCAATAATTTTAGGTTTTTCTCGAGGTTTGCAGTTTAGGGATTTTTCTGTGTATATTTCGCAAAACATTATCGTCCTGATTCTCGAATTCTCCTCTTTTTATAGGCTCCTGAGATCAAACTATGATATTGACAATGAATAAGCAGGATTTCGGTTTTGGAAACGAATTAAAAATGCTTGATATGATTCCTTATTGGTTTTGGACAGTAAAACAATCTTTTGAAACGTTTCTGCCTTTAGACTATTCTTATCTGAAACGTGCTTGTGAATTGTTTTGGAAATATCATAAAATTTATTTGGACTTGATGATGGCTCTTGATTGCTTCTTCCTTATTTTCGATTAAACAAAAATATCTTTGCTCATGTCACTTTTGAATTGCAGGTGAACCGATACAAAGTGCCGATCAACCCCTCTTCGGATTGGAAGCGGAAGCAGAAACGTCTGCTTAGCATAATGATGACAGTTGTCACGTGTGAGACTCTGTTTTGGCTGCCTTATTCTGATGGTTATAAAATCATTCCATCACGCCCTCAACATGCTGTGAAACTCTCTGCCCAACTTCAACGTCATTTTCTCTTAATAACATTGATGTTTGTTGTTTTCGAGGTACAGTTTCGCGGCGTAATGGCGAGCAAGTGTTGTTTTTATGCTCTTCGTTTGATGGCGCCTCCTTGCTCTCGATGGAGTCTTGGAGTTACAACATTAAGAGCATAGTGAACAACCAGTATGGGGAAGGAGCTGGGCATCAAACAGGTTGTTATGGACCTTCGGTGTCGACTAGCACATGGTGAGGAAACAAAAGGCTATTTAGATGCTTAGGTCCACTTGTTAATAGTGTATACTTCCATAAAGTTAGGGACATGATAAGGTTATATTTCTTCTTGCAATACCCCCTAGCCTAACTTCGCATTTGTGAATCTGCAGGAAATCCTTACGACCAAAACTCCACGCCTCTTGGTGTACTCTAGAGCGATAGCTTAGGGTTGTTCTGAGTTAGCTTTATTTGAAGATTTCATCATTGAACTTCCTTGTCTTTAGTGCCGTCATATCTTCCAAGTTTACCATCAGAATATTCAGGCCATCCATCCTTCAGCAAACGACTCTCAGCAAGTTCAATTGCATGTCTTGCTATTTGCGGTCGCCCTGTCATGATGCAAGCAGTTGTTACTAGCCACAGGAGCACTGGCCAAGAGCCTCCATTATGGTAACTCCCTCTGGTATATTTTTTGGGATCACAATCGGTAACAATTCGCCACTCATGACTTTCTATTGCAGGGTAACTAATTTTTAGTGGCATTTCACCGACCAACTCATCCCGACAAGCTTCAATAAGATCCATGATTGACTGATCTGGAGTTGCTAAAGAAGAAAGAATTGAAACACAATTTCCTAGAGCAAGCCATCGAAAATCCATTCGAGCTGGACTGACATTTCCAATAAAGTAGCCACCTCGTGTTGGCATAAAGTCAAACACCCAATCTTGAATTGAATCCGGAATAACATTAAACTTATTTACTGCAGTATGTGAGTACTCTTCTGTCTTGTACCGATAAATGTCATTTAGTTGTTGGAAGTCAAGCCAAAAGTAGCTTCTCATGTGAAAACTTAGGATTAAGATTGCTTTGTAGAATAACTTGATTGTAGCAGAGTTTGAAGTTTAAAACCGCTCTTAATTGTTTTGGATTTCCACTTACTGAAACACCATTTTACAGTTCAGTATTTTGGAAGCGGCACTTGAATTGAAATGATATGCAAGGATTTATGAACTCTTTGAATTGCTTTATGATTCCTCATGACTTTACATGGCTAGTTTTAGTTGTGATTATTTGTACTGGCATGGAATGTGACAATGGATGATGTAGTAGCTAGGCATAGATATGTATATGTATTGGTTCATGTATGAATGGAACTACCTCTGTCAATTTCCTCTTTCTTCTTTCATACAGGTTGTACTGGGGTTACCCGAGTATGCAGTGTCCTTAATGAGAAATTCACCGCTTGATGAAGGGTCTGGAAAGAATCCATGACTGCCTGAGTTCTTCAATCTTTGTGCGGCCTTTGTAATTATCAGATGAGCTTTCTATCCACTCTTTATCACCAGCTGTAATCAAGACATTTGCATCACAAGACAAGCATTCAAAATTCTTTTCAGGGGGCCCTAGCAACATCTGATGGCTTCTTCTCACTAGCCTTTCTAATTCGTTTGTTAGGAAGCCCTTTCTGATTATGGCCTCTGTGCCTCGAACTTAACTCATACCCTGCAAAAGCCACTGAATATGATACTTGTGTACGTGGCTTTTTGGGTCTGCTGCTAAAATCATTGTAAAGAGAGTCAGGCTTGCCATCAGACCACAGATGTGACTGAAATCTCAATGACATCAAACTATTCCGGCTCCGGTAAGAACTTATTGGTGTTTGAGACGACATTATATGGTCATAACGCTTTAACATTATATTCAAATTTTTGTAGGCTGCATGATGTTGCTTAGAGGACGATGGCGGTAATGCTACAGCAGTTGGGTTTACTTTACTCAAGAACGAAAACTGGCACAAATGGTTTTGGATTCATTAATACCAATTATCTCTCTCATTTGCATTTTGGTGGATTGATTTTCTCTTTTATGTCGATGCACCGTATTTCATGAAAGTTGAAATCTCTCCTACATGGGACTTTCCAGATAACCTTTTGTTTATCTCAGTGACGGGAACAGCTGCGGGATTTTCTACAACAACTGTAATAACATCAGGCCACTTGCCGCTATACTTCCTCACCATTTTCTTTAACATCTCAGATATAGTTTTTTTTTCAAGTGAGCTAGTGGGATATTAACACGACAGCTGGAAAGAGCGACATGAGTAGCCCTTTATGGAGTGCGTCCAACATCTTCCCATTATCAAGTCATAGGCATCTTGTAGTAATTGTCATCTTACGGTAAAGATGAAACAATGGCTTCCCTTAGGCTCGGGATGACCATTTTGTTTGTATTATAGGAATCTTGTAAACATTAATTCTCATAAACTTATTTGAGCTCTGTATGCATAAAACCTTTGCATCCTTTAAATGTTAATTCTGAGCTTCGATATCAACTTGGATTCGTGAATCTTTTAGAAGTTCTTGAGTCTTATAGCAACTTCAATTTTTTTAGTTTCAAGAATCCTATACCATAATCATTGAAATCAAAACTTGATGCAAATCTCATGAAAGTCTCTTTATCTTGTAACTTGAATGGCTTGTTAATGCGCGACTCTAATTTGCAAACTTGGAGTACGAGTAAACCAAAACTTGAAGGCATCTTGAATCAATTAATCACCTCTCGAGTAACTCGATTCTTTGGTCTGAACTCTTTATGAGACTTTTCATCGCTTTGGAAGGGTATTGAAAGACATCCTTTCTTTTGACATATTGCTTGTGCTTGAATATTCCCAAAATAGATGAATTTGGGTTAAATGGCCTTGAATCATATTCTTGAGAGATGACGTTTACTAGAGGAATTGATCCCATGCCAATTTAAAATACATGGAGGAATGCCCAATAAACCATTTATACTTTGAAACACATTTGTACATAGTTCTGGGCATAAGGTGTTATTCCTGGAGTCGTCTTGAGAACACTTGGGAAATCAAATTCCGAACTCTTTGACATGCTGGACTAAACCGGAGAATACCATCTCCACTTGAACTTAATGTGCCTGCACAAACTTGTTAGTCACAATAAATATGCATACAAGAGTAAAAGATAAGAGAGTACCAAAGAGAAAAAAAAAAGGAGGTGGAATCTTAAGGTTAAAAATTAGGGTGTGACAAGGAGAAAGTGACACATTTTCCTCTTACATACACTTGGCCAAACTCATTTGATTTTCTATCAACACATTCTTCTGATAGGTTCACTATGAACTCCTTAACAAGTATTTCATAGCACTGAGAAAGCTGAGTAACAGTCCTCATTAAACCAGCATCATGGATAAGATTCATGATCTCCTTACTTTCAAGGGCATTCTGAGCCAGCTCTCTCTCTAATGCCAACCTCTTCTGATACACATATTTCCACCTGTTTACACTTGAGGGATAATGAAATGAGATATTGTCAATAGGAACATCAGGAACATTGGCAGCAAGTTTGCTAGTTGTGGGTTTCTTCTTTGGTGGGATGTCAGTGACATCACAAGCAACATCCGATTCAGAGTCAGATTCAGTACTAGTTTGAGCCTTTCTCTTCTTTGGAACCACCTTGATACAAGCTTTGGTAGGGACAACATCAGTACTCTTTGTTACAGCTTTCTTCTTAGGAGGACTCTGCACAACTGCCTTCTTCCCTTTCCTAGTCATGAGCCTTTTGGCTATGCTAGGGTTGATCGTGGCTATCAGATCATTATCTGAATAATCATCAAGATTCACTACATCAGCATCATCCTTCTGGACATCATTATCATCATTATTATCACCTTGCATATTAACATCATTACTTTTAGAAGTTTGACCCTTATCATCATTCTTTTATGAGGTCGTTCCCAAGGTTTCAACATCTTGAGTAACATCATCTTGTTGATCCAGATGGGGAGCAAGACCCTCAGTGTTAAGGGGAATGGATATCCCTGGCACATCATGTGGCTCATTCAATATCCTAGATACCAAATTAGCAATGGTGTTGTGGACATCCCTAAAGCCTTCCTTATTGGTATCCTCAAAAGGGGTGGAGGTTGAAGTGTGAGGGGCCTGACCTGTGACTAGTTCTTTAGGTCATCTTGCATGCGAAGTCCATGGTTTCTTCACACTCATACCTTCAGGGGTCACCATACGTAGGGGTGCCACCTCAAGAACCTGGTTAGCGTTGCAAGAGTCAGCTCTAGCACCAGAATCTGGATCAGCGATGGTGGTCATCTTCTTGGAGGAGGTAGATTTTGATTGTTGAGACATGTTAGGAGACTTTGGCAGTGTGAGAGAAGGTTTTATGTGGTTGTTGAAGGAGGTATGGAAGATGAAGAAGTGGTATGGGAACCAAATGAAGCAAACATATCATGTGTAGGGGGTAGAGTGATATGATTGCAAAAGAAGAGGGAACTCAGAATTTTGACCAATCAGCAAATGATTAAAATTTAGACTATTCAAAACACAATTCCTAAATACCATTAATTTCTATAACTCCTTATAGAGACACATTCCCAATTTTCTTCATAAGTTTTCAATTTGAGTAGTCTCGAGATCTCTTGTAAAAATGTTATCACTTTGTAGGTCAGAGTTCTCAAGCTCCACACGATCTTCTCTACAGTGATGTCTGTTATCACTATACATGGCTCTATTAAGCTGAATTGGGTTCATATTGATGGCACTAAGATTGTCACAATATAATGTCATGACATCCTGAGTGACATTGCTCCCTTTATGCTGGTCATCTTTCATGGACTCCATCAACTTCCAGTATAACAAATCTAGATTTTTATGATGTCCATTCTTTGGATGTGCTATCTTGGCTTGCCTGCCAACCTGACATTTACCACATCATGTTCTTTCATCTGGGGTTGACTTTGGAGTTCCTCTTACTTCTTCCTTGATATGGTCTTTTTTATCCCTTGAAGATGTCTCCTTTTCTTTGCCACAATTGATCCTCCTTTTCTTCTTTGGTTATGGTACAGACATTGAAGTTACTTTTAGGCTCCCATAAGTAGCAATTATTCTTAGCTCTAGATCCCCTCATGACTTCCTCATCTTCTACATTGGTGACAACACATTCACCCTTAGTGAATTTTACATTGATTCCTTGGTCACGGAGCTGACTGATACTGATAAGATTTACAGTCAGTCCTTTAACCAACATGACATTATCCAGTTTTGGAACACCAGGACAGTCTAGTTTTCCAATACCTTTGATTTCTCCTCTAGCTCCATCACCAAAGGTTACATGACTCGTGGAATGAGTTTTAATGTCCACCAAGAGGTTCTTTATTCCAGTCATATGTTTAGAACATCCACTATCAAAATACCATTCTTCTTTGGTTGGCACCTTTAGAGAGGTATGAGCTACTAGAGCAACCTCTTTAGCAACCCATTGTTGTTTCTTGATAGGAGCATCCTTTTTGGGTCTAACTTGATGTTGTTTCTTAACATGGCCACCCAGTTTGGGTTTGACTTGATAAGGGTGGCTAGGAAATCCATGTAACCTGAAGCAGAAAGGTTTTATGTGTCCAAATCTTCCACAGTAGTGACACCTCCACCTTTGAAACTTTCTCTTAGTCTGGCTCATGCTTTTGTTCCCCTGATGTTGAGACATTAGTCGTGACATCCGATTTGACCTATGATTTTCAGGCTTTGTCCTCTTGAGCCCCAAGATGGGTCATTGTTTATCAACAAACCCTAGTCCAGACATGTTTCCTGCTTTCTGACCACTTTGTAGAATTTCTTCTAGAGTGTCAGTCCCATTGTTTAGCATCCTGATAGATTTTGACATCTGATCCAGTTTAGATTTCAACAAGCTGACCTTACTGTTGAGTAAGTCTATTGTTGCAAGATGCTCCTTCTTCTCAGCCTCCAACTCCTTTATAATTTTCTTTTGCTTCTCCCATTGTTGGCACACTTCTGCACTTCTGATACACAGTTGTTTATATGAAGCTGCAAGCTCATCAAAAGTCAGCTCATCTTCACTAGAATCATCATCAGATACACATACACTAGTTAGTGCAGTGACATGTTTTGCAGATTCTTCTTCTGATCCACTCTCAGAATCTCCATCTGACCAAGTGACAATTAGACCTTTCTTTTGCTTCTTGAGGTAAGTGGGACATTCAGCTTTAATATGACCATAGCCTTCACATTCATGACACTGAATTCCTTTGCCTTGGTTGGACTTTTCTTCAGATTTACCTCTTATGTTGATGTTAGAGGAGATGTTCTTGACATTAGGTCTTCCCTTATGATCTATTCTTTTCATAGGTCTGTTGAATTGTCTTCCAAGCATAGCTATAGCTTCTGATAGATTCTCCTCACTTCTACCATTGTCTTCATCTGAGTCCTCTGCAGTATTTGATACAAAAGCTATGATTTTGTTCTTCTTCTCATCCTGATCACACATTCCCATCTCAAAGGTTTGGAGAGAAATAATGAGTTCATCAACCTTCATGTCGCTGATGTCTTGAGCCTCTTCAATAGCAGTAACTTTCATGGCAAATCTCTTGGGCAATGATCTGAGAATCTTCCTTACAAACTTTTCTTCAGACATTTTTTCTCCTAAAGCTCCCGAGTTATTGGCAATCTCAAGAATATTCATGTAGAATTTATGAATAGTCTCATCCTCCTTCATTCTCATATTCTCAAACTTAGTAGTCAACATCTGTAATCTAGACATCTTGACCTTAGAGGTACCTTCATGAGTTGTTTTGAGAGTATCCCAAACCTCTTTGGCCAGTTCACAGTGATGCACAAGTCTGAAGATGTTCTTATCTATCCCATTGAATAAAGCATTCAAGGCCTTAGAATTCCCAAGAGCCAAGGCTTCTTTCTCTTTGCTCCACTCTTCTTCATGTATTAGCACAGTTGCTCCATCTTTATCTATTTTCCCTGGATGTTCCCATCCTGAGTTAGCTGCTCTCCAGGCTTTGCTATCCAGAGACTTCAAGAAAGCTATCATATGAGGTTTCTAGTAGTTATAGTTAGAACCATCCAGAATTGGTGGTCTATTTGTGAATCCTATATCCTTGTCCATAGTACCATAATTTATCTTCCATAGATCTCACCCAGAAAGTAACAGGCAGGGTGCCTGATCTGATGCCAATTGAAATTCTAGTAACAGTCGGTCGATGTTATACTGGATGTTATGACATCCACTACTGAACAGACAATTAAACTAAGCAGTAAAACACTTAAAGAAAGCAGTAAATAACACAGGGAATTGTTTACCTAGTTTGGTGCAAATCACACCTACTCTGGGGGCTACCAAGCCAGGGAGGAAATCCACTTATAGCAGTGTTAATTCAAAGCCAAACTACCACTTTGCACTCTTCACTTAAGACCTATCCAATGCAACTTCAGCCTAACACTAGACCTGAGTTCCTACTCACTCCCCCTCAATCACAGCAGTGATATCAACCACTTAAGTTACAGATTAAACTGAAGACACACTTCAAACAAATCTTGATCTTGCTTCACAACTTCAATCAAGAGACACAACACTCATGCTTAAAAGCTTAGAGTGACACAAACAAAGTACAACTCAAAACACACTAGTCCAAAGCAATCATCCAGGTGATAATTGCTTGGCTCATAAGTAATCCTAAGACACAAAACACACGTGAAAAAGAAACAAAATTCTTCACTCACAAACGGCTCACAACACACTATGTAAAATCTCTAAGTCTCTGTCTTGAATCAGGATTACCACTTCTATATTTATAGGCAGCGTAAGTTCCTTGGGCCTCAGCGCAGCAATTAGGTTTAACCAAGTTAAACCTCTTTTCATAAATCAGGGTTGTGTCAATTAGACCATAGGCATTCTAGGTTATACTCAGCATTTCCTAGCATTTCGCCTGAGATAACTAAGCGCCCTAAAATGTTTCCTGGAATCTAGCCTGAGCTAACTCAATCATTATACTAGAAAAAAAAACACGCGCCCTTCATGTCAGCAACCTGATTGTTGCACCCTAAAAATTTGCTCAACCTATTTCACCTGGTTTATGTTTCAATTGCATTGTCATTTGCATCATGTACATAGTCTAATCATTTGCATAGCATAGGATAGTAGGTCATCCAACAAGGGAGTAAGTGCCAATCTTATCTAAAGAAATGCATCAAAGGGTTTTTTATTCAAGCTCAAGAACGTCCAAGTTATCAATGAATGAATGGAAACTTTGAAAAGTTTGAAGGTCAACTGGTGGATTTCTCTCTTATCTATGGGTGTGTTTGAAGATCATCAGTGGGGTATGAGCTATGGAGTGAAGGTATGAAATGTGTGAAAAGATCATGGAAGACCTAGAGGGGTCATTTTGAAGATGAGACAAGTCATGGATACAAGTACAAGAGCTACAGTTGAAGGCAGTCAACTAGGGTTTCATCTGGGTCAACCCTAGGTCAACCCTAGGTCAACTGAATGATTGAAGAGTATCAAGGCCAGCTTGGAGGTTGTGGAATTCATGAATTGATATGTTGATATATGTGTGGTGTTGTGCCAAGGAGAAACCAAGAGGAATCAATAAGAAGAGGAGTTACCAAATTAGGGTTTTAGTGTAAAATCCCCTGATTTAAGTCTAACTTCCAAGCCAGATAAGTCAAAATGCAAGTTTCAAATGAAGTCTTGGTCAACATGAAACTTGTAGAACATCCCAATAGCTTTAATTTGAGTACTAGAAGTCTTCAAGGAGATTTATAGAACTCAAGTTCTGGGTCCCCAGAGGATACTGAAATTTATCTGTGAAAGTCACTTGACTTCCAAGCAACTTTTGCCCATAAAGGAGTTTTCAAATGGATCCTTGGCCAACATAAGAGTTGTATATCCTGATCTTAGCTTTAATTTGAGTACTAGAAGCCCTCAAGAGGAGTTGTAGAACTCAAGTTATGGTCTTGGCAACCCAGGGGTATTTTGGGAAAGTTGAATTACAGGTCATTTTTCAACATAGGTCCAAATCTCCATCTTCCACTCCTCAAATGAAAAAATGTTCAACATGAGATGTGTTCAAAATGATGTTTTTAGGCTAGATAAGAGGTCATGAGAATTTGGAATGGCTTGCTTCACAAAGTCACCAAAATGGCCTAAAATGAAGGTATATTTTAAATGAACCAAAGTTGGAAATTAGGGTTTTTGACCTACACAACCAAACTAAGGCATAGGACATACCATTTTGAATGTAAAATGCATTTTAAAAACATTGACATTGCCACAATTTTGAGTGGATGGTTATTTCAAGGACTTGCTTTGTAAATGGTTTACTTGAATCATAAGGCACCATTGCAAAACCACTTGGCAAGGCAAATGTAAGGCTCCAAGGCATTTCAACACATCCAATATCTCCTCTAATGACAAATTGAGATCAGAACCAGGTGTTGCACCAGCTGCTAAAAGATTTGATATGTGTATACCATCAAGAGAGAAATTCATGACATGAGAAATTCAACTTCTCATAGGAAGGATCCAGAAGGTGCTAGAGAGTTTTAACATGGCCTATATATTGAATAGAGGTGGTTCAGATTGGGGGTTGGTGATAATTGAAGGGAAGAAGAGAGATTGAGATTGAAAATTTCTTGTTGCAACTTGAAATCGGTTACAACAGTTTCTTCATTGTTCATCCCATTTCTTGATCCCATTCACTTCCATTGATGCTAGCAAGTGTTTCCAGGTCAAGATCATAGGAAATTCATGGCTAAATCGTGTTCTTGCAATTGAACATCTCAACCTGCAACTCAGATCCGGTTTCTACAATCCAGGCCATTTCAAGTTATTCTTTTGCATACAGAAGCTATAACACCTTCCATTGATCGTATCTGGAGCATCTCAGCACCTGATTCGAAGGTTTTGTTCATCTGTTCTTCTCAAATTCTCAGGTTGGTACTTTTCAATCCACAACTTGATTTAGGTAGAATTAGCATGTTTTGTTAGGTTAGATTGATTATAGGTGATTAGGGGAAGCTTTTAGGTAGCAATTAGAATGGTTTAGAGACAATCAAGCAATGGACACGATTTATGTTTTGAGTGATAACTTGCTGAATATTAAGGTAGAACATTAGTATGATGGTGGAAAATGCTCAGGGAAAGGTGATGAAGAGGTCGAACCTATTAGTTTTAAGAATGGTGAGTTTTGATCATGGAGTGATTTCTGAAGATTGATGCGTGTTTAGATATAGGATGAGTTTCAGTGTGTTTAAATACCATAGATGAGTTCCTGGTGAAATTTCAAGCGTGTTAGGACTTTTAATTTTGGCGTTTGATGAGGTATTGAGGGAGATACGATTTGAGGAATTGGTGTTCTTGAGTTCTGCATTCATGGCCTCCCTCTCCCTCCAGAATTTGAATTGGAGAAGATAACTCCAAGACCCTTGGGTCATGCCAAGACCTTTGACTCAAAATCTAATCTAACGGCCACAAGTGTTTCGAATATTGATGAAGGAATCTGAGAGTGGGAGCTAAACGCTCTGTTTCATTAAACGTGGGATGGTGGGCTTAAGTGGTGAATTGATACCCACACCCCCTCTAATGGCCCATATGGATTATGAACTGAATTTTGTTTCTTTTTGCACCACGTTTTTCACATTTATCTTTCTATTTTTCTTTTAATTTCTGATGTGTAATTGGGCTTTATACGCGCTTCTTATAGCCACCCCCATTCTGGGCCCATCCATATATTACACTATCCTGCATTGCTATTCATCACATAAAATTTCCATTTTTTTCATTTTTATTTTACATATTATTTTTTTTTAGTTTCTTTGAAAAATCATATTAAATTCAAAAATAAGTCTTTTTACATGGGAGTTTTTGCTCCGTTTTCATTAATGTCTCAAGAAAATTATAGAAAAATAAAATTAGCATTTTAGTCATTTTTCTATTTCTGGTGAATTTTTATATTTAGTTGCTTTTATTGCATTTTAGTTTGTATATCCATTTTGTTGAATTTTGTTTAGCCATTTCCTTTCATATTTTGACGTAATTCTTTTTTCCTATGGTTAGATTAGAGTATTGGGTTCCCCATGGAATTTTATCATATTTTGTGATTTAATTTCGGATAGTTTTGAACCATCAACTTTAGGGTGATCAGGATTAGGTTTTCACAACAATTAGGCGCAGTTTTGGGCATAGTTTTGGGGTTTTAAAATTGATTTAGGCCTTGGGGTTTATATGGGGTATAGGGTACATAGTTAGGGTCCCCTAGAAATTTAATTAGGATTTTATAATGAGTTTTACTATTTTTACCTGATTTTTGCAATTGGTTGATATTGGTGTGTTTCCCACTTGGGATGTTGCTTTGTTTGTGGGGTTTGGGCATTTCAATTGGGCTTGGGCTTGGGTTCTGCTTGTTGAGGCTTATGAAGACCTTGAATGATGATTGGAGACAAGTGATAGAGCTTGATGCATGAAGATTCCTCTCTTGGCAGATGGTTTTTGAAGACTTAGGAGATAGGAGCAATAGGCAGAGCTGTAGACTTAGACTAATTTCTTTCATAAACATGGAAAGCTTCGTGTGCTTCCATTCCTCCCAATAACTAAAATTCCTTCTAAGATATTCACATCCCTCCTTTGGAGGGATAAGTGGCTTATCTTAGAAGTAGAACTTTGAGGGAACCAGTCTCTCATGATGATAAACACTTATAGGCTTCCTTTGGTTGTCAATAAGCTGTTTTATCATTCCAACTTATTCTGTTAGGTGATCCTCTTATGGAGTGCTTTCCTTGAAGATGGAGCTTATCTAAAGCTTGGAGGCCATTGAAGTTTGATTTTGGGATTCACTGTGAAGATGTTGCTGTTTTGCAATTAATCAACTGTCAGAGTTTGATGTTTTTCAGAGTTGCTGCTGTAGGAGCTGCTGCTGCTGTAGGAGCTGGTTTTGCTGTCAGAACTGGTTTTGGGGTTTTATTTGCTGTATTGTTTGTTAATTTTCCCATAGGTTCGAAGTGAAGCTGTTTCACTTTGCCTATTGTCTTCCCAGGTTCGAGGTTGAGTGGGACTCCCTTGCCTCGCTTGTATTGTTGCATCTCATGCATTTTACTGCTTTACTGTATATATGCTGTTTCTTTTTCGTTTATCCTCTAGGATCTCTGATTTCCTCTGTGCAGGAGGGAATTATGACAGACATTAGGTGTTAATCGATGCATGACAACATTAGGGTAGTTTTTTATTCCCATTTCAAACCCTAGGTTTTAGAGTGTCGTTCTCTTCTTATCTCAAAATCATTCAAAACACAGTAATAAGATTTTAAACATCAATAAAAGACAGTTCTTGCGTAAAAAACTGAAAACCAATCAAAATGTCATTTTGTCCGCTTGGACCCGTAATCAGGAGAAAACCTTTTTCAGAAGGATAAAAGATAAACAGACAAATATGTGTCTTCCGTAGCCCGAACTACGTTTGCTCTGATCTTTCATGCCGTATGAAAGTACGTAAGCATAGGATGCCATATCCTAGCGAGCAACCTTCCCCTCCTTTCCCGTAGGTAGGCGAACTACGTTGACTCTGATTTCTCGTTCCAGACGGGAATACGTAGGCATAAAGTGCGATACTTTGCCGAGTCATTTTATTTTCTTTTAACCCCAGACCTGTAGAGTAGATAGAATAACAATCCGTACTAGAAAACAAGCGTGGATCCCGTCGAGTACGACGGACGTGAGGGGTGCTAATACCTTCCCCTTACGTAACTGACTCCCGAATCCAGGATTTGGTTGCGATGACCATTCCTTTCCCGTCTTTGCGGTAGGTTTACTTCGAGCGTTTCCTTTCCCTCCGTGGGGATAAATAACGCACGGTGGCGACTCTTCTGTTCAGCCGGCGCCGATTTTCGCAGTAGCGACAGTTGGCGACTCTGCTGGGGACTCTAACGGTTCCCTACGCGAGTCAATCCTAGCGTTTGTTTTCCCCTCGTGGGTTTTGTATGGATTTACGTTTCTGTATTTTACATTCAGCATTATATTATTGTGATTATTGTTGTGGGTATGAGGGGGTTCTATGATTAAGAGATAAGCCGGACCTGGGCTTGAGTGCACCTAGAATTAGAGTGGAAATTAGTGGGCGCGTGCTTGCTTTGCAGGCACTAGTGTCTCATGAAATCCACGCTCGGACGAGGTTCTTCTGGTTGACTTCTTTTTCAACCCTTTGGGTTGAGGGGGTTGTTGGTTAGTTGGATTGTCGACTCCGGGGACCGATCATTTGGAAGTTGGCTAAGTGAGGCCTCTTCAGGACATGATGATGCCACACCTTCTGGGTATCGTATCATCAGTATTGAAAGTCTGTGACGCCAACGACCGCATAGGATGCCATACCTTGTGTCAGTTATTAGGACACCTATTTGTAAGAGGGGTTGGGACATGCAGGTAACTTGACCTCCAGATTACCGGTTTTCTTGATTGAGGTTCAGTGATGTTTGAGGACAGTGTTATTGGGTCTGTCAGAGACCAGGTTGGGACCTTGTGGATGGTCTTGAGCAGTTTGTGGGTCTATTTGAGGCCAATATTGTGGATTGGACTTCTCAGCCAGGGGGCACTTGATCCCTTGTTGCATGTTGCATATTGCATTGTTTGCATCGTCATGTGCATATCATTAACGTGTGTCTGTGCTGCAGGTGCATTTTTATACTTCCCGATTCTAGTGCTCCGGACTTCTATCTGTTATTATGAGTACTTTGAGGAGGACTGTTGCGTATAAGTTGCCTACCCCTGATGTGACTTCTCTGTTGGGTCTGATTTCCCTAGCTGACGATGATGTGAAGAGAAGTTTTAGAAAGAGTTATGGGAAGCTACTGAATTTGGTTTGCAGACCAACCACATATGAGCTGAATGGGTTATACACATTGATGCAGTTATATGATCCCTCCTTGAGGTGTTTTATGTTCCAGGATTTCATTTTGGCTCCGACCATGGAGGAGTACGCTGAGTTTTTAGAGTTGTCGGTTCAGAACAGAGTGCCCTTCATTCACTTTGATGCTAAGCCTAAGCTGGAAGACTTAGTTGTTCCCTTGCATATGGATCCTGCAGAGTTGTTGTTGACCTCCTGGCATGGGGTTTCTGGGTTTTCTCTCAAGTTTTTGGTTGGCAAAGCTCAAGAATATGCCAAAAGTGGCTGCTGGATTGTGTTTAACGTTGTTCTTGCTTTGTGCATCTATGGGATTATACTGTTCCCTAATCTGCCTGAATTTGTTGATTTGGATGCATTCTACTTGTTTCCTGCAGGCAACCCGGTGCCTACTGTCGCTTGCGCGAAAATAAGGTGCCGGCATGACAGAAGAGTCGCCACCTTTCGTTATTTATCCCTCAGAGCGGGAAAGGAAACGATCGGAAAAACCTGACGAAAAAGGGTAAGACAAGGTCATCGCAACCATTGTCTGGGTTCGGGAGTCGGTTACGCAAGGGGAAGGTATTAGCACCCCTCACGTCCGTCGTACTCGACGGGATCCTCGCTTGTTTGTTTACTTGGACGGGTTGGTTATAATCTATCTACCTATCAAGGCTGGCTGAAAAAGAAAAGAAAAATGACTCGGCAAAGCGTCGCGCTTTATGCCTACGTATTCCCGTCTGGAACGAGAAATCAGAGTCAACGTAGTTCGGCCAACTACGGGTTATGGGGAAAGGTTGCTCGCTAGGATATCGCATCCTATGCCTACGTACTTTCATCTGGTATGAAAGATCAGAGCAAACGTAGTTCGGGTAACTACGGGTTATCTCCTAACAGAAGTGTTTTTTATTATGTTTGCAATCTCAATCGCACTAGAGACTATGACCTGAGAGTGAATGCGTCGCCTGTCACCCAAAGGGTACCATACTGAACATCCATCCTCAGATAGCTTAAGGCTCGTAACGTACGAAAGAAATCATTCATGATTACTGTATCTTAAACTGCTTCGAGATGAGAAGAGAACAGGCCCAACTAGGAGGGAGACTATCAAATCCTACTGTTATCATGCCATGGATTCATCCTATGGTTGAGATCTGAACAGGGAACTCCTAGATGTTATCATGCATAGGTTTCAACCTAAGAGTCTATCATCAAATCCTCATCTGAGGAAATGAGAGTCCTAAGGGATCATGTCAATGATACACCAAAACAGACAAAAACATCAGTTTTAACAGTAAAATGCATGCAATGCAAGTGAGGGAGGAAATGTGTGTGGGGCTTCAGCCTCCACAAGCTCGTCTCGACCTCAAGTCAGTCATGAAATAACAGTAATCATACTGAAGATAAACAACAAGCTGTCAAGCAATAACAGATAAGAGACATGAAGTGCCCTCAGGCAAGCAAACACACATGCTTGAGAAAGAAAGAATCTACTCTCTAATCCTAACCCTAACACAGAATCTTAACCAAACCTAAGCAAAGCCCTAAAGCAAAACCTAACCAAAAGAAATCAATCCCAGTCTTCAAGCTTCAGAACAAGCTTACCAAAGACAGGGAGCTAAGTAAGCAAACTCATAGTGTCTTCCTCAGGAAAGCACTAGGAGGTGTATACTCAGGAGTCATATCCTATGTGGCTCAACCACTGTGATCAGTTTACATTCCTCCTCAGGAGAAAATAAACTCACAAGCAGGCTCCAACATCACTGGATATTTAGGAAATCCTATCTGAACTAGTGGAACTAAGTGAAGAGACCCATAGGACCTTCCTCAGGAAAGTACTAGGAGGCTCCCACTTAGGAGTTGTATCCTATGTGGCTCAACAACTGTGATCAGTTTACATTCCTCCTCAGGAGAAATTAAACTCACAAGTTGGCTCCAACATCATTGGATACTTGAGAAATCCTAGACAAACTAATGGAACTAAATGAATAGACCCATAGGACCTTCCTCAGGAAAGTACTAGGAGGCTTTCACTTAGGAGTTGTATCCCATGTGGCTCAACAGCAAGTGATCAGTTTACATTCCTCCTCAGGAGAAATTAAACTCACAAGTTGGCTCCAACATCATTGGATACTTAAGAAAGAGGTGAGAAGAAAGGATGAAAGTCATTCATAGTGCCTTCCTCAGGAAAGTACCATGAACTTCCTTCAAACTTCAGGATCTCAAACCTCACAAACAGGGAATAAGCCAAGCTCTGAGTCTCTGAGTCTTGATCTTCAATCTTCACTTCATGATGCTCTCCAACAAGGTCTTCAAGACAACACAAGCCCCACAACAAATTCCCCACAACAAACCCCAGAGATGAACAGATAACCACAGCACAGACAAGATCAATAGGCAACTTCAGAAAATACCTAAAAATACTAAACCAAGGGGGAAAAATCTAACAATTATTCACAAGGGCCTACAAAGTCTATTCATAACATCCATATGGGCCTCCACCCAAAAATCAAGACAAAACTATCTAAACAAAATGGATTTCTTCACCTATGCACAACCTAAACCCTAATTAGGATACCCTAAATCTACCCTAATTAAACTAATCAAAATTTAATTCTAAAATTCTAGAATAAATCCTATGGGGAACTATGATTCATCATCTAATTGCACAAAAAAGAATGGATTAAAAAGACTAAAGGAAGGTCCTAAAACAATTCTTGCAAAATGAGGTATCAACTAAAAGAAAGAAAATACACTATATTAAAGAAAATACCATTAAAAATTCTACATAAAAAATAAAATTCCATTTTTATTTTTATATTTTTCTACACAAAATTATCTAATCATAGAAAAAAGAATGGCCAAAAAGAGTTATTTTTCATTTATTTATGAATTTCTAAAGACAAGAAAAATATTAAAAGAAAATAAAAGAATTTAAAACAATTAAAGGGAGGGGGGTGTGATAAGTAACACGCGCTAGTTCAATTATTACATGGGCTGAAATAGGGGGGCGTGAGTAGCAAGCTGGACCCAGGCCCAGGTCTTCAGCTTTAATGAAACGCTGCGTTGCAGCGAGGAGGTTTCCCTCCGTTTTCATTTCGAATTTGAGCCGTTGGATGAAAGGAAAAGGTCAAAAGCTGGGGACTGATCCTACGGTGGCCAGCCATCGTCCCAAATGAAACCCTAGGGTTTTGCAGAACCCCACCCCATGCACTAATCTTTCCTCTCCTCGTTCTCTCTCTACAGGCCATGAAATGCCATGATTCCAAAACGAAAAAACTTCTACTAATCAAGAGGAACACAGCCATACGTGTACTCTTTCCTAATTCTCCCTAGATCATCCTAACAGAAGACCTTAAGGTCATGGTTCCACCATGTTCAACTGAGATCAACCATGGTAAAGCTTCAACCTAAGGGCCTAAACTTGTTCTACATGCTACCCTAGTTAATCTAACCTAATCCATGCTAATTAAAACTCCCTAAACAGCTAGTTCTTGGAGATTAAAGAATCACTCACCTGCCATGAAACCTCACACAGAGCTCTCAAACTTATGGGAAAAGATCACCTAATCTAGTACATCAATTCTATACCTAAAGAACTACTTGAAAGTGCATAAATTAAGAGAATTATGGAGAGAAACCAACCTGTCAAGTGATGATGGTAGGTGCTCGTGGAGGATGATTCAAGGCTTGAAATGGCTGCAATGAGATCCTCTTGTGATGCACAAGCTTCTGTTTGCACTTGTTGTGGAAGAGATGGCTTGTAGATGCAGGTTTCTTGAATTGCTTGAACTTGAAGAAAGTGCTTCAATGGCTATTTCTCTCTCTCTCTCTCCTCTGAAATCTCTCTCTATCACCAACCTCATACTCATCATGATGCACTCTTCTTATAATGATCATTAGACACTTCTAGATTCATCTAGAACATGGTGGAAAGTTCTTGAAAATCTCATGTGGGGACAAGTTGAAAATCTCACATCCCATGCCTTATGCCTTGCATTGTGGTCTTAAAATATCTTTACATGAGATATTGAGAAGGAGTGCACAACTACAAGCCTTGGTTTTGCCTTGTGTAAGGTTTTTTCAAGTTGCCTTCTTTTTCAAGTAACAAGTTTTCAAAGCATCACCCATTTTAAAGCTTCAAATCAAAATTCTAGCTAAACCAATGTTCTCAAAATGATGTTTCCAATCAAAATGATATATTGGATGACCTATTTTGGATTTGTGGATCTTCCAAATCAATTTTCAAATTCAACTTTTCAAACTTATATGCCATTTTTAGTTCATTTTTGACCAATCATGTAACTTCATGCTATGAGCTTTTCCAACAATTCATGACCTTCTTTCTAGACTTAAAATCCCATTTTGAACAACTTTCATGTTTTGAGTTTTTCCATTTGAGGCTTGGAAATAGGAGTTTTAGGCATTGGCTAAAATGACCTATAACTGACAAATGACCAAAATACCCCTGTCTTGTTCAAACCATAAGTTGAGTTCCACAAATCCTATCAAGGACTTATACCACTCAAATTAAAGCTAAGAAGATTCTCTTCAACATTCATGTTGACCAAGAAGTCATAGGAATCACCCTACTAGGGCAAAAGTTGTCTGCAAGTTGGGTGACCTTCAAGGACCCAGATTCACACACCTCTGCTGACCTGTAATTTGTCAAAACCATAACTTGAGCTCTGTAACTCCTATCAAGGACTTCCACCACTCAAATTAAAGCTTAGAACAAGCTATACAACACTCATGTTGTGGGGAAGGTGAGATATCAATCACAACTTGAGCTAAAACTGCCTGGAAGATAGGGATCAAATTAGGGTTTTTCACTGACAATCCTTGGGGACCCTGACTTGAAACTTCTCAAACTCCTCACTCATGATGAGTTGGCCTAGGAATCATCTTTATATCATCTTTATGCATCATTCCATGATCTCATGGCCCTTGGATTGGGTCTCAACCTTTCCCAAATCTTCAGTTATCCTAGGGTTGACCCAGTCAAAACCCTAATTCTACCATTCATGGTTGAATCTTCTGAACTCTTGCATAATGACTTCTCTGGACTTCATGAAGGCTATCAAGACATCTCATGGGCTTTCCCAAAACATCAAGTTCATTCTCAAGGTCTCAGAATCATCTGAGGAACACCCACAACTCTCAAGCTATGAAGCACACAACCCTGGTTTCAACCAATTCCTCTGAGGATCTCTTGAACTTTCTGATGAAGGTATCCACTTTCAAACACTCAATGAATAAATAATTGTTGGTCAAATTTTGGGGTGCAACAGCTGCCCCTATTCAAACGGCTTGAACCTGACTGGGTGAGAAGCGAACGGCTCTCAACCAATCAAGGTACGAGACGGTTGAATATCGGTAAACCCGAAAATTTGCCAACTGCACGAGCACACAGTACTCTGCGGGGAACAAAACTTTTGAATACTGCAACACTAGCTGCTCAACAACTAGCTGGAGAAATTTCGACCTGGCATCACCGTCAGACAATCAAAATACCCAACATTACCGCTGGAGAACCAAATTTGACATCACCGTCGGACGATCGAAGTACCCTGCGTCACCGCTGGAGAACTAAACCTGACATCACCGTCGGACGATCGAAGTACCCTGCGTCACCGCTGGAGAACCAAACCTGACATCACCGTCGGACGATCGAAGCACCCTGCGTCATCGCTGGAGAAACATCTTCGACTTCAATCAGAAGACATATCATTCACTTGATCGCAATCAATCATCACCTCAGGATAACTGACCTGGTCTTCAGACCCACACGGATCCCTCTGTTGTATCTACAAACTCTGGAACCTTGTCTTCAGCCGCCCTTTGATTCATCAACCCGGAAATCTGAACTCACAGGAACCTTCTGATATCGCTTTCAGGCGCTTATGAAATCCATCTTCAGATTAGACATCATTGTTGGAGCGGACATATCACGTTGCTGAGGACTTCAAGAATCATCTTGACCAAACAGATCCGTCGGGCATCTTCAAGAATCGTCCTGAACTGATAACCTTTCTGGAGCAAACATCCTGTTGGGTATTCCAGGAATCTTCCTGGGCAACTTTTGCTGAGGACGCTATTGGGGAGCCCAAGTATCATACTAGGCGAACAACTCGGGAAGCTGTACTGAGGTCTTAAGAATCGTCTTAAGCAAATGGCCCTGCTAAGGGATTTGAGAATCATCTCGAACTGAAGACTTCGCTGGGGATCTCGAAAATCGTCTTGAGCGAACGACCGTGGAGATTACACCGGGGTCTTTAAGAATCATCTCAAGAGAGACCTTGCTGGGAAGAACATCAAGAATCGTCCTGAGCAACCGGTCTTTTGGTGGAACACCTGTAAGGCAAGAACGATAATGACCTAGATCATGCCTATGATGCATATGCTTCTGCGCCATGCCCCACATGGTGGAAATGCTATGCGTTTATGCTAAATGCCATGCAATCATGCACAATGCTATGCAATCATGCACAATGATGCGATCCCGTCAGCAAAATAAATGCCGAAAGGGGGAAATCCTCCTGTCAAGGAGAAAGAACCACTCAGGTAGAGGAATCATCCTGCTGAGGAGAACGTGAACATGCCAATATCAATCAGGCTCTATCTGGGGAATTGATCTTCCGCGAACTGCTGCAGGGGAACAACTTCAGCTGACTGCTGCAGGGGATGAAGCTTTACGAGAACTTGGATCTGCTGATATCAATCGCGAGAATGAACTGCGCGGCCGTCTCGGCTACTCTTCTGGGGATGACCACTCTGAGGGGAACCAACTTCAGCTGCTCCACACTCCGCTGGGGAAAGACCAATCATGATCTGATCAACCTTCAAGGACTCGACCCTCCTGGACATCTGCAAACTCGGCTGAGGAAGGAGAAATCATTCTGCTTCGATGGAGAGAGTGCGATGCTGGGGAAACACAGCATTAGCTGCCCCACGCTCTGCTGGGGAACATCGATCATGATCTGATCGACTTCCAAGAATTCTGCTTTTCTGCGGACTCAGCCGGGGAGAGAAATCATTCTACTTCACTGGAGAGTACGACCCTGCTACGGAATTTCAATTTCGCCGGGGAAGAAAGGATCATCTGCCTTCCGGGGAGAGTACAACTCTGCAGGGGAATACAACATCAGCAGTTCCAACACTCTACTGGGGAAGAGGGAATCATCGAACTTCAGGAGAGAGCCTGACTCTGGTGAGGAATCTCAAATCCACTGGAGACCTTAGTCTGGCACCATCAGTTACTGCATCCTTCGGCATACGAACAGCCTCCTGCGAAACCTGCACTTGTGACCCGGTGCGGGGGAGACACCTGCTTCGGTGACTTTACTGGGGAAAACACGAGCTCCAGTACCCGAATATTTCTATTAACTCTGCACTTGTGACCCGGTGCTGGGGAAAGACGACATCATTCTTCGGTGCTTGGCTCAGCCGATGAGGTGATATTCCTTCAGGATGCGTCTGCTTGGGGAAGAGAATCACCTCTACCCGGGGAAGACATATCAATGCTCTCCATCTTGCGTTCAGATTCTGCGGAGGAGAGACTACTGAACTCTGCTAGGGAAGGAGGACTCATCCTGCTTCGGGGATGCGCACGACACATCTTCTGGCAAGTGCTATACCTGCAACAACACAAACAAACAGACAAGATACCCTCCTCAAAGGGGCCTATCCAGGTTATTATCTCGTGACAATGTTCAGTTAATTAGTTGTTTCAACAATCAATGGGCCTAGGCCCGCAGGTTTATGTATGCACATTTTATCAAAAAACATCGGCGTTTTCATTCGCAAACAAAACAGATAAATGCTAAACAGACAAGCATAATTGCTGAATAATGTGCATTTTATTGATGATGAACCCCTGAATGGGCAAAAATGTTTTACAACAGAGGCAAGCTCCTGGAATGAGGAAGCCGCGCAAAAAGAAAACATAAATATACATCAGTATATGCAAATGTCGGCAATCGAGGCGTAGACGAACACCATGAGTTGATCCCTCTAAGACCCACTCGACTTCGATACTTCTCCGATGCTTCAGCTTTGGAAGAGATTGATTCAGATAAACGGCCCTCAGGTCTTCCGAACCACTAAACAATGAAAGTCCATACGCGGAACGCAGTCATTTGCTCATTCAAATCCCTAACTTTTGCGTGAACCGCCCTTTACGGGTTTTCAGTTCACCGGGATACCCTTTTTTGCCGAAGCCGCCCAGTGTAGGTTTTCGACTCCGCGGGTGTACATTTTTCAATATATCCCTAATTTTTGCCCGAACCTTTTATTCTGTTTTTGGTTCGCCGGGATGCCCCTTTTTTGCCTGGACTCTTTCTTTTTTGTCCAGCGGGTCTCTTTCAAGCAAAGTATTTTTTAACTGCGTCCGCGTTCACCGGGGATGCAAAATCTTCACCATCCATCGTGGATAACAACAAAGCTCCTCCTGAGAAGACCTTGCTGACGACATACGGCCCTTCGTAATTCGGAGTCCACTTGCCCCGGTGATCGGAGTGTGGCGGAAGAATCTTCTTCAGGACGAGATCACCCGTCTGAAAGCTTCGAGGACGCACCTTCTTATCATAAGCTTTCTTCATTCGGCTTTGGTACAGGCGACCAAATGCAATCGATGCTAACCTCTTCTCGTCCATCAGGCTTAGTTGGTTCAAGCGATTCGTAATCCATTCTGCCTCATCAAGTTTTACATCAACCAAAACTCGCAAAGAGGGAATCTCCACTTCTAACGGCAGGACAGCTTCCATACCATACACCAAGGAGAAAGGAGTTGCCCCGGTCGACGTACGTACCGTCGTACGATAACCGTGCAAGGCAAACGGCAGCATCTCGTGCCAATCTTTATACGTCACAACCATCTTCTGAACAATCTTCTTGATGTTCTTGTTGGCCGCTTCAACAGCGCCATTCATCTTCGGCCGGTAAGGAGATGAGTTGTGGTGTTCGATCTTGAAGCTCTGGCACAGCTCCTTCATCATCTTATTATTCAAATTCGAACCATTATCAGTAATGATCCGCTCGGGAATTCCATAGCGACAGATGATGTCCCTCTTTATGAATTTAGCTACCACCTGCTTGGTCACATTAGCGTACGAGGCTGCCTCCACCCATTTGGTGAAGTAGTCGATAGCTACCAGGATAAAACGATGACCATTAGACGCAGTGGGCTCGATCTTGCCTATCATGTCGATGCCCCACATGGAGAACGGCCAAGGGGAGGACATGACATTCAATGGGCACGGCGGCACATGAACTTTATCAGCATAAATCTGGCATTTGTGACATTTCCTCGCGAATCCGAAGCAATCCGACTCCATAGTCAGCCAGTAATACCCTGCTCTCAGGATCTTTCTCGTCATGGCATGCCCGCCGGCGTGCGTACCAAATGTGCCCTCATGGACTTCTTCCATGAGCCTACTTGCTTCTTTCTCATCCACACATCTGAGTAGCACGAGATCGTGGTTTCTCTTATACAGCACTCCATCAGGGTTGAGGTAAAAATTTCCAGATAACCTCCTCAGAGTCTTCTTATCCTGGGTTGACGCACCCGCAGGATACTCCTTGGTCATAAGGAAGGTCTGGATGTCATGGAACCATGGCTTGCCGTCAGTGGCATCCTCGATTGCAAAGATAAATGTCGGTCTATCAAGACGCGAAAGTACAATTCTTGGAGCCTCATTCCAATAATTGACCTTATACATGGAAGCCAACGTAGCTAAAGCATCAGCCATTTGATTTTCAGCCCGGGGTACATGATGAAGTTCTACTCGGTCGAAGAACGGGAGCAGCCTCCTGGCATAATTCATGTACGGCACTAGATTCGCTTGACGAGTTTCCCACTCCCCTTTAATCTGATTGATTACAAGCGCTGAGTCACCATATATGTCTAGATTCTTGATTCTCAAATCAATTGCCTCTTCTAGACCCATAATACACGCTTCATACTCGGCTTCATTGTTGGTAACTGGAAACGTCAGTCTTGCAGTAAACGGGATATGGGATCCGTGAGGAGTCGTAATGATAGCCCCGATACCACTTCCATAGGAATTAACCGCTCCGTCGAATATCAACTTCCACTGAGACTTCCTATCTGGCCCCTCATCGGGCAATGGCTCATCACAGTCCTTCGCTTTGAGAAACATAATATCCTCGTCAGGGAATTCGAACTTCATCGGCTGGTAGTCTTCGATTGGCTGTTCGGCAAGGTAATCAGACAATACGCTCCCCTTGATGGCTTTCTGAGAGACGTACTGAATATCATATTCTGTTAACACCATCTGCCACCTGGCAATCCTGCCCGAAAGAGCCTGCTTCTCGAAGACGTACTTGATCGGATCCATCTTCGAAATTAGCATAGTGGTGTGATTGAGCATGTACTGTCGCAGACGTTTGGCGGCCCAGGCTAATGCACAACACGTCTTCTCCAGCATCGAGTATCGAGATTCACACTCAGTGAACTTTTTACTCAAGTAATAAATGGCATGCTCTTTTCTGCCCGTCTCGTCGTGCTGACCGAGAACACACCCCATACTATTCTCCAGAACTGTCAAGTACATGATTAATGGCCATCCAGCCACTGGGGGTATCAAGATTGGAGGTTCTTGAAGATACTGTTTTATCTTATCGAATGCCTTCTGGCAATCCTCATTCCAAGTAATCGCCTGATTTTTCTTTAACAACTTGAACATCGGTTCACAAGTGGCCGTGAGCTGAGAGATAAACCTTGCAATGTAGTTTATTCGGCCCAAGAAACCACGAACTTCTTTTTCTGTTTTCGGCGCTGGCATTTCTTGGATAGCTTTTATCTTTGCAGGATCAACTTCAATACCTCGTTCACTAACGATAAACCCCAATAACTTTCCGGACCGCACTCCGAAAGTGCACTTGCTAGGATTCAGCCTCAGCCTGAACTTCCTAAGCCTTTCAAACAGCTTCAACAAATTGACCAGATGCTCTTCCTCCGTTTAGGACTTTGCAATCATGTCATCAACATAGACCTCGATCTCATGATGAATCATATCATGGAACAAAGTTACCATTACTCGCTGGTAAGTGGCCCCTGCGTTCTTCAGACCGAAGGGCATTACCTTGTAGCAAAACGTGCCCCAGGGGGTAATAAATGTCGTTTTCTCCATGTCCTCCGGCGCCATCTTAATCTGATTATAACCGGAGAAGCCATCCATGAACGAAAACACGGAAAACTGGGCTGTATTATCGACCAACACATCGATATGAGGCAACGGGAAATCATCTTTAGGGCTCGCCCTATTCAAATCCCGATAATCGACGCACATGCGTACCTTACCGTCCTTCTTCGGTACAGGCACTATGTTGGCGACCCACGGAGGGTAAGTGGTAACGGCTAGAAATCCCGCGTCCAACTGCTTTTGGACTTCTTCTTTGATTTTTACAGCCATGTCTGGTCTCGTCCTCCTGAGCTTCTGCTTGACTGGAGGGCAATCTTCTCGCAACGGCAAGCGATGAACCACGATATCAGTGTCAAGTCCGGGCATATCCTCATATGACCAAGCAAAGACGTCACTATACTCTCGAAGCATCTCGACCAGTCTATGCTTGACATCGTTCTGCAGCGCAGCCCCTACTCTGACATTTCTGACGAGCTCCTCAGAACCCAGATTTACAATCTCAATATCCTCCTCGTGAGGCAGAATAACCTTTTCCTCTTGTCTCAACAAGCGGGCCAACTCTTCCGGAAGGTCTTCGTCTTCATCAATCTCATCCTCGGCTTGATAGATCGGGCAATCAAAGTCGTAGTGAGCCGTAGAGGGTCCAGAGTCGATGTCATCTGTTACGTGGATCCTGCAATAACAAGGGTTAAGTTTAAAGCAAGAATATGCAGGTTAGCACGAACCTCGTTGCCATTTTGCTGTTTTTCGAAGTAAACATAAAACATGAATAACAGAGAACACAACATTTGATTACGAAGAAAACGCCTTTTATTTATTAACAAAATGCATACACATAATCCAACAAGGCCCTGACAGTAAAACCACTATGCCCCGGGCAGGACATAGGGTTGTACAAAGATTGTAAAAAGCAATTCATTACTCTTCACTTGTCAGCTTGATAATCTCCTTGATGGTCCAATTGTGGAGGCGCTCGCCTGGCTTGCTCAGTTGAATCCAGGCGTCAAGATCGCAATCACTGTCCCCGCTGTCCTCTGACGCAGCGTTGATGCTCTCGAAAATTACTCCCCCCTTGGTGAATAAGATCGGCCCTTTCCCATGAGACGAACTGCCAGAAGAAGATGAAGCTTCAGCTCCAGGAGAATACCCTAATCCGAACTTATCCTGCTGGATTGGTATATCCAAGACATGCCCCCAGCCTGAGGTGGAACCGGCTTCGACAACGGCCCTAGCTTCCTTAAACGAGGAGAGGTTCAACTCTTGCTTCTCTGCAACAACGGGAGCTACCTCCTTCACCCTGACGGTTTCAAATGCTTGGCAAAGAGTCTCATGGATCTCACCATCCATTTCGACGTATTTAAAGGACGATAGGTGGCTTACCATGATGTCCTCTTCACCGCAGACTGTCACTATGCTGCCCCCAACAGCATATTTAAGCTTCTGATGCAGCGTGGACGTCACGGCACCAGCAGAATGGATCCACGGCCGACCTAAGAGGCAACTATAGGCGGGCATGATATCCATGATATAGAAAACCGCATTGAACGTCTCTGGTCCAACTTGAATTGGCAGGGTCAATTCTCCGAAGACGTGGCGCTTGGTTCCGTCAAAGGCCTTCACGACCAGATCACTGGGCGTGCACAGCAGTCCACGGGTATCCAACTTCATCAGTGCCTTCTTCGGAAGCACGTTAAGCGAGGAGCCCGTATCTACCAGGACATGTGACATAATCGTGCCTCTGCACTCTATTGAGACGTGCAAGGCGCTGTTGTGATCTCTTCCCTTAGGAGTCAGCTCCAGATCTGTAAATCCCAGCCCATTACCAGCATTGACATGGGCTACTACTTCCTCGAGTTGATTAACCGATATCTCCTGCGGCACGTATGCAGCATTCAATACTTTCAGCAAGGCGTTGCGGTGCGCTTCAGAACACAGCAACAGGTTAAGAATAGAGATCTTCGACGGAGTCTGATGAAGATGATCTACAATTTTGTAGTCACTTTTCTTGATTAGTCGCATGAACTCCTCAGCATCTTTAACCAGCAAGTCTTTCTCTGCCCCTGCAGGGACCCCTTCAACAGCTTTACCTTTACCTTTATCCACAGCGTCAGCTCGGACCACTTTCTCTGCTGCAACCTCTGCTGGCGCAAACACCCTTCCACTTCTAGTGATACCACTAACCTCGGTAAGATTCTGCACAGTTGATCCGGATGGCTCAAGCTCTATCTTCTGACCATTACAATAAACTTCGGCGCCATAATGCCATGGAACGGCATTGGTACTCTCGAATGGGATTGGTCCGGCCCTGGTGATGGTGATAGAAGGCGGACGGGGCGCGGAAATAGTAATAGGGTGACGAGGAATAGTAATGGTAGCAACTTCGTCTGCCTGCTTCAGTACGACCTCCCCTGATGCACACTCAACGCTCCGGCTGAATTGCAAAATACCCTCGGACATCAGACTTTGGATACCTTCGATCAGCTGCTCACACCCATCAGGAAGTGTAGCACAAGCCATACATAATTCTCCACATCCAGGAAAGAAGCCCTTCTTTAGCAACTTAGCCTTGACAAAACTCAACGGCGTCTTCAAATCTTTGGCATCAGTCAGCAAGTCTGAACTCTCCTCAGTGATAACAGCATTCACTCCACCCCCTTATGGCGAGGCATTGGATTTTTGGTGACGTTGGGCACGTTGTCAGAAAAGTTGATAACCTTGGCGTCCACCAAGTCCTGGACTTTGTGCTTAAAAGCTTTACAATTCTCAACCGTATGGCCAGGTGCCCCAGAGTGAAATTCACAAGTAGCATTAGCATCATACTCCGGTGGTGGTGCCCCTGTCAAGGGAGCCATTGTCCTCTTGTGAACCAATTGGAGCTGAAGCAACGTTTGCAGAAGCTGTGCATATGACATAGGTGGAGTTTCAAGATGACGGTTTGCCAGGGGACCCCGATTCTGATATCTCTTATATCCCTGATTATTCTGTTGCTGGGGCTGCTGCTGCGGCTGCGGCGGAGCAGCTGGGATGTTTATGCTAGCAATCTGAGGCTGAGGGCCCTTGCCCTTCCTCCTAGCATTAGTGACAGCACTGGCATCTCCCTCTCGACGCTTGCCAGTATAGGGTTTCTTGCTAGCTCCTCCAGCTGAGGATGATTCGCCCTGAATCTTTCCGATCTTTATACCGTTTTCAACATGCTCGCCCAAAGTGATGAGGGCCGAGAATGTTCCAGACATGCCACTGACCAACTTCTCATAATAGACTCCAGGAAGGGTAGCCACGAACATTTGTACTAACTCACGCTCAACCATCGGTGGTTGAACCCGGGCAGCCAATTCACGCCACCGCTGGGCGTACTCTTTGAAGCTTTCATTGTTCCGCTGTGAGAGATTCTGAAGCTGAACTCGGTTGGGAGCCAAGTCGCTATTATATTGATAGTGGAGAACAAATGCTTCTGCAAGATCTTTCCAGGTGCGCACAGTAGCAGGCTCCAAACCCATATACCATTCGAGCGGTGGACCAGAAAGACTATCCTGAAAGAAGTGCATCAGCAGCTTCTCATCGTCAGAATAAGCGGACATCTTTCTATAATAAGATCGGAGGTGAACGCGGGGACAAGTAGTGCCCCTATACTTCTCAAAGATAGGCACCTTGAACTTGTGAGGTACTTTAAAGTCAGCAATCAACCCGAGTTTGGCCATGTCAACGCCCAATGCGTTCTGATTTTCTATGTCTCTCATCTTGTCTTCTAGCGCCTTGAACCTGAGTCGAGCCTCAGCAGTCAACTCTGCCTCTACACCTCTCTGAGAGAATATGTCATCCTGATGGTCCTCCAGCCACGGTTGAGGCACCACCATATTTCCTGCACCAACATTGCCATTGACCGGCCCTATGTTAACATTGGCACCCAAACTACCATTGACGGCGCCAGCCGTGTTGAGTCCGAGGTTAGTCATAAGATTGCCGTTAGCACTGCCGTTGCCCCCGGCAGCAGGAACAACGTTCTGTGGAGTATCCCCTTGAGGAGGAGTAGGCACGGCCCCGCCGTGAAGTATTCCATTACTGTCAACCCTGGAGATGAGAGGTTGAACCAAAGTACGAAGCTGGTCTTGCCCATTCGCAACTACTTGCATCAGCTCCATAAAACGATCCATCCGTTCACGAAGCTCTTGAACATCTGACTGTACCTGGTCCATTATCCTTGTCTGATTGGCGCGAGTTGAGTAGCGGTGGATGAGTCTTTGATCAATCCTGGAGATCGAAAGCAGCTCGGAACCTGAGTACCTGAAAAACCTGTCAACATCAAAGGTTAGGAAAAGGTAACAGAATGTATGTCATGCAAAAATGCTTTATGCAGATGCATGCATGTGTCTGTGTGCTTGAGAGATTATCCCCGATCCTGGCACCTGTTGGCAATAATAAGGAGAGGAATCCAGGCCCAATCATGGAAATAGTAACCTCACATAGCAATAGTCAGATTCGACACATCAAGGACCGAGAACTCATACGCATCAGTCTTCCTGAGAAAGGCTGCAGTAACGCAATAAGAGGCGAGAGATCCTGGATCGGGAAACGGTACCTGTCACAGACACACGCCAATGGAATGATTATGCAAGCTAATGCAAAATGCAGGTATGCAACAATATATCCAGGTGGCTGCTGTGGAGATTCGGTGTCAACAGTCACTGATGAGAAGGAAACCCCGGTGTAAAACCACTGATCTGATCTGCTGTGAATAACCATCTGATAGGATCGAGATCAAAGTTCTGCCCTGGCAAGAGTAAGTGCCCGACAATAAAGACCCCGGGTGCAATATCAAGGAATATCTGTTGATGAAGTTTTCAGACCCCCAAATCAAAAATCTGCCCTCTCAAGAACAAATGCACAGCTGCTGATGAGATCTTCAAAACCCCACTCAAAATCTGCCCTATCAAGAACAAATAACAACTGCTGATGAGATCTTCAGACCCCACTCAAAATCTGCTCCATCCAGAACAAACCACTGATGATAATACACTGATCAAGGCTTGCTCTATCAAGAACAGACAAACATCCGATGATGAGGTCCTCTGATCAAACCCTTGCTCTATCAAGAACAGCTCTGCAACTGAGAACCCAACATAACTGATTCACTGTCAAGAAAACCAGGTAGTCTGGAGGTCAAAGTTTCCTGCAATATCCCAACCCCACTCACAGGTATGGACCTAATCCACGGACAAAGGTACGGCATCCTATGCGGTCGTCAGCGTCACAGACTTTCATGAGTGACGATACGATTCCCAGAAGGAGTGGCATCGTCAAGTCATGAAGAGGCCTCTCTTAGCTGACTTCCAAATGATCGGTCCCCAGAGTCGACAATCCTCACGTCTGGACTCCCCTCAGATCCTCAGGACCGGAAAGGAGCACCTCTGCAAGAATCTCGTCTGAGCGCAGATTTTCGTAGGGAACTGTGCCTGCTCAGCAGACAGGTTCGTCTACTACTTCTCCGCAACTATATCTAGGTGTGTACTCAAGCCCAGGTCCGGCTTTTCACTCACAGTAACATCCCTCTCCCACAGCAGCACAGATAATCATATCAAACTGGAAATAAAATGCGGGAAATAAAATGCGGGAAGTAAAAATGCGATAAATAAACGCAACCCAACAAACAAACACACAAACGATAGGATTGACTCTCATAGGGAACCGGAGAACCAGAGACTCTGGGTTCGATCCCCAGCAGAGTCGCCAGCTGTCGCTTGCGCGAAAATAAGGTGCCGGCATGACAGAAGAGTCGCCACCTTTCGTTATTTATCCCTCAGAGCGGGAAAGGAAACGATCGAAAAAACCTGACGAAAAAGGGTAAGACAAGGTCATCGCAACCATTGTCTGGGTTCGGGAGTCGGTTACGCAAGGGGAAGGTATTAGCACCCCTCACGTCCGTCGTACTCGACGGGATCCTCGCTTGTTTGTTTACTTGGACGGGTTGGTTATAATCTATCTACCTATCAAGGCTGGCTGAAAAAGAAAAGAAAAATGACTCGGCAAAGCGTCGCGCTTTATGCCTACGTATTCCCGTCTGGAACGAGAAATCAGAGTCAACGTAGTTCGGCCAACTACGGGTTATGGGGAAAGGTTGCTCGCTAGGATATCGCATCCTATGCCTACGTACTTTCATCTGGTATGAAAGATCAGAGCAAACGTAGTTCGGGTAACTACGGGTTATCTCCTAACAGAAGTGTTTTTTATTATGTTTGCAATCTCAATCGCACTAGAGACTATGACCTGAGAGTGAATGCGTCGCCTGTCACCCAAAGGGTACCATACTGAACATCCATCCTCAGATAGCTTAAGGCTCGTAACGTACGAAAGAAATCATTCATGATTACTGTATCTTAAACTGCTTCGAGATGAGAAGAGAACAGGCCCAACTAGGAGGGAGACTATCAAATCCTACTGTTATCATGCCATGGATTCATCCTATGGTTGAGATCTGAACAGGGAACTCCTAGATGTTATCATGCATAGGTTTCAACCTAAGAGTCTATCATCAAATCCTCATCTGAGGAAATGAGAGTCCTAAGGGATCATGTCAATGATACACCAAAACAGACAAAAACATCAGTTTTAACAGTAAAATGCATGCAATGCAAGTGAGGGAGGAAATGTGTGTGGGGCTTCAGCCTCCACAAGCTCGTCTCGACCTCAAGCCAGTCATGAAATAACAGTAATCATACTGAAGATAAACAACAAGCTGTCAAGCAATAACAGATAAGAGACATGAAGTGCCCTCAGGCAAGCAAACACACATGCTTGAGAAAGAAAGAATCTACTCTCTAATCCTAACCCTAACACAGAATCTTAACCAAACCTAAGCAAAGCCCTAAAGCAAAACCTAACCAAAAGAAATCAATCCCAGTCTTCAAGCTTCAGAACAAGCTTACCAAAGACAGGGAGCTAAGTAAGCAAACTCATAGTGTCTTCCTCAGGAAAGCACTAGGAGGTGTATACTCAGGAGTCATATCCTATGTGGCTCAACCACTGTGATCAGTTTACATTCCTCCTCAGGAGAAAATAAACTCACAAGCAGGCTCCAACATCACTGGATATTTAGGAAATCCTATCTGAACTAGTGGAACTAAGTGAATAGACCCATAGGACCTTCCTCAGGAAAGTACTAGGAGGCTCCCACTTAGGAGTTGTATCCTATGTGGCTCAACAACTGTGATCAGTTTACATTCCTCCTCAGGAGAAATTAAACTCACAAGTTGGCTCCAACATCATTGGATACTTGAGAAATCCTAGACAAACTAATGGAACTAAATGAATAGACCCATAGGACCTTCCTCAGGAAAGTACTAGGAGGCTTTCACTTAGGAGTTGTATCCCATGTGGCTCAACAGCAAGTGATCAGTTTACATTCCTCCTCAGGAGAAATTAAACTCACAAGTTGGCTCCAACATCATTGGATACTTAAGAAAGAGGTGAGAAGAAAGGATGAAAGTCATTCATAGTGCCTTCCTCAGGAAAGTACCATGAACTTCCTTCAAACTTCAGGATCTCAAACCTCACAAACAGGGAATAAGCCAAGCTCTGAGTCTCTGAGTCTTGATCCTCAATCTTCACTTCATGATGCTCTCCAACAAGGTCTTCAAGACAACACAAGCCCCACAACAAATTCCCCACAACAAACCCCAGAGATGAACAGATAACCACAACACAGACAAGATCAATAGGCAACTTCAGAAAATACCTAAAAATACTAAACCAAGGGGGAAAAATCTAACAATTATTCACAAGGGCCTACAAAGTCTATTCATAACATCCATATGGGCCTCCACCAAAAAATCAAGACAAAACTATCTAAACAAAATGGATTTCTTCACCTATGCACAACCTAAACCCTAATTAGGATACCCTAAATCTACCCTAATTAAACTAATCAAAATTTAATTCTAAAATTCTAGAATAAATCCTATGGGGAACTATGATTCATCATCTAATTGCACAAAAAAGAATGGATTAAAAAGACTAAAGGAAGGTCCTAAAACAATTCTTGCAAAATGAGGTATCAACTAAAAGAAAGAAAATACACTATATTAAAGAAAATACCATTAAAAATTCTACATAAAAAATAAAATTCCATTTTTATTTTTATATTTTTCTACACAAAATTATCTAATCATAGAAAAAAGAATGGCCAAAAAGAGTTATTTTTCATTTATTTATGAATTTCTAAAGACAAGAAAAATATTAAAAGAAAATAAAAGAATTTAAAACAATTAAAGGGAGGGGGGTGTGATAAGTAACACGCGCTAGTTCAATTATTACATGGGCTGAAATAGGGGGGCGTGAGTAGCAAGCTGGACCCAGGCCCAGGTCTTCAGCTTTAATGAAACGCTGCGTTGCAGCGAGGAGGTTTCCCTCCGTTTTCATTTCGAATTTGAGCCGTTGGATGAAAGGAAAAGGTCAAAAGCTGGGGACTGATCCTACGGTGGCCAGCCATCGTCCCAAATGAAACCCTAGGGTTTTGCAGAACCCCACCCCATGCACTAATCTTTCCTCTCCTCGTTCTCTCTCTACAGGCCATGAAATGCCATGATTCCAAAACGAAAAAACTTCTACTAATCAAGAGGAACACAGCCATACGTGTACTCTTTCCTAATTCTCCCTAGATCATCCTAACAGAAGACCTTAAGGTCATGGTTCCACCATGTTCAACTGAGATCAACCATGGTAAAGCTTCAACCTAAGGGCCTAAACTTGTTCTACATGCTACCCTAGTTAATCTAACCTAATCCATGCTAATTAAAACTCCCTAAACAGCTAGTTCTTGGAGATTAAAGAATCACTCACCTGCCATGAAACCTCACACAGAGCTCTCAAACTTATGGGAAAAGATCACCTAATCTAGTACATCAATTCTATACCTAAAGAACTACTTGAAAGTGCATAAATTAAGAGAATTATGGAGAGAAACCAACTTGTCAAGTGATGATGGTAGGTGCTCGTGGAGGATGATTCAAGGCTTGAAATGGCTGCAATGAGATCCTCTTGTGATGCACAAGCTTCTGTTTGCACTTGTTGTGGAAGAGATGGCTTGTAGATGCAGGTTTCTTGAATTGCTTGAACTTGAAGAAAGTGCTTCAATGGCTATTTCTCTCTCTCTCTCTCTCCTCTGAAATCTCTCTCTATCACCAACCTCATACTCATCATGATGCACTCTTCTTATAATGATCATTAGACACTTCTAGATTCATCTAGAACATGGTGGAAAGTTCTTGAAAATCTCATGTGGGGACAAGTTGAAAATATCACATCCCATGCCTTATGCCTTGCATTGTGGTCTTAAAATATCTTTACATGAGATATTGAGAAGGAGTGCACAACTACAAGCCTTGGTTTTGCCTTGTGTAAGGTTTTTTCAAGTTGCCTTCTTTTTCAAGTAACAAGTTTTCAAAGCATCACCCATTTTAAAGCTTCAAATCAAAATTCTAGCTAAACCAATGTTCTCAAAATGATGTTTCCAATCAAAATGATATATTGGATGACCTATTTTGGATTTGTGGATCTTCCAAATCAATTTTCAAATTCAACTTTTCAAACTTATATGCCATTTTTAGTTCATTTTTGACCAATCATGTAACTTCATGCTATGAGCTTTTCCAACAATTCATGACCTTCTTTCTAGACTTAAAATCCCATTTTGAACAACTTTCATGTTTTGAGTTTTTCCATTTGAGGCTTGGAAATAGGAGTTTTAGGCATTGGCTAAAATGACCTATAACTGACAAATGACCAAAATACCCCTGTCTTGTTCAAACCATAAGTTGAGTTCCACAAATCCTATCAAGGACTTATACCACTCAAATTAAAGCTAAGAAGATTCTCTTCAACATTCATGTTGACCAAGAAGTCATAGGAATCACCCTACTAGGGCAAAAGTTGTCTGCAAGTTGGGTGACCTTCAAGGACCCAGATTCACACACCTCTGCTGACCTGTAATTTGTCAAAACCATAACTTGAGCTCTG
This sequence comes from Lathyrus sativus, assembly GCA_963859935.3. Lineage (NCBI taxonomy): Eukaryota > Viridiplantae > Streptophyta > Magnoliopsida > Fabales > Fabaceae > Lathyrus > Lathyrus sativus. The sequence continues at coordinate 474,041,670 of OZ012739.1, forward strand.
TAACTCCTATCAAGGACTTCCACCACTCAAATTAAAGCTTAGAACAAGCTCTACAACACTCATGTTGTGGGGAAGGTGAGATATCAATCACAACTTGAGCTAAAACTGCCTGGAAGATAGGGATCAAATTAGGGTTTTTCACTGACAATCCTTGGGGACCCTGACTTGAAACTTCTCAAACTCCTCACTCATGATGAGTTGGCCTAGGAATCATCTTTATATCATCTTTATGCATCATTCCATGATCTCATGGCCCTTGGATTGGGTCTCAACCTTTCCCAAATCTTCAGTTATCCTAGGGTTGACCCAGTCAAAACCCTAATTCTACCATTCATGGTTGAATCTTCTGAACTCTTGCATAATGACTTCTCTGGACTTCATGAAGGCTATCAAGACATCTCATGGGCTTTCCCAAAACATCAAGTTCATTCTCAAGGTCTCAGAATCATCTGAGGAACACCCACAACTCTCAAGCTATGAAGCACACAACCCTGGTTTTAACCAATTCCTCTGAGGATCTCTTGAACTTTCTGATGAAGGTATCCACTTTCAAACACTCAATGAATAAATAATTGTTGGTCAAATTTTGGGGTGCAACACCTACCTTGATTGGAGATTTCTATCATTCCTTGCATTATAAGAATGAAAATAGGAGGGGGGAAAATGTCCATTGTTGTGTACCTTTGCTGAACATGTGGTTTGAGAACCATCTGCCCAAGAAGGGTCCTTTTGTTGAATCTGCACATACAGTTGAATGGTCCGAGCGTCTAATGGGGCTTTCTTCAGAAGACATTGTCTGGTTCGATAGAGATTTATTGGGGTCAGAGATTATCTTCAGTTGCGCCGGGTTTCCCAACGTTCCTCTAATTGGAAGGAAGGGTTGTATTAATTACAACCCATCCTTGTTGGTTCGACAGTTTGGGTATGCTTTGAAGAGTCCACCGAAGGAGGAAGAAATACAGGAATCTCTATATTTCACTGGTGACCTGTGTGGGGAATTATTGGCCAAGCTTTAGCACGCTTGGAATCATATTTGCAGAAGAGGGAAACCATTACTAGGCAAGAATGATTGTCAAGCCTATATGCCTTACAAGGTGTGGATTCAAGAGAGGGTAAGACAGGTGCAGGTGCCTTTTCCAGCAGTATCACGTCCTATTCCCATTCCAGTTGAGGAGCCCACTTCTGTGGCTATTGAGGTCTATGAGCAGGTAGTAAAAGAAAAAGAAGACTTGATAAAGATCAATGAAGAGTTAGAGAAGGAATTGGCTCAAATCCGGAGGGAGAAAAACGAAGCTGTGTATTCCTTCCAGCAGCAGACTGAGTTGGTAAGCAGGTTAGGTGCTGAACTGGCAGAAGAGAAAAAGAGGCGTGAACGCCTGAGAAAAGACTTCAAAAGCTCTCATGACATGTTAGAGTCTAAGAAGAAGTCATTCGATATAGCTTACCGGGAGATCTCTGCGTTCAACAAAACCTGGAACGCCACGCTGACCGGCAATAAGGAAAGAGAAGACAAACTGAGGCTGCAGATCTCTGAGTTGGAAGGTCAGTTGAAAGCTAGCCAGAAGAGGTAGAAGAAGAGGTTACGCGGAGGTATGATGTCCAGAATTCCTTGAACAAAGTTATCAAGTGCAAGAAGGAGTCTGCATCTCAGAAACGAAAGTTAGATGACTGCTTTGGAGAAGGGGCATGGGAGGAATCTATTGGTGATTTACGACGCGTTCTCAAGCGAAGAGATCTACTTATCGAGGGATTGCTTACTCAACCAAATCATCCCAAGACTAAGAGATTATTAGAGGAGTACCAGGCGTATGGTCGCACTTGACTGTCTCATGTATTGATGTGTATGCTTTATTTGCATTGTGCTGGCCATCACCAGGATTGTTGGTTGAGGTCATGCCTTCTTATTGTACGCTCATTGATTTTGTATTCCTGACTTGATGGGATTTTCTGCAATGTATGAGATGTTTCTATGATTGAGTTTCGAGCTCCTTATTGATATCACTGTCACCGCACTGGCACATTGGCACTAGAATTGGGGAGTGATATTCCCTAATGCACAGACACATGTTGCATTTGCATACACATTCATATTGCATTACCAGGTAATTATTGAACTGTATCTCATTTTCTGCATCTCGCCAGGTTTTTCCAGGATTGAAAGTCAACGTCCTCACCGATACTCTACTCGTACCAACTGCAAAAGAGTCATGGACCAGATGCAAAACGAGATGCAGGAAATGCGTGAAAAGCTGGCGCTGTTCATGCAGACGATGGAGACAATTGTGAAGGGGCAGGAAAACCTGCAGACTTTGGTGCAGCCATTGCTGGCGAAGTGTGCTGGGAATGGAAACGAAGACCACAATTCTGTACGTGTTGAAACCATTCATGGGGATGGTACTCCTACACCTGTTGCTCCACCTGTGGTGAATATACCTGTTGTGAATGTGAACAATGGCGCTGGCGCCGGGAATGGTAATACAGGAATTAGTAATGAGACTGTCATTAACAATGTTGGATTCGGAGACGCCAATCTGAGCGGTGGTAACAATGGAGGTAATGGCTTTGGCCACAACGGGTTCGGCTATAACGATCAGGGGTTTGATTATGTTAACCAGGATGGGAAGTTCGGCTTCAACACCCAGGGTTTCGGATATGATGGTTTTGGTAATGCTAATCAGGGCTATGGTGGATTCGGTAACGGAAATGGTGCTGGAATGATGCCTTTTGGACCTGCCGGGGTCACTCAAGGGTATGGTAACAGAGGACGGGGTCCTATGATGAATCATACTAGATTTGGTCGTAACAATGGGTATGACGGGTACGGAAATGAGAATGTTAATTGGGTGGAAGACCAACAGGAGGATGCCTTTTCTGGTGGAGGTATTGAAGGACATGTGGATCCTGTGCAGAGGATCAGAATGCTTGAGGAACAAATGAAGGGTGTAGTGAGTCAGGGTACTGCTGGCTTAGATATGACTACAATGGGATTGGTGCCTAGCCTGAGGGTACCGCTGAAGTTTAAAGCTCCCACGTTTGATAAGTATAAGGGAGACACTTGCCCGAAGGTGCATGTTCTCTCTTACTACAGACGGATGTCCGCTTACTCGAATGATGAAAGAATGCTGATGCATTTCTTTCAAGATAGCCTGTCCGGACCGTCACTGGAGTGGTATATGGGGCTGGAGCCCACTCAGATCAAAACATGGAGGCAACTGGCTGAGGCTTTTGTGACACATTACAAGTATAACAGTGACCTGGAACCAAACAGGGTCCAGCTGCAAGGCTTGTCACAGAAAACTGGGGAGAGTTTCAAACAATATGCGCAAAGGTGGCGCGACATGGCGGCAAGAGTGCATCCTCCTCTAGTGGAGAAGGAGATGAATGATATGTTCATTGGAACATTCACGGGGATATTCTATGAGAAGTTGTTTCCTGTTGCGTTGGGCAGTTTCTCTGATTTGATCTTGATGGGTGAAATGATTGAGAAAAGTATTAAGGTGGGAAGGTTCCAAGCTGGGGAGTCTACTTCGTCGGGAGGTAATAGAAAAGCATTTGGTGGTCGACGCCAAGGTGATTCTAGTGCAGTGTTTGGTGGCAGGGGCAGGGGCAGAGGAAGACATCAGTATGCTCAGCCGCAGCAGATAGCTAGTGTCACGATTCCGATTCCTTAACAGAGACAGCCACAACAACAACAGCAGCAGCCACAGCAGCAGCAGGGGCAGAATGCTGGCCAAAGAAGATTTCCGAATGCGAAGTCGAAAAGAGTGTTTGACGCGCCTCCTTCCACGTACGTGGAACTTTTTCAGACACTGTTGGGGATGAATTTAGTTGAAAAGAGGACCTTGGTACCGCCCCCGGGACCAACCCTTCCTTATGGGTATGATGTTAATAAACATTGTGACTTCCACTCCGGGGCACCCGGGCATGACATAGATGCATGTCATGCGTTTAAACATAAAGTTCAGGATTTATTGGATAGCAAGGCTATAAACTTCGGGCAGGCAGGCCCTAATATAGTACAACAGCCTATGCCCAACCATGGGGCAAATGCTATTTTGGCTGAGGAGGATTTGAATCTAGTCATGAATGTTGATGAACTGAAAACACCGTTGTGTGAAGTAAAGAGCAGGTTATTGAAAGGAGGTGTGTATCCGGGCTGCGACGAGTTTTGTCTAGAATGTTGGACCCAAGCTGGGGGTTGTGCTGAATTGAAGAAAGGTATTCAGACCTTGATGGATGAGGGCACGTTGCAATTTGATAGAACGACATTTGAGAAGCCTGCAGAGGTGTTAGCTGATGAGCAGAGTGATGTTGCTATGGTGACAATTCCACGAAAAACGATAACTATAACAGCGCCAGCCAGGCGGCCGACGATCACTATTACAAAAGCAGGACCAGTTCCTTTTGAAAGTACCAAAGCAGTGCCGTGGACTTACGGGTTGGAGGTATATTGCGATGGTGAAAAAATTGAGGTCAATAAACAGCCAGCTGGGGTTGTAGACAATGTTGTCGGAACCGGAGGAATGACGAGGAGTGGGAGAATTTTTATATCGCCTGAAGTAGAGGCGGAACGATTGGCAAAAGGTAAAGGAAAAGTGAATGAGAGTATTCCTGTGCAGAGGAATGAAAAAGAAACGTCACTGAAAGATGTAGAAGAATTTATGCATCTTATCCGTAAGAGTGACTATAAAATTGTTGAACACCTTCAACAAACATCGTCGAAAATCTCCATATTATCGCTGCTATTGTGTTCCGAAGCCCATCGGAATGCGTTATTGAAAATTCTGGACACGTCGTTTGTACCCCAAGATGTTTCTATGAATCAGTTAGAAGGGGTGATAGCGCACGTGAATGCAGGCCATAGTTTGGGATTTACAGATTTTAATTTGACCCCGAGGGGAAGAGAGCATAATATGGCGCTGCACGTCTCAGTTGAGTGTAGGGGCACGGTCATGTCCCATGTGTTGGTGGATACAGGGTCTTCCTTGAATGTGCTTCCGAAGAAATCAATGATGAAATTGGATATCAGGGGGATCATTTGTACGCCTAGTGACTTGGTGGTCAGGGCATTTGATGGTACACGGAGGTCAGTCTTTGGATCTATAACTTTGCCTCTACAAGTGGGGTCGGAGATCTTCGAAACTGAGTTCTATATAATGGACATCCAGCCAGCGTATAGTTGTCTTTTGGGACGACCATGGATCCATGCTGCTGGAGCAGTCACATCCACATTACACCAAAAGCTGAAGTACATGGTGGGGGAGAGCGTCGTCACAGTTTGTGGAGAGGAGGATATACTGGTCAGCCATTTATCGTCATTCAAGTACGTGGAAGTCGACGGCGAGATTCACGAGACACCCTGTCAAGCGTTTGAGGGGTTGTGAATTAAAGGCAAAGAACCAGTACCCAGTAAAGCATCAGAGGCGGCCGTGTCATCTTATAAGGAAGCTCAAGCTCTGGTACAGGCAGGTGAGACCCAGGGTTGGGGCAAGGTATTGGATATTCCCGTGAAAATGGACAGATTTGGGCTTGGATATCATCCTTCATCATCAACGCCAACTACAGGGGCACCCCGTTTCAAAGGACCAATAATAATTACGGCTGGTGGGGTATATTACGAGACCATCAATGCTGCTTCAGATTCCGAGGAAGGAGACAGCGACTGCGACATGGACGCCTGGATTCGGCCGAGCGTGCCAGGACAAGGGTTTTGCAATTGGTCTATTCAGAAGACTGTTCCTGTGATAACTAAACAGTAATGCTTTGTTTTCTTAATTGTTGAACAATCTGGTGTCCTACCCGGGGCACCGTGATTTTGCTTAGGGCCATTATGTTATGTACATTGCACTGTTTAATCGTTAAATAAAAGGCGTTTTTTCATGTACAAATATTGTGATCTCTGCTTTTCCTGTTTTTATTTTTACAATAAAATGGCAACGTGGTTATTTGCTTTGTATGCGTTTTGAAGCATTTAACCATTTCCTTTGTAGGATTACTATTTCAGATGACATCTATGAACCGCCTATGACTCACTTCAACTTTGAGCACCCGGTATTTCAAGCCGAAGAAGAGATTGTTGAAGAGGGCGATGTTCCAGAAGAGTTGACCTGGTTGTTGAAACAAGAAGAGCGAATTATTCTGCCTCATGAGGAAGTCATTGAGATTATCGATTTGGGGTCAGAAGGGGTTGAGAGAAACATCCGTATAGGGGCTGCGCTGCAGAGCGACATCAAGCAAAGGTTGATTGAGATGCTCAGGGAGTATAGTGATGTATTTGCTTGGTCGTACGAGGACATGTCGGGGTTGGATACAGATATGGTTGTGCATCGTCTGCCATTAAAAGAAGAATGCCCACCGGTTAAGCAGAAGCTCCGAAGAACTAGACCGGACATGGCTGTGAAGATTAAGGAGGAAGTTCAAAAACAGTGGGATGCTGGTTTCCTAGCTGTTACAAAATATCCCTCATGGGTCGCGAATATTGTGCCAGTGCCAAAGAAAAACGGTAAAGTGAGAATGTGTGTAGATTACCGTGATTTGAACAGGGCGAGCCCGAAAGATGACTTTCCACTTCCTCACATCGATGTGCTGGTCGATAACACCACTCAATTCTCTGTATTCTCCTTCATGGATGGCTTCTCGGGCTATAATCAGATCAAAATGGTGCCAGAAGACATGGAGAAGACTATTTTCATTACTCCTTGGGGAACATTTTGTTACAAAGTGATGCCCTTCGGATTGAAGAATGCTGGGGCAACATATCAACGCGCTATGACGACTCTCTTTCATGACATGATGCATAAAGAGATCGAGGTTTATGTTGATGATATGATTGCCAAATCCCAGACGGAGGAGGAGCATTTGGTTAATCTGCTGAAATTGTTCAAGAGGCTTAGGAAGTTCAGGCTGAGACTGAACCCTAACAAGTGCACCTTCGGGGTGAGATCGGGTAAACTGCTAGGGTTTATCGTGAGCGAAAAAGGAATAGAGGTTGATCCTGCTAAAATAAAAGCAATACAAGAAATGCTGACGCCTAAAATAGAAAAAGAGGTGCGTGGGTTTTTAGGGAGGTTGAACTACATCGCCCGGTTCATATCTCACCTAACTACGACATACGAGCCGTTATTTAAGCTGTTGAAGAAAGATCAGGCTGTGACCTGGAATGAAAATTGTCAAAAGGCGTTCGACAAGATAAAAGAATACTTGCAGGAACCTCCTGTTTTGATACCCCTAGTGGCCGGGAGACCATTGATTATGTATTTGACGGTTCTTGAGGAAAGTATGGGTTGTGTTCTCGGTCAACACGACGAGACAGGACGGAAAGAGCATGCGATTTACTATTTGAGTAAGAAGTTTACAGACTATGAGTCCAGATACTCAATGCTCGAGAAAACGTGTTGCGCGCTAGCCTGGGCCGCCAAACGTTTGAGGCAATACATGCTAAATCATACAACCCTGCTCATTTCAAAGATGGATCCTATCAAATACGTGTTTGAGAAGCAAGAACTCTCCGGAAGAATTGCCCGATGGCAGATGGTGTTAACCGAATATAATATTCAGTATGTCTCGTAAAAGGCTATTAAAGGTAGCGTCTTGTCAGAATACCTTACGGAGCAGCCTGTTGAGGACTACCAGTCGATGAGGTTTGATTTTCCTGACGAGGATATCATGTACCTAAAGATGAAATATTGGGAAGAACTGTTGCCGGATGAAGGACCAGAGTCGGATTCCAAGTGGCAGTTGATATTTGACGGAGCTGTAAATTCCTATGGTAGCGGAATAGGTGTAATTATTACTACTCCTCAGGGGTCGCACATCCCCTTTACTGCCCGATTGACCTTTCCTGTTACCAATAATGAAGCTGAATACGAGGCTTGCATCATGGGTCTTGAAGAAGCTATTGATTTGCGAATCAAACATTTGGATGTATACGGAGACTCAGCTCTGGTGGTGAATCAAATAAAAGGAGAATGGGAGACACGTCAGCCCAATTTGATACCATACATGAATTATGCAAGGAGATTGTTGCCTTTCTTCGACAAGGTTGAATTGCATCACGTACCGAGGGCAGAAAATCAAATGACTGACGCACTTGCGACACTATCTTCCATGTATAAAGTTAATTTTTGGAACGAGGCTCCCCGAATTATTATATCTCGGATTGACAGACCCACTTTCATATTTGCTATTGACGAGGCATCCGATGATAAACCCTGGTATTTTGACATCCAGAATTTCCTGAAGAACAAGGAGTATCCGGCTGGGGCATCCAGCCGCGATCAGAAAACTCTCAGGAGATTGGCTGGTAATTTCTATCTAAATCCGGACGGTGTCCTATACAAAAGAAACCATGACTGGGTGTTGCTACACTGTGTAGATGAAAAAGAGGCAAAGTTGCTCATGGAAGAGATACATGAGGGTACGTTTGGTACACATGCTGGTGGGTATGCTATGACCAGAAAGCTGCTGCGGGCAGGTTATTACTGGCTAACTATGGAAACTGATTGTTTCAAGTTTGCAAAAAGGTGTCATAAATGCCAGATTTATGCAGATAAGATCCATGTGCCTCCGAGTCCTCTGAATGTGATGTCATCACCATGGCCATTCTCGATGTGGGGAATTGATATGATTGGAAAGATTGAGCCGACGGCATCTAATGGACACCGGTTCATTTTGGTAGCAATTGATTATTTTACCAAATGGGTGGAAGCGGCATCATATGCTAATGTGACCAAACAGGTGGTAGCCAGGTTTATCAAACGAGATATCATTTGCAGATATGGAATCCCTGAGCGAATTATTACCGACAACGGTTCGAACTTAAATAACAAGATGATGAAGGAGCTGTGTCAGAATTTCAAGATTGAGCATCACAACTCTTCTCCTTACCGACCCAAGATGAATGGCGCTGTTGAAGCGGCCAATAAGAACATAAAGAAGATTGTTCAGAAGATGGTGGTGACCTACAAGGACTGGCATGAGATGCTACCTTTTGCTTTGCACGGTTATCGTACGACGGTACGCACATCAACCGGGGCAACCCCTTTCTCATTAGTATACAGAATGGAGGCAGTATTACCATTGGAAGTCGAGATTCCTTCCCTGAGGGTTTTACGAGATGTCCAACTTGACGAGGCAGAATGGGTTAAAGATAGACTGAATCAGCTCAGTTTAATGGATGAGAAGAGGCTGGCCTCTCTAGCATACAGCCGGTTATACCAGAGCCGGATGAAGAAAGCGTATGATAAGAAGATACACCCTCGAAGCTTTCAGACGGGCGACCTTGTGCTGAAGAGGATTCTCCCGCCACAAACAGATCACAGGGGCAAATGGACCCCTAATTACGAAGGGCAATACGTTGTCAGAAAAGTCTTCTCAGGAGGAGCATTGTTGTTGTCCACCATGGACGGTGAAGACTTTACGTCGCCTGCGAATTCGGACGCGGTTAAAAAATACTTTGCTTAAAATTGACCCGCTGGACAGAAAAAAGAGAGTCCAGGCAAAAATGGGGCATCCTGGCGAACCAAAAACAAAATAAAAGGTTCGGGCAAAAGTTAGGGATAAAATTGAAAAGATGTACACCCGCGAAGTCGAAAACCTACACTGGGCGACTTCGGAAAAAAAGGGTATTCCGGTGAATTGAAAACCCGAAAGGGCGATTCACGCAAAAGTTAGGGATTGAAAAAGCAAATGACTGCGGTCCGAATTTGATATTGCATTGCTTAGTGGTTTGGGAATACCTGGGGTTCGTCTATCAGATACAATCTCTTCCGAAAATTGAATACCGGGAAAGCACCAGAGTCAGGCGAGTTATAGGAGGATCAGCTCGTGATGTTTGTCTGCACCACGTCGCCGACATGTGTACAAATCCATTTTGTATTTTGTATTTTTACGCTTCTTGTGCATATATGTATGTGTGTGTGCGTAACTTCCTCTTTTCAGGAGTTGCATCCGATGTACAAAACTTTTCCTATTCAGAGGCCTGTTATTAATAAAACATGTTATTCAACATTTGTTGTTTGTGCTCTACTGTTTTGTATATGGAAAACGCCGATGTTTCGATAAACTCGCATGTGCATAACTTTGTTGGCCCTTGCCAATAATTGCTAAAATTTCGAATGGACTGAAGTAATGTCACGGACACTAACCCGAATAGATTTGGTTGTATAGATTTGTCTTGTCTCATTTGTGTTTTGTAGGGTCCTCACCTTTGAAGCAAACGATCAGGAAATTGTGGCCCCAGCCGGAGGTTCGTGGTGAAAGGCTTAATTTGGTGTGACGCTAAGCCTCATGCAGGTTGCGCCTCACCCCAGGAGTTGAAATGTTGGTATCCCTTACCGAAGAGGGATCACTCTCCACAGCTAGTCGCAGCTTACCCCACAGGGTATTCCCAGCAAGACAGAATCAGTGTCTCATGCAGAGTCTATACTCTCCAAAGAGTCGAGGATGTGCACGTTCAATCCCCAGCAGGGAGGATTTCCATGGCGCACGGCCAAGATAGTAAGTTCAGAAAGGAGTATCCCCGCCGAGGATGGTTTTCTTCCTCCCCGCAGGTCGTCATGCCTTCGTCCAGATGATTATCCCTAGCGGAGTGGTAGTGTCGAGTTCGTAAACTGTACTCAGACAGTTGTCTCCCAGATGGGTCGCTTCTTCCCTAGTTGAGTTAGTCTTCCCAGCAGGTGTTATTCTTTCCTCCAGTGGAAATTGATGTGTAACCTCTCCCCGGCCGAATTGGCTGTATTTCCGACATTTATTTTGCCAGAATGCTTTATGATACCCATTCATCCCTAGCAGGGTGGTATTTGTTCTCAGCATTCCGTGTTGACGGAGTAAGCTTGTCAGAGCTTCCCCAACAGCTTGAGCCTGCATTTACATTTGCATATATCATCATATTTGCATTTTGAAACGTAAATCAGGTTGGTTAACCTTGTGCTTTCAGGTGTGTGGCTCAACAGGAGTATGGAGTTACATCCCAAATATCTTTTCAGACAATCAAGGTCTTGCCGTGAGACGCATGATGATGTGATTCAGTTTATTATCATCCCCACAGAGTACTGATTGAGGTTTTCTCGTATCCGATCAGCGGACTGTTTTGTCAAGTTTGTTGCCGCAGCAGCATGTCAGGGTTCCATGAATCAAAATTTCAGAAGTGGCCGCTTATTGTCAGAATGGGTGTCGGTCATTGGTTTTCAGAATATCCCCAGTGGAGTTAGCTACTGCAAAGGCAAGGCGGAATTATCCTTCCATGCGATTGACAGAGTTAAATTCCCATTAGGAGAAAATTTTTATCCCCAGCGAAGTCGTCGGGATTTCTTCGTGTTGACGATTCGCTTCCTCCGTGTTGACGGAATGTGCGTCCTGATGAGGACAATTTTTGCCTATGTTGATAGGATTTTCTTCGTGTTGACGAATCGCTTCCTTCGTGTTGACGGAATGTGCGTCCTGATGAGGACAATTTATGCTTATGTTGATAGGATTTCTTCGTGTTGACGACTTATTTCTCCGTGTTGACAGAATATGGAGTCCTGATGAGGACAAGTTTTATTTCTCCCTGTTGACGGAATATGGATTCCTGAGGAGGACAAGTTTGATTTCTTCGTGTTGACGGAATGAGGAGTCCTGATGAGGGCAAGTTTTATTCCTATGATGATAGGATTTCTTCTTGATGACGAATTTATGTCTTTTCGTGGTGACGAAATTTGAGGACAATCGTGGACAAGGTTACTCCTGTGACGACAGAACCTCTAGGCGTATTGATGAATTGCTTCCTCCGTGTTGACGGAATGTGCGTCCTGATAAGGACAATTTATTCCTATGATGATAGGATTTCTTCGTGATGACGAATTTATGTCCTGTCGTGTTGACGAAATTTGAGGACAATTGCGGATAAGATTACTCCTGTGACGATAGAATCTTTACTCGTGTTGAGGAATTTGTTAGTCCAGTTGTGGACAGAGGTGTTTTTGCAAAGATAGTTCAGCACCTGTGGGGTTACATAGGTGGTTGAAGTTGAAATCAGAATTATTATCAGACGTTGGATCAGTTGTTGCCGTAACAACCAGATTCAGTTGATGGATGACGTTCCCCAAGCAGTTTATGCAGTTTATTTCTGCGGTTGGCAAATTTCCGGGTTTCTTGGTATTCAACCGCCTCGTACATCGACCGTCTGAAGGTTGTTCGCTCTTCATCCATTCGGGTCCAAGCCGCTTGAATAGGGGCAGCTGTTGCACCCTAAAAATTTGCTCAACCTATTTCACCTGGTTTATGTTTCAATTGCATTGTCATTTGCATCATGTACATAGCCTAATCATTTGCATTGCATAGCATAATAGGTCATCCAACAAGGGAGTAAGTGCCAATCTTATCTAAAGAAGTGCATCAAAGGGTTTTTTATTCAAGCTCAAGAACGTCCAAGTTATCAATGAATGAAGGGAAACTTTGAAAAGTTTGAAGGTCAACTGGTGGATTTCTCTCTTATCTATGGGTGTGTTTGAAGATCATCAGTGGGGTATGAGCTATGGAGTGAAGGTATGGAATGTGTGCAAAGATCATGGAAGACCTAGAGGGGTCATTTTGAAGATGAGACAAGTCATGGATACAACTACAAGAGCTACAGTTGAAGGCAGTCAACTAGGGTTTCATCTGCGTCAACCCTAGGTCAACCCTAGGTCAACTGAATGATTGAAGAGTATCAAGGCCAGCTTGGAGGTTGTGGAATTCATGAATTGATATGTGGATATATGTGTGGTGTTGTGCCAAGGAGAAACCAAGAGGAATCAAGAAGAAGAGGAGTTACCAAATTAGGGTTTTAGTGTAAAATCCCCTAATTTAAGTCTAACTTCCAAGCCAGATAAGTCAAAATGCAAGTTTCAAATGAAGTCTTGGTCAACATGAAACTTGTATAACATCTCAATAGCTTTAATTTGAGTACTAGAAGTCTTCAAGGAGATTTATAGAACTCAAGTTATGGGTCCCCAGAGGATACTGAAATTTATCTGTGAAAGTCACTTGACTTCCAAGCAACTTTTGCCCATGAATAAGTTTTCAAATGGATCCTTGGCCAACATAAGAGTTGAAGATATTGATCTTAGCTTTAATTTGAGTACTCGAAGCCCTCAAGAGGAGTTTTAGAACTCAAGTTATGGTCTTGGCAACCCAGGGGTATTTTAGGAAAGTTGAATTACAGGTCATTTTTCAACATAGGTCCAAATCTCCATCTTCCACTCCTCAAATGAAAAAATGTTCAACATGAGATGTGTTCAAAATGATGTTTTTAGGCTAGATAAGAGGTCATGAGAATTTGGAATGGCTTGCTTCACAAAGTCACCAAAATGGCCTAAAATGAAGGTATATTTTAAATGAACCAAAGTTGGAAATTAGGGTTTTTGACCTACACAACCAAACTAAGGCATAGGACATACCATTTTGAATGTAAAAGTCATTTTAAAAACATTGACATTGCCACAATTTTGAGTGGATGGTTATTTCAAGGACTTGCTTTGTAAATGGTTTACTCGAATCATAAGGCACCATTGCAAAACCACTTGGCAAGGCAAATGTAAGGCTCCAAGGCATTTCAACACATCCAATATCTCCTCTAATGACAAATTAAGATCAGAACCAGGTGTTGCACCAGCTGCTACCATATTTGATATGTGCATACCATCAAGAGAGAAATTCATGACATGAGAAATTCAACTTCTCATAGGAAGGATCCAGAAGGTGCTAGAGAGTTTTAACATGGCCTATATATTGAATAGAGGTGGTTCAGATTGGGGGTTGGTGATAATTGAAGGGAAGAAGAGAGATTGAGATTGAAAATTTCTTGTTGCAACTTGAAATCGGTTACAACAGTTTCTTCATTGTTCATCCCATTTCTTGATCCCATTCACTTCCATTGATGCTAGCAAGTTTCCAGGTCAAGATCATAGCAAATTCATGGCTAAATCGTGTTCTTGCAATTGAACATCTCAACCTGCAACTCAGATTCGATTTCTACAATCCAGGTCATTTCAAGTGATTCTTTTGCATACAGAAGCTATAACACCTTCCATTGATCGTATCTGGAGCATCTCAGCACCTGATTCGAAGGTTTTGTTCATCTGTTCTTCTTAAATTCTCAGGTTGGTACTTTTCAATCCACAACTTGATTTAGGTAGAATTAGCATGTTTTGTTAGGTTAGATTGATTATAGGTGATTAGGGGAAGCTTTTAGGTAGCAATTAGAATGGTTTAGAGACAATTAAGCAATGGACATGATTTATGTTTTGAGTGATAACTTGCTGAATATTAAGGTAGAACATTAGTATGATGGTGGAAAATGCTCAGGGAAAGGTGATGAAGAGTTCGAACCTATTAGTTTTAAGAATGGTGAGTTTTGATCATGGAGTGATTTCTGAAGATTGATGCGTGTTTGGATATATGATGAGTTTCAGTGTGTTTAAATACCATAGATGAGTTCCTGGTGAAATTTCAAGCGTGTTAGGGCTTTTAATTTTGGCGTTTGATGAGGTATTGAGGGAGATACGATTTGAGGAATTGGTGTTCTTGAGTTCTGCATTCATGGCCTCCCTCTCCCTCCAGAATTTGAATTGGAGAAGATAACTCCAAGACCCTTGGATCATGCCAAGACCTTTGACTCAAAATCCAATCTAACGGCCACGAGTGTTTCGAATATTGATGAAGGAATCTGAGAGTGGGAGCTAAACGCTCTGTTTCATTAAACGTGGGATGGTGGGCTTAAGTGGTGAATTGATACCCACACCCCCTCTAATGGCCCATCTGGATTATGAACTGAATTTTGTTTCTTTTTGCACCACGTTTTTCACATTTATCTTTCTATTTTTCTTTTAATTTCTGATGTGTAATTGGGCTTTATAAGCGCTTCTTATTGCCACCCCCATTCTGGGCCCATCGATATATTACACTATCGTGCATTGCTATTCATCACATAAAATTTCCATTTTTTTCATTTTTATTTTACATATTTTTTTTTTAGTTTCTTTGAAAAATCATATTAAATTCAAAAATAAGTCTTTTTACATGGGAGTTTTTGCTCCATTTTCATTAATGTCTCAAGAAAATTATAGAAAAATAAAATTATCATTTTAGTCATTTTTCTATTTCTGGTGAATTTTTATATTTAGTTGCTTTTATTGCATTTTAGTTTGTATATCCATTTTGTTGAATTTTGTTTAGCCATTTCCTTTCATATTTTGACGTAATTCTTTTTTCCTATGGTTAGATTAGAGTATTGGGTTCTCCATGGAATTTTATCACATTTTGTGATTTAATTTAGGATAGTTTTGAACCATCAACTTTAGGGTGATCAGGATTAGGTTTTCACAACAATTAGGCGCAGTTTAGGGCATAGTTTTGGGGTTTTAAAATTGATTTAGGCCTTGGGGTTTATATGGGGTATAGGGTACATAGTTAGGGTCCCCTAGAAATTTAATTAGGATTTTATAATGAGTTTTACTATTTTTACCTGATTTTTGCAATTGGTTGATATTGGTGTGTTTCCCACTTGGGATGTTGCTTTGTTTGTGGGGTTTGGGCATTTCAATTGGGCTTGGGCTTGGGTTCTGCTTGTTGAGGCTTATGAAGACCTTGAATGATGATTGGAGACAAGGGATAGATCTTGATGCATGAAGATTCCTCTCCTGGCAGATGGTTTTTGAAGACTTAGGAGATAGGAGCAATAGGCAGAGCTGTAGACTTAGACTAATTTCTTTCATAAACATGGAAAGCTTCGTGTGCTTCCATTCCTCCCAATGACTAAAATTCCTTCTAATATATTCACATCCCTCCTTTGGAGGGATAAGTGGCTTATCTTAGAAGTAGAACTTTGAGGGAACCAGTCTCTCATGATGATAAACACTTATAGGCTTCCTTTGGTTGTCAATAAGCTGTTTTATCATTCCAACTTATTCTGTTAGGTGATCCTCTTCTGGAGTGCTTTCCTTGAAGATGGAGCTTATCTAAAGCTTGGAGGCCATTGAAGTTTGATTTTGGGATTCACTGTGAAGATATTGTTGTTTTATAATTAATCAACTGTCAGAGTTTGATGTTTTTCAGAGCTGCTGCTGTAGGAGCTGGTGTTGCTGTCAGAATTGGTTTTGGGGTTTTATTTGCTGTATTGTTTGTTAATTTTCCCATAGGTTCGACGTAAAGCTGTTTCACTTTGCCTATTGTCTTCCTAGGTTCGAGGTTGAGTGGGACTCCCTTGCCTCGCTTGTATTGCTGCATCTCATGCATTTTACTGCTTTACTGTATATATGCTGTTTCTTTTCCGTTTATCCTCTAGGATCTCTGATTTCCTCTGTGCAGGAGGGAATTATGACAGACATTAGGTGTTAATCGATGCATGACAACATTAGGGTAGTTTTTGATTCCCATTTCAAACCCTAGGTTTTAGAGTGTCGTTCTCTTCTTATCTCAAAATCATTCAAAACACAGTAATAAGATTTTAAACATCAATAAAAGACAGTTCTTGCGTAAAAAACTGAAAACCAATCTAAATGTCATTTTGTCCGCTTGGACCCGTAATCAGGAGAAAACCTTTTTCAGAAGGATAAAAGATAAACAGACAAATTTGTGTCTTCCGTAGCCCGAACTACGTTTGCTCTGATCTTTCATGTCGTATGAAAGTACGCAGGCATAGGATGTCGTATCCTAGCGAGCAACCTTCCCCTCCTTTCCCGTAGGTAGGCGAACTACGTTGACTCTGATTTTTCGTTCCAGACGGGAATACGTAGGCATAAAGTGTGATACTTTGCCGAGTCATTTTATTTTCTTTTAACCCCAGACATGTAGAGTAGATAGAATAACAATTCGTACTAGAAAACAAGCGTGGATCTCGTCGAGTACGACGGACGTGAGGGGTGCTAATACCTTCCCCTTACGTAACCGACTCCCGAATCCAGGATTTGATTGCGATGACCATTCCTTTCCCGTCTTTGCGGTAGGTTTACTTCGAGCGTTTCCTTTCCCTCTGTTGGGATAAATAACGCACAGTGGCGACTCTTCTGTTCAGCCGGCGCCGATTTTCGCAGTAGCGACACTGATGTCATAACATTTAGTATGACATCCAATACACTTTGTTCTAGCTAACCAAACCTACCCTGCAGAACACTACAGAAGCATGTCATGATATCAATCATGACGTCTACACACATCATTGTTTTACCATAAAATGCAGTCAATCAAGAACATCTACAATATATATATATATATATATATATATATATATATATATATATATATATATATATATATATATATATATATATATATATATATATATATATATATATATATATATATATATATATATATATATATATATATATATATATATATATATATATATATATATATATATATATATATATATATATATATATATATATATATATATATATATATATATATATATATATATATATATATAGCTTTAATTTGTAGCATTCAGTTTCACTTATCTAACAACACAAATAGAACCCTAACGAAGAGTTCTTAACAAAAGAGCCCTAAAAATCCATAAACACATATATCTTCAAACAAAGATGTTATGTGTTTAAGGCTCTCGTTTCTTCTTAAGAGATCCAAATCATTTTCTTTTACTTCTTTTTCAGAGATCTGGTAGTCAAACATCAGTACTCATATTATTGTTGTTGTTGTGTTATTGATATCAGAAACCCTAGAGATTTTCTCTTATTGTTTAAATAAATTTATGATATAGGTTTATTGATGTTCTTGTTGTTGATGTTGTTGTTCTTGTTTTTTAGACTCATTGTTGAGACCATAAACCTTAGGTGCTTAATATTGTCGTTGTTGTTGTTGTTTCTAATTAAACAGATTTATGTTATACGTTTATTGATGTTAATTTTTTTATATTGGTGTTCTTATTGTTGAGACCCTAAACCCCAGAGGTTATTTATTGATGTTGATGTTGATGTTTTTTGTGTTGTTGTTTAATTTAAGTTGTTTTTTTTAGTTGAGTTTATTAAATATATATGTTATAGTTTAGTTGTTGTTATTGTGTTTGAGTTTGATTTTGAGATTGATATTGATACTGATATTATAATTTTTGTGATTCTTTGTGCAATTCTCATCTTGTTTCGTTGAGTTGAGTTTATTATATCTAATACTGATTATTTGTTTCACTAACCTCTCTTTGAATATATAACATATTAAACTGATTTTGGAAATAATCATATGAAAATTATGTTATATTAGAAACATATCTTATACTGATTAATATTTTTCTAGCATTGTACAACTCATCATTTATCTCATGCTCTTTTATGGTTAAAATCTCAAATACTTCTAATTTTTGTTCAACTTTATTCAATATTTATTCATTTTTCAAAGCATCAAATTTTATGCTTTCAAGAATGAATTAGTAGAAAAGTAAGTGTTTAATCGAGAACTTGAAACATTCAAAAGATTTTAACTATGAAATAACGTGCGAGGGGTGATGAGTTACATGATGCTTCAAAATCATTAATTAATGAAAGCTATTCTTTAAATATAACACAATTATTCATATAATTAATATCCTAACCAATTTTGAGAAGTTATATATTCAGTATATGGTTTAGTGAAATAAGCAATCCATATTAGATTTAATAACCGAGGGGAAAAAATGGTTTACTCATTGGTGAAATGTCAAAACCGAGGGGACATGCGTTTTTTTCATTTAAGAAATTCAAAAAGGTCTCCATGGGGATCAAATCCATGACCTTTATACAATACCCGCCACTTTTTTAAAATCAAGAGGTAAAGTGTGCACTCTTCATGATGCCCTTCATTACCTTGCCTTTGAAACTGAGGTAAAACCTATTTTTCAATCAAGATAAAAGGCATTTTTTGTTGTAGTGGTTTTTTTGTTTTACAGAGATGTATCTCTGAAATTTACTTGCCTTTGATTTTCATATTGTTTTATGTTTTGTATGATAGGAATAATGGTTGATAACCAAGATAAGTTTAGGTACGATCCTGTATTCCAACATGTGTTTGTTCGTAGGAAGAGGGCAACACGTTTGAGGCCACGAGTTAGTGCAATTTGTTTGATGTGGAAGCATCGACTTCACTTGGTTGTGTGTCTCAGGCTTCACAAGGTCAGGTCTCTCAGATCTCGACCTGCCAAGGGCACATGCCTCTTACTGACCCTCCAGCTTACGAAGCCATTGCTTCTATTAATCATGTTCCTAATAGTTTTCCAAGAGGCCTTTACGAAACCTCCTTATATCCTCTCGATGTTGAACATATTTCTAGGCATGTGTGGGAAGGAGAGGTATGTTTATATACTTTCAAGTTACATTTATTTCATACTAATTAAGTTGCGACTGATATTGCTATATTTATTTTTACAGGAGCGGGAAACAGTAATATATGTAAACCATGCCAGGAAGGTTTTGACTCGGAACATAATGCAGACACATGGTTTCAAGATTGTGTTTGTTGCTCTTTTGAAGGTTTATGCTATACATGACCATTAACCATGGAATATTAGTGGATTTTATGGAGATATAACACATGGAGACATCATCATTCTACATCCTTCATGGTGAGATGTCCATCACCCTTGATGATGTCACATGACTTCTGCATATTTCGATTAGGGGAAGATTACAAAACCATTTCTGGATCATAAAATTTGAGGACTTATATAGATGTTAAACTTATTGGGGGCAGACTTAGGTGAGGCCCAATAGGAACTTGATGCCACGAGAGACACTCATGCCTGATTTTCATACATGGCTGACTTGTACGAATCTAACCTGGTTGCGGCAGTGGAGGTTAAAGGTGATGACGAGCAGGTTTTATTCTACAAATAATATGCATTGAGGTCATACTTCCAATACTTGGTTGGAACGACAATATTTATGGATAAAAGTGAAATCTACATTGACCTAGTCTTCGTGGCATACTTCACCCATTTAGTGCGGATCCACAAGTACAATTGGGACCCCCCGCATGTTTGGTTTATTTGTACTCCAAACTAGGTGAAAATTGTCTTCGGACGAAAAGACATATGACTGAAAGTTGAACACTATTTACAGTAATTTATTTGTAGCCTTTATTGTTACTAATATTTTTGTCCTCGCTTGTGTTACACTTGTTACTAATATTTTATCTGAACTATTTTCAGGTGTGGAACATCTCTCACTTTCCTCGCATATCCGAGTGGGAACTTGAGATAGAGTACAATGAGGATTGGCCTCGTACTTGCGTCTTTGTCCAGTACATGGGGAATCATGAGATTGAGTCGTATAGGGTGTTTATTAATCGCATTGTAGCATATGACATATAATTTTTCCCCTACGATGGCCACCGTCAAACGGGTTCGTTAGACGACATAACATTCTACTCTGGGTGGTTGACTTATGGATCACGTCTGACGTATCCACATCTAAATAAGTGATTCATGCACCAATTCGGGTATCATCAGATGATTCCAATACATCCATCTGTGTCTTCTCCTTCGACAATCTACTGTAGAAATCTTAATGTCATACTAAATGATTTCTATAGTCATTTTGTACCAAAGGAGGAACTCAGTGTGCTAGCGGGTGACCAATGGGCTTATGAGTAGGGCTACATCAAATGGTTTTATCAAGTGTCACATCCTTACATGACACTAGATGTCGCTGGAGCACCACTAGACCTGCTCATTAGGAGATATTGGAAGAGGAGAAGGCTAGGGATGACCACACAGTGGACCTACTGTCGGTCTGTCTGCGTATTGTGCAGGTTGCGAAAGATGCAATTAAGAGAGGAGATATTGCAAAAGGAAGTTCTGGTATAACCGTCTTACAGACCATCTTAATCAAGGCACGAAATGTCTTGGGGTGCAGGAGGCAATAGAGGAGAAGAAAGGGGGTTAGAAATACCAAGTAGTTTATTTTTATTTGTATTTTGTATCGTGCTAACATTTGGATTATATATCGTGATAACATTTGAATTCGTATTATCGTTTGAGCTTATATCAGACATCCTTAAATTGCATTAGTATAATTAGCATAATTTTAATATATCATTTGTATAATTATCATGGGATAATCATCATTAGTATAATTTTTATTGGATAAAAAAGACTCCAGACATTTCAAAATAACTGTCGTTTAATGTATTTGCACACAAATTAAGAAATACAATAATGTTATGTCAGCTGTTGAGATGGATCATCACATGAAGTCAAAAGCAAAAGGCAAAAATGGTGATGTGCCTCTTAAGTTTGATATTTGTAAAGCTTATGACATGATCAATTAGGATTATCTCAAGGATGTACTCTGTTACTATATGGTCAAGTCTGAAGTGGATAGGTTGGATTATATTTTGTATGAAAATAGTTGACTACTTTATGGTTATGAATGACAATATGGTAGCACCGATTGTTCTGGGACGTGGGTTAAGGCAAGGCGATCCATTATCTCTGTACTTATTTATTCTCTACTTTGAAGGCCTTTCAAAGCTTATCAAGCAAGTCAAAACTAGGGGTGATATTTACGAAATAAAAATATGTAAGATTGCCTCGGTCATATTTCATCACCTTTTTGTTGATATTTCTTTTGTTTTCTTTAGAGCAGTGTTAATGCATTGAATGTGTTGAAAACTATTCTTGCTATTTATGAATAAACTTTAAATAAATTCATCAATTTTCAAAAATCTGAATTTTTCTATAGTAGGAATGTTGCTCGTAATGTTAAGAATGTAGTGGATAACATTTTAGGAGTTCAATAACTTTTAGGTATAGACAAGTATCTCATACTAGAATCTATGATTGGTAGAAGTAAAAAATCAAGTTTCAAATATATAAAAGATAGAATTTGGAAAAAGGTTAACTCATGGAGTAGTAAGAGTCTATCTTAAGCAGGGAGGGGTACACTTATCAAGTGAATTATCCAATCTATTATGATATACTTAGTAAACAAGCTTGAAGCTTATGACAAATCTAGGTAATTTAGTCACTCGTCTCTACAAGGCTAAGTATTTTCCTAAGTGTGATTTTCTTGATTCAGTCATCGAGTACAACCCCAGTTATGTGTGGTGGAGTATTTAGAGTTTGAAACTTGTGGTGTGAGGTGTCTACAAATGGAGTATTGGATCGAGATATAATATCCCGATATGGGGAAAAAAATGGTTGTATGATAGCACTTGGTTGGATAATCCTTGGTCGATAAACTTGATAGTGGATAATCTAAATGTTTTGAATCTTTTGGGTAGTAATGTTAAATAGTGGAACTCAAACTTGATTTTTACTCTAGTTGGGGGCATATAAGCGGAAAAAGTTCTCAATACTCCATTTTTTGAAGTTGTTTAGAAGGATAAGTTAGTGTGGAAGTTTTAAGAGAATAGAAGGATTTTAGTTCGTATTGCTTATCTTTATTGTATATAAGATGCTATTGAAACCTAACATCTTAGGATTGGTGAGAAGTGGAAGCTTTTTTTGAAAATTAAGACCCCTCCGAGGGTTAAAAACTTTGTGGTATTTATGCAGGAATTATGTGTAAACTAGAATGAGATTAATAAACAAAGGTGTCTAGTGTCTTACTCATTGTGGTGAAGAAGTTAAAGATATTAAACATCTATTTTTAAGTGCTAAGAGGAAGTGGGTATATGGCCTATGTTGCAACAACTAGTGAATGTAATAACTCTTTTGCTACAATAGTTTTTTGTTTTTGCAGTTGTTAAATCAAGATCAATAGGCAATGTTCTCGACCATATTATAGAGTATCTGGAACAACCAAATCTGGAATCACATAGAAGACTTTTCGGACACTATTTGTAATTGTGCTTCTTATTTGGTATTATGATGGAGGAATGCCCAACAACTTCGATCAATAAATACCACCCAAATTCAAAAGTCTACGAATATTATATGGAGAAAATCTCTGGCTGGACATCTCAAATGCAACATCGACGCATCCTTCTCTAATATCAAGGTAGGAATATATGCTTATATTCGAGATGATAAAGGATATTTTGTTGCAACTCGAGATGAGTGGTTTTCTCCTATTACTAAAGTTGATATATAGAAATACTTAGGCCTTCTATCATATATTAAATAGGTGCATGATCTTGGTTTTCTTGGGGTGGATTTTGAGTTGGATGCTAAAAGCCTAATGGATAATGTGAATAATCAACCACCAAACGTTTCTGATTTCAGTGCTATTACTTATTAATGTAATCTCTTATTAGCACTTTTTTTAGGAACTCTCATGTTAAGTTTGTTAGGCCTTAGGAGACAAGCTAATGAGGTAGCTCATGCTTTTGCACAAGTAGCTCCATCTCTAGCTAGTTTTCACAATTTTATTGATGTACCAACATCTATTCAAAATCATATTACTAATTAAATGAATTAAGTCTTTTTCCATCAAAATAATAATAATAATAATAATAATAATAATAATAATAATAATAATAATAATAATAATAATAATAATAATAATAATAATAATAATAATAATAATAATAATAATAATAATAACAATAATAATAATAAAGTATATTTAATTTTCTTAATTTTATTTAAAATAATTAACTCAATTACTAATATATCCTTAGTTAAATTAGCATCTTCTAACCTATTGTGTGATTAATATATGGATAATTTTAGCATAAACTATTTAATATTGTTAGATGTGTTGACATTTTATTATATTTAAAGTTTAAAAAAAATTAAAAGACTTTTACTTAGAAATAAGGCTGAAGAGAGTCGTATAAATCATTTTCAATTTTCTTAAATGCAATATTAATAATTTATTAATCAAGTTGTTGGCATTTAATTAAATACAGTTCTATATTATTTTACTTTTATAAGTTAATTTAATAGTTGGTTTTAATATATTATAAATTTATTTAATTAATTTATTCGCCATAACTTAAGAACATTTGAATGAGATGGTAGGGTCTCTTCTAATTTAATTAGAGATTTTGGATTTGAATTCAATCCTGAACACGCAGATGTGTTAAATCTCTTAGGGAGAGCTTGTTGCCTATTATGGTCTTACACGTTTTGAGAGATTAGTTTCCATCATCAGTCATTAACATATTTAAAATCTATCAGTTATAAGCTTATTTAATATAAATTAGTAAATCATTTATTAGTTATTTTTAGTCTAGAGAGCCATAACCCATAATGTTATTGTTATATTCTTGTTCCAATGTGGAATGAGAAATATGTAATGTCGAGGGAATGGGCTCTTCCAATACAATAATGAGAGTTTTCGGTGTGGCGAAGATGAAAGAATCTGCAAAATTATCACTCCAATGTTCAAGTTAGTGAATTCGTCGAAAAGTAGTTGGAGGTTGAGAATGAGAGCATACCTAAAATGACACGTTGTTGGGCTTATATATAATAGACGGTTTAAACTATTTTCGTCTAACCTGATTGTTAGTGCGTGAATCACTTTTATGAGGAGATAAAGAGAGAGAATAAGGAAAAAATGATTTATTATTGAATGAATTATGAATAATGATACATACTATGACTATTTATATACACTAAAAATAACAAACTAAATAACAAAACCTAATTGGGCATGGGCTAACACAACTTGGAATATATTTAAATATTAAATCAAATTAAATCAAATCAAATATAATATAATCTAATTTAATCTAATATTTCAACATACCCTCCATAATCCAAGTTGTGGAACCTATGCTAATCATAGTCGATCTGAACTATTTGTAATTTCTTTCTCAAATTCAGGAATCTGTCTATCTTTAATCATTTGGTAAAAATGTCGGCCAACTGTGTTTCACTTGAGCAGTGCCTAACTTCAAGTTCACCTCAATTTACCTTTTCCCTTAAAAAAATGAAATCTAGCTTCGATATGCTTACTTCTTCCATACTGGATTCTTTGTCAGATTTATGGCAGACTTGTTGATCTGCACTAGTCAGCATCTAAATAAAAAGTAATCATAGCTTCTTTGCTTTCAGAGTCTCATTAAAATAAAATTCCATAGTTTTTCGATCCTTTTAAGTATCTCAGGATTCTTCTTGCAGCCTTCATGTATAATAACACCCTTGGTTCACTCATGTATCTGATCACTAATCCGACTGAGAAACATTTATCAGGTTGACTATTGCGCACATATCTTAGAGATCCGAAAATCTGTTTGAACAAAGTTGCATCGACTTTGTCTTCCTCTCCATGCTTCTCCATTTTACATTTGGTTTGATAGGTGAAGATACAGGAGTCAAACATCCATTCTAAATCTCTTGAGTATCTCTTTGACATACTTTCTTTGATGTAGCACCATGTCTTGCTTTGACTTTTGAAATTCCATACCTAGGAAGTGTCGCAACGCAAAAAATGACTGGCGGAAAAACAGAGTCACCACCGAACGTTATTTATCCCGAAGGGGGAAAGGAAATGACCGAAGAAACCTCAAAAAGAGAAAGGAACATGGTCTCGCAAGGGAGTCGATTATACGAGAAGAAGGTATTAGCACCCCCTCGCATCTGTTGTACTCAACGGGATCCACTCTTGTTGTTCTAATCAAAGGGTGTGTTTATCTAAAGCCTACTTGCTAAGGGAAACAGAAATGAAAAATGGAAAAACAAAATGGAGACTCGATAGGACTTCATCGTCCTAGGCTGCCTACGTATTCCCTCGTGCAATGGGAAAGTCAGAGTCAACGTAGTTCGAAGGACTAAGGCTGAAGGGGGAAAGAGTACTCGCCAAGACTTCGTCGTCTTGTTCCTACGTATCTTCATTCGAACGGGAATGAAGAAATCATAGCGTTCGTAGTTCATCCCGCCGGATTGCTAAGTGTCTTTTATGAGTGATACTAAGTTCACATTCCAGCAGTTAGGGTCGAGGCCTATTTGCGGTAGAACGGTAGTAGTATGTCCTTTCTGAAAAGATTTGAGAGAAAATCCCGAAGGACAAAATGGTTTTAAAGAAATGGATTGACTTTGTTTGAGATGCATATTGCACTAAAGTCTATGACATAAGATCGACCAAAACAGGACGTATATGAAGCACTCTAGACAAGGTAAGGAGAGACTCCTGCTTATCACTTCCCATGTACTTAAGGCTCGTGTCAAACAATACTCATCATAATTATTAAATGTTTTAATTTGATTTGAGAGAGAGGAAAGAGACTCAAAGGGGAAAATAAAATCTAAGGGAAACTCATACCTAGAAGTTGTCATCCCAAATGGTTTTATAGTTGAGGATGAGGAAGGGAACTCAACCTAATGTTATCATGCAAATGGTGGACCTAAGGCTGAGGTTGAAAAGAAGGTAACCTAATGTTTTCATGCAAAAGATTAAGAGCCTATTGTCTATCCTACTCCAAGCTTAATAAGAAATTAAGTTGGAGTATGAGCCTTATGGAAGCATGTGAAGAAACACAAGAAAAGTAACCAAAAATAACAACTGCAACAATGCTTCAGCTCAGAACAACAATAGGATCCAACAATAGCATAACACAACATTTAACATCGTGCATTTTCAGAACAGAACAGGTGCATATGCAATAGGTTGGGCAAGGCATCATTTAACATCATGTATTTAACACAACAGTAGTGTATACATAAGAAATTAAACAAATGCACACGGGTTTACAAGGATCGAGCATGAACTTGCATCAAGTAAGATCAAGTAATGCTTGTGAACAAGCGTCAATAATTAAGCATGATCGAGTTTCAAGAAAATTGCTCAAGTATGTATGCCTAAAGAACAACATGAATATTCATCAACAACTTAAGCATTTAAAATCGAGTACATAAACATGAGCATATATTATGAATCAAGCAAAGTAAGCATCAAGAACAAGCAAACATCAATGTGGAAATGATTAAGCAACATGATCAATGCATTATGAAGAATCAATCGCAACAAGCAAATGATAACATGTGAACAATTACATAACATAAACATGTATCAAGAATGCAATCAATTAAACAATCAAATTTCATATACGTACTGCTTCTAGACCAAAATATATCAGGAAATGATAGTCATACGAAGTAGCAACAAGTCCTCAAAAGAATGGACCTAAAACAATCCACAAAAGCATCAAAAACTGCAAAATTCGCAGGCGTAATAGGTTACGCCATATGTTGTAACGGGTTACACCAGCGAAAACAGCAGTTCCAAATCATTTTTGAACTGTGTAACCGGTTACGCCAAACGTGGTAACCAATTACGGACGCGATAGCAGTAACAACACCTGCATGAAAAACATTTTTCCAGCATTTCCTCCACAATCAAATGCAATATGCAATGGCTTGCAATTGTACATGAAAATCACATCAATTAGAAGCAAAATTATCATTCAAAATCAACAATTATCAAGCATGCAGATCAATGATCAAGAAACACCAAAACCACGAAGATCCACATTGTGAAAGTAGTAAATAAGCTAAAATAAGTTTGGATGCAAGAATTACCAACCTACAAAACTGAGATATGCTTTGGTGAGTGTTGCAAATAGAATTTGATCAATGCACTCAAGAAAACCAGAGATCCAAGATCCTCTTATAAGAAAAGTTGAAGAACGGTGCAATAAGCTAGAATTGATCCAAAATCACTTCAAATAATCACTTCCAAAATTCAGATCTGGATCCAAATAAGAATCTACTGCAGAAGAAAAAGCGATGTGATAAAGATTTAGGTCAAGGATTAACAAATTCAAATGAAGAATTTGTTAACTCTAAGAGAAGATCTTTGGAGTGAGGTTGAAGATGAAGTGAAAATGTGAGAGGAAAAATTTTCTCAAAATGTGAGAGAGAGTTGAGATTGATTTCAAAAAATGAGTGAAAAAAATGAATTCTCCCTTGTGGTTTGGGGGGAAATGTTTAAATAGAAATTAGGCTTGGAGCCCAAGGAGGCTTGGAATTGGGTTTGGAAATGTGATTTGGAGAATGGTATGGAGATAGGTTTGGAATTTGGTGTGGAGTTTCTTAAAATTCTACAGGTTCTAGATCCTTCCACACAATGCTAGAAGTGATCACAATTGATTAAAATTGAGTGCAAATGTTGCAGATGCTAAAAATCTTTTATTTTTAAAAAACCAACAGGCGTAACTGATTACAAGAATATATGTAATTGGTTGCAAAGGAAAAACCCCTCCCAGACCATGTTTCGAAGGCGTAATTGGTTACCTGAAAAATGGTAATCAATTATGACAACAAAAAAGTGAACTTTCCAGCATTTCCTCCATAATCAGACGCAATATGCAATGGCATGTAATTGTACACGAAAATTACATCAATTAGCAGCAAAATCATCATTTAAAATCAACAATTATCAAGCAACACAAAAATCACAAAGATCTACAATATGAAAGTTGTAAATAAGCTAAAATAAGTTTGGATGCAAGAATTACCAACCTACAAAGTTGAGATTTGCTTTGGTGAGTGTTGCAAATAGAATTTGATCAATGTACTAAAACAACAGAGATCCAAGATCCTCTTATATGAAAATTTGAAGAACGATGCAATAAGCTAGAATTGCTCCAAAATCACTTCAAATAATCACTTCCAAAATTCATATATGGATCCAAATAAGAATCTACTACAGAATCAAGCACTGGAAAAGCGTTATGATGAAGATTTAGCTCAAGGATTAACAAATTCCAATGAATAATTTATTAATTCTAAGGGAAGAGCTTTGGAGTGAGGTTGAAGATGAAGTGGAAATGTGAGAGGAAAAATCTGCTCAAAGTGAGAGAGAGTTGAGAGTGATTTCAGAAAATGAGTGAAAAAAAATGAATTCTCCCTTGTGGTTTGGGGGGAAATGTTTAAATAGAAATTAAGCTTGGAGCCCAAGGAGGCTTGGAATTGGGTTTGGAAATGTGATTTGGAGAATGGTATGGAGATAGGTTTGGAATTTGGTGTGGTGTTTTTTAAAATTATGCAGGTTCTAGATCCTTCCACACAATGGTAGAAGTGATCACAAGTGATTGAAATTGAGTGCAAATGTTGCAAATGCTGAAAAATCTTATACTTTTGAAAAACCAATAGGAATAACCGATTAAAGGAATATGCATAACCGGTTATGAAGGAAAAAATCTCCCAGGCCATGTTTCGAAGGCGTAATCGGTTACCTGAAAAATGGTAATCGATTATGATAATAATAAAAAAGTGAATTTTTTGGCCTATTGCACCCCGTTTTGAGCACGACTCCCCAATTGAATCTTATCCTTAAGTAATGAGCTTGAATGAAACTTGAAATATGATGACAAACTTTTCCTAAACCCATCAAATGATCCACTTTTATTTATTTCTGATTCTATAATACACAAACCAGTTGGGCAAAATAAATGTTGAAACAATTGATACTTGTCGCTGAGCTCTGAATTCTACTGCAACAACCTTTGAAGTGAAGAAGGCTCTCAACTGCGAGAAACAAGTTGTGATCCCATGTCTAGAACCAATGCAACGTAAGCAATGAATATGACCTAAAGAATAAATAATAAGCCAAATAGCTTTCTCTGCACCCGCACCTAATTAAATTGGTTTTTCTCCGTTTGATTATTTATAGGGATGTAAATGGATATCCATGGGGATGGATACTATGATATCCGTATCCGCCCCGTTGGATAAATATGATATCCATATTCGTCCCATATCCATGCGGATATCTGTTAAGCGGGTAATTCACGGGTTTTATGGTATCCGTGGATAGTTACGAATATCCATGAATAATATTTTTTTATATAAATTATTTTTTGAAAAAAAAATACATTTTTAACTTATAAAGACATAAAAAGATATTATCACATAACATCCATACAATTCGCTTTTAATTTAATAATAAAATTTCATCACATTAATTTTCTCCTTATTCACCAAAACATAATTAGATCCAAACATAATATAACTATATTTTATTTTTAACCAAACAAATAAAAGATATTGTGATTGTGAGTTATAATGGAATAGCGAATGATAGAGGAGTAGGAAGGGAGACACAAATTCGACAGATAATGACGACACTAGTTTGCTGGACTGTAAAATTGTTGTAGTGAGGCATGACGTAATGAAGAGTTTAAATATGAAATGGCTAATATAATTTGAATGAAATGTGCAAGATTTTCTTCAAAGAAATTTTCAAAAAAAAGGAAATAAATATAAGAAGACTTATTTTTTTTAGAAGATGAAAAGATAAGGTATAATAAACTAATCATACTTAAATGGTTTTTATAATTTATTAACGGATATCATTATATCTGTATTCATATCCATTAACAAACGGGTATTTAAATATCCATTTATTTTATCCATGGATATCCATTAAGCTATTCACCCCATATATATATAACTGATTTTATCCGCGAATATCTGCGGGTATGGATTTTTTTTGCCATCCCTAATTATGGGCAGGAAGGTCGGGTTTAAGCGGGAGGATTTTTTTTCCATGCATAATAGTCGGCCTGGACAGTTGTCCACCAAGTCTTTGATGATATTTGGTAAAGCAGAGATTAACATTGTCGAGTCACCCTTTGATGTTGTCGTGTTTTTACTAGACTAGCCTTCAATTCACAGAACAGGAAGTGTAAAAGTGTAATGAATGGTAGTAGGTGGCCTCAGGTCTAATTGAAACAAAAATTGCTTAACTTGTCAAAAATTAAATTAGATTAAGAAATAGTATTAAATATCTTATCAATAATAGTATAAACATATTTTATCGTGTTTTACACATCAAAATGATAAATCCGATTTAAATGGTTAGATCGCCACAAATTTGTATCATTTCAAGTTTTCACAATTGAATAAACAAACAAGGAAAACACATTGCACAATGACGCAATAATAATGTCTCACATCCTCTATGAAAAAACTACAAAAGTTACATCAAGTGAAAATGTGAAACCAATCTCAGAGGGAGAGAGAGAGAGAGAGAGAGATAGAGAGAGAGAGAGAGAGAGAGAGAGAGAGAGAGAGAGAAATTTCATCTTAAAAATAATATTAGAGAAATTTTTATAAAAAAGAAAATTTTTTGTAAAGTTTAAGTTATTAAATATCTATTTGTTGAAAAGATTTTGATAGATCGATTATATGGATTTTATCCATAATGGATGGACAAAATTAATCTTTTACAAATATATTTTCTTGAATTATTAATGGATCAATGAATTACTTTTATTCATCCATTAAAAATTTAATCCAAATCAATTTCATTCGTCAATAATTTCAACACTGACATGAGATGTGAAGAGTCGTCTGATCAGATCTGACAACAGATGATGCACAAGTAGTTGGGATCAACTGTTCAACTTTGGACGGGGTCTCACCTATTCCTTTGTCCGATGAATGGATACTACATATTGGGCATTTTTCTTTGGCCATCTAGTCAATAGGCATTGCAACGGGGTAAAGCAAGGACGATTTTAAGAATTATTAGGCCCGACCCCAAACCCAATTGAGGGTAACAACTTACCACCCACACTCGCACCAACGAAAAACGGGTTTTCCCATTCCATCCATAAAAAAATTTATTTAAAAAAATTCATGTTTTTTTTCTTCTTAGTAACTAAAATCAATAATAAAACTAAATCCTTGATCATTTTAATAATAATAATAATTTTTAATCATTTTATTAATTTGTATTTTCAAAATAATGAATATTAATTATAATAAACCTAGTTATCTTAAGATTAAGATTGATAAATGGGTAATATAGTTATTAAAAGGAAGGGTAATAAAATAACTTTAGGAGGTCGGGCGGTGCGGGATGGATATAAGCATCTTCGCCCCTGTCTCAGTATTTAAATTCAAGGTTTCTCTGCACCCGCACTTAATTAAATTGGTTTTTCTACGTTTGATTATGGGTAGGGATGTACATGGGGATGGATACTATGATATTCGTATCCGCCTCGTGGATAAATATGATATCCATATCCGCCCCATATCCATGCAGGTAATTCATGGGTTTTACGATATCCACGGATATTTACAAAGATCCATGGATAATATTTTTTATATATAAATTATTTTTTGAAAAAATATATATTTTTAACTCCTTTTAAAGACAAAGTTATTATCATATAGCATTCATACAATTCGCTTTTAATTTAACAATAAAATTTGATCACATTAATTTTCTTCTTATTCACCATAACATAATTAGATCCAAACATAATATAAATACATTTTATTTTTAACCAAACAAATAAAAGATATTGTGATTGTGAGTTATGATGGAATAGCGGATGATAGAGGAGTAGGAAAGGAGACAGTGATTCGACAGAGAATGACGACACTAGTTGGTTGGACTGTAAAATTGTTGTAGTGAGGTATTAAGTATTGGGGAGTTTAAATATGAAATGGCTAATATAATTTGAATGAATTGTGAATGATTTTCTTCAAAGAAATTTTTTAAATATATATATAAGACTAATTTTTTTTAGAAGATGAAAAGATAAGGTATAATAAACTAATCTTACTTCAATGGTTTTTATAATTTATTAACGGATATCATTATATCTCTATAACAAACGGGTAATTTAAATATCCATCTATTTTATCCATGGATATTCATTAAGCTATCCACCCCATATCTGCGACGGGTTTTATCCGCGGGTATAGATTTTTTTTGCCATCCCTATTTATGGGCAGGGTAGTCGGGTCTCAGCGGGAGGATTTTTTTCCATGCATAATAGTCGGTCTGGACAGTTGTCTCCAAAGTCTTTGATGATATTTGATAAAGCAGAGATTAACATTGTCGAGTCACCCTTTGATGTTGTCGTGTTTTTAATAAACTAGCCTTTAATTCACAGAAGAGGAAGTGGAAAAGTATAATGAATGGTAGTAGGTCGCCTTGGGTCTAATTGAAACAAAACTAGCTTAACTTGTAAAAAAATTAAATTAAATTAAGAAATAGTATTAATTATATTATCAATAATAGTATAAATTGATTTTATCGTATTTTAGACATCAAAATATTAAACCCGATTTAAATGGTTAGATCGCCACAAATTTGTTTCATTTCAATTTTTCACAACTAAATAAGCAAACAAGGAAAACACATTGCACAATGTTGCAATAATAATGTCTCACATCCTCTATGAAAAAACTACAAAAGTTACATTTAGTGAAAACGTGAAACAATCACACACACACACACACAGAGAGAGAGAGAGAGAGAGAGAGAGAGAGAGAGAGAGAGAGAGAGAGAGAGAGAGAGAGAGAGAGAGAGAGAGAGAGAGAGAGAGAGAGAGAGAGAGAGAGAGAGAGAGAGAGAGAGAGAGAGAGAGAGAGAGAGAGAGAGAGATTGCATTTAAAAAATAATATTAGAGAATTTTTTATAAAAAAGAAAAGTTTTTGTAAAGTTTAAGTAATTAAATATCCATTTGTTGAAAAGATTTTAATAGATGGATTATATGGATTTTATCCATAACGGATGGATAAAGTTAATCTTTTAAAAATAAATTTTCTTGAATTATTAATGGATCGATGAAATACTTTTATTCATCCATTAACAATTTAATCCAAATCAATTTCATTCGTCTAATATTTCAACACTGACATGAGATGTTGAAGAGTCGTCTGATCAGATCCGACAACATATGATGCACAAGTAGTTAGGATCAACTGTTCAACTTTGGATGGGGTCTCACATATTCCTTTGTCTGATGAATGGATACTACATATTGGGCAATTTTATTTAGCCATCTAGTCAATAGGCATTGCAACGGGGTAGAGCGAGGACGATTTTAAGAATTACTCGGCCTGTCCCCAAACCCAATTGAGGGTAACAATTTACCACCCACACCCGCCCTAATGGAAAACGGGTTCTACCATTCCATCCATAAAAAAAAATTTATTTAAAAAAATTCATGTTTTTTCTTCTTAGTAACTAAAATCAATAATAAAACTAATGCTTGATCAATTTAATAATATTCATAATATTTAACCATTTTTATTAATTTTTATTTTCAAAATAATGAATATTAATTATAATAGACCTAGTTATCTTAAGATTAAGATTGATAAATGGGTAATATAGTTATTAAAAGAAAGGGTAATAAAATAACCTTTAGTAGGTCGGGCGGTGCAGGATGGATATTAGCATCTTCGCCCCTGTCTCGGTATTTAAATTCAAGGTTTCTCTGCACCCTCACCTAATTAAATTGGTTTTTCTACGTTTGATTATGGGTAGGAATGGAAATGGATATCCATGGGAATGGATACTATGATATTCGTATCTACCCCGTTGGATAAATATGATATCCATATCCGCCCCATATCCATGCGGATATCCGTTAAGCAGATAATTCACGGGTTTTACGGTATCCGTGAATATTTACAAATATCCATGGATAATATTTTTTTTATATAAATTATTTTTAAAAAAAAAAATATTTTTAACTTCTTTTAAAGACACAAAAAGTTATTATCACATAACATCCATACAATTCGCTTTTAATTTAACAATAAAATTTCATCACATTAATTTTCTTCTTATTCACCAAAACATAATTAGATCCAAATACAATATACATATATTTTATTTTTAACCAAACAAATAAAAGATATTGTGATTGTAAGTTATGATGGAATAGCGGACGATAGAGGAGTAGGAAGGGACACACTGATTCAACAGAGAATGACGGCACTAGTTGGTTGGATTGTAAAATTGTTTTAGTGAGGCATCAAGTATTGAAGAGTTTAAATATGAAATGGCTAATATAATTTGAATGAAATGTGAAAGATTTTCTTCAAAGAAAACTTCAAAAAAAAAAAGAGAAATATATATAAGAAGACTAATTTTTTTTTACAAGATGAAAATATAAGGTAGAATAAACTAATCATACTTAAATGGTTTTAATAATTTATTATTGGATATCTTTACATCTCTATTCATATCCATTAACAAACGGGTATTTAAATATCCATTTATTTTATCCATGGATATTCATTAAACTATTCACCCCATATCTGTGACAGATTTTATCCGCGGGTATAGATTTTTTTGCCATCTTTAATTATGGGCAGGGAGGTCGGGGTCTAAGCGGAATGATTTTTTTCCATGCATAATAGTCGGCCTGAATAGTTGTCCCCGAAGTCTTTGATGATATTTCGTGTAAAGCAGAGATTAACATTGTCGAGTCACCCTTTGATGTTGTCGTGCTTTTACCTGACTATCCTTCAATTCACAGAAGAGGAAGTGGAAAAGTATAATGAATGGAAGTAGGTGGCCTCGGGTCTAATTGAAACAAAATAGCTT